>JAJTTV010000018.1:615803-1014706 GCA_036971225.1 Arthrobotrys sinensis
CCTCCCGATTATACAAACACCACATATAATGTTGAGAACGCATCCAACCATGTCTTCCCGAGGGCTTGTGGTTTCGTCAGCCTCTGGGGCTACTCGTCCGTAAAGAAATTTCCTCAAATCGATATGTGTGGGTATTTTGAAACGATCCCAATGCGCACTCCGGTCGTCCGGCCACCAGACTCGGAGTCTTCGTTGGCATTGCGCTCGTGCGAATTGAGATAAGGTGTGGTTTTGCATACTAGTGTCCGGACAGGGAATTGTGCCTGCCCTGTTAACATGTTCTTGAATGGCAGTTTCCGAAGGTCGACGTCTTGATTTTGGTTAAAAGGGCGGCAATAGGTGGACCTGCGGTTGTACTTGCGTCTGTTTCGAAGCCCGAGGGCGAGTGTGAAGAGGCCTGGCTCCCCGTGCCAGCGTCCGAACAGGAAAATGGGGAATGGTTTCTGAAGCCTGGATATCGATTTATCTTGTCATTCATTATGGTTTCTGCTGAAATGTCGTGAAGAAATTGCTTCGGTTCTAGCAGAGATAGCGAAAGTAGCCTCGAAGAAGGGTGCTCGAAACAGAGTGATGAAAGGGCTTCGTGCAATTGGAATGTATGTCGTATATATACGTAGATAAGTAATTATGTATTGTTTGTTTAAAGTTTTGTATTATAGATAGATATACATCTCGGAATTAGTCACTACCTTATGAAACAACATCGGATCGTGACCATCACTAACGGCTATCATCGATGGATGCCCAGTATCTGCCCGCAATCTAAGTCTGTAATTCTGTAGGTGCTCGTTGGAGGCTATACTGCGTTGTCATGTTGTAATTTTCTCGACTTTTTTTTGGTGAGGACAAGCTTGCACAGGTCAAGATGTCTGATAGGGTATTTCTAGATATAAATTCTGCGGCTCGGTAGAAGCCTTAGATGGCTAGGCTGTATAATTGAAGTGAAAATTAAAGGCAAAAATATATAAATGGGTATATAATTCCATACGTCAATATCACTTAGAACGAGCTCTCAAAGCAGGCTCAATCTGTGTAATAACTTATGTACTAGGTAGAAATGGAAGATCGATATCGAATTGAAACGAAAAAGACCACAACCTAGGGGATCCCCAGGTACAGAACGAAAGTTCGAATCCGTTAGAGCATCATCCACAAGGGCCTAGGTAACACTTTGGGATGCTTCAACACCCGCCCCGCTTTCAGCCTTTTCTTCTCGTTCGGTTGCGCTCCCACAAACGCAACCCTCTTCGCCGGATTACCTTGCGTTTCGCTCCATGATCTGAGACCGTAATACAAAGCGATAGAGTGCACTAGCCAGCGCCTATAGTCATGTATCCAGATTAGCATCGTCTCCCACGCTTTTATGCAAGTGTCAGACAGTGACTCACCCGAAGCTAGCACCCTGGTCATCATGTGGCGCTTCGAATACTGACTTCTCCAGCGGCGGCCCAAGCACAGGAATGTACACCTCCCGCTGCACTCCCGCCTTCTTTACCTGCTGGCTGCTTCCAACCGAAGGATCGAGCTGAATGGTCTTCATCCGAGGGATAAATACTATTTCCTCATCCTCAGAATCCTTCAGCTCTTCTTCCACAATAGACTTCTTGGCGGTACCAAAATCGACCGAAGTGTCCATTTTATCGCAGTCTTTGTCATCCTCATCTTCTTCCACAGCTTCGGTAGATCCATGGCAATATTCATCTACGCAGCCCCATAACGTAGCTGCATATCGCCTTACTTCTTCCTCTAGCGATTTCAGAAGATCCATCGCGCCTTTGGAACGCTTGAGCCTGTCTTTCAAGTTCTTGGGAACTCGCTTTTCGTCATTAGTACCAGCTGCACCTTTAGCAGCTGGAACATGGTGAGCTGTTGAGTAGCCGTACTTTGCGGGATTGGAGGGATCCCAGAGGGTTGCGAATTCGTAACGAACGATACGCCTTGGGTGGAGAGCTGTTGGAGAGAAGTCTTCGGCCGTGGGAGGTGTGAAAGATGGGTTGTTTAGGAAGTTGTCTTCGCCATACAAATTAGATATATTTGTCCCATACGGATGTGAATGGAAGTTGGTCCTAACCATTCTCCCACCTCTGGCGCCTTCTACTCCCTTCCTTCCCTTTTAGAAGTGCTTCACGTCGTTTCATGCTGTCCCGACGGAGTGGGGTGCGACGAGGAGCCGCTGAGGCGTCAACGCCATCTTCAATGTTGACGGCCTTAACGACTGGTTCTGGCTGGTCTAGGGGGATTGTGACGGGTTCTTGGGCTGGGTATTGAGCTGCAACTGGAGCTGCAACTGGAGCTGGAGCTGGAGCCGAGCTCGAGGAGGACTGCTGTTCCGGGGCGGTAGGGAAGACGGCCATCTTTGTTCTTGTGAGGTTGTGGTGTGTGAGTCTGACTCTACGGATCTGCGTTGTGTGTTGGAGACGAGGGTTTGGGGTTAGTGATACTATATACGGTACGGCTTATCTATGTCGCTTTACCGAAGGGATTGAGACTTGGAGATACCGAGTGGGCGCAGGACTATAAAGTGCGATGGTAGAGAAAGAAGGAAGGTCAAGAGAAGATGCGGAAAGGGGCGCCCGTGGTATATGAGATGCGAAGGGGGTTAACTTAGGACAGGCCAAGCTGTTGGAGTGGATGTCACATCCGTATTGTATTATTTGCGCAGAACCCAAGCTAAGAATCCCGGGCTGGGGACTCCCGAGATAAGCTAAATGGAGTCATATCATTGCATCGACTCCCGCACCGCATCGGAGTTTCGCTCTGTTCGTTGAGTGGGTGTTAAAGTAGGCGAGCTGAGGTCCCCACAAGCTGGTACTGGAGCCTCGTATTGGTTGGTCCCGGAAACCAATCAGGGCATCTGGCACGCTGCATGTGTACAGCAGGAACCAAAGTTGAATATCCATTGCAAATTGGCTCTGAATTGTGATAATGCATGTGACTTTGGAGGCATATTCGTAATCCAAGCTCGGAACTTGGAGCCAAGGATTCGGTACTTTATATAGGTTGGAAAAACATAGAGCCAGCATGTCCAAGGGAGAAAGAAGAAGTAAATCTACAAATATTGCAAATATAATAGGGGCCATTGGGCTCTATTATTTTCATGGATCATGTAATATATATTGCTAGCTAACCTGTACTAGACCGCTCGGACATCCCAGTTAGTGTTCGCTAACTGTAACATGCAACTCTTCTTACTGTCCCTCGTCAGAGCTTTCAAACTTCACTATCGGAATCTTCATAATCTTCATAATCTTCGCCGGGGCAACCATCAGAATGATAATCCAAACTGTTAGCAATATCACCATAATCTTCTTCATCCTCTGACCCAAGATAGCTATGATCGTCGCGGTCCCAGCTCCTGGGTACGGGCGACGGATGTGATGTTATGGTTATTTGGTCCTTAACTAAGGTTTCTTCGTTGCATTTTAAAAACACCTCTATAACCTTCTCCGTATTTGTCCAGGAACATCCTGTGCTGCTAAAGCTCCGCAGGGAGCCTGTGCATTCGGCGATGACTGTGTAGTCTTCAAGGTCAAAATCACAGTTTATCATCTCGAGTCGTTTTATTGATGACTTCTTGCCGATGGGGAATCCGGAGTCCCGTTCCCTAGCGCCAGACTTTATTGTGTATCTAAACCAGCCCCCGATGTCACCGAGGCCGGGGCATTTGTAGATTTTCATGCTTTCGATCCGCGGGAGTAGCATGACTGAGGCGAAACTGGAGTCCGGCCAGCCGTCATAGCCGACACGGCTACCGTGGGCGAAGTGTCTGAGGCTTGCCAGTCCCGGGAGCGGCTTATCTGGATTAAGCACCGTGTAGAACCATAAAACTTTGTGTTCATGGATATCCCAAAGGCTTCTGAAGTATGCTTGTCGGCCGGCAGGCATCTTATACGGTTCGTTCTCTTTTCCTGTGCAATAGTGGGCAATCTCAATCCCGTCTTCGGCGCTGTGATTCGGAGTTACCAGGCCCAGCATAGTCCGGCCGTAGTCTAGCGACTGTAAATTCGAGGTAAACGACAGTAGCAGCGGGATGAGAGCTTCAGAATCCCACCCCCTGAGAATAGTGTCGCATAGGGTCGAATTTTGACCCAGTATCTTCTTCATCATGTCCCATTCTTCGCATATGGCTTTGATCTTATTCGTTTCCTCGTTGGTCCAGTGCCACTCCCGCGCCCAGGTATCGGGCCTGCGAGGTACCCGACGGTACCATTTGACCTTGATGTTTCGAAATTGACCACCGAGCCGAGGGTTTGTTAGAAGAGCTCGGATGAGTTTCCATGCAGCACGAGAAGGATGGTCGACTTTGAACGTGAAGTCAATTTTGATTTGAGATACGACCTCATGGAAGAGCTTGCAAGTTTGTGCACAGCTGGAAAGGTCGGTGCTGGTTATACATTCGTTGGAGAATATCTGAATGAGGATTTCAGTGGGAAAGGTGAGTAGTTGTGCCATTGCATGGAGTTGTAATATATTAGACCTTCGGTGCTGTCGACGCGTCGTATAAATCAGTCTCGGCACTAAAGTGCTAACTACCCTTCAGAGGGCAACAAGCAGAGACTATATAAGTTCTTATAACTTAAGTTCTTGCTGATAGGATCCCTTTCCGACAATTGACGGATCGAGCTCCTATTATAGCGTCGTGCTAGGTAGGGACCCTGCCAGTTCCCGTCAAGACTCGCTTGATAATCCTCCTTTCGGAGAATACACGCGGATGTCATAGTAATGAATTGGCGGTTTGCAGACGTAGCTAACGTAGCTATAGCTAACCTGTGCTTACAAGTCAACCTAATATATCCGCTTGCCTGCGTTACACCAGTCCCGTGACTGCGTTACATGTTGTATTTCTACCACGCTAAACCGCGCGTTGCATTGCATTGACAGCATACCACTGCACAACATCACAGAATCAAAGTGCTGCATGCAGATGCGCGCTTATGCGTCTGTATTGCAATATATTGTGCATGGGCTTCGCCTTCTCAGTACCGTGAGATCGATCCCCAACTGATAGCAATTGATTATGACTCGACTCTGAGATAATTGCATTGATTGACTCATAGCTGTGTGGTGGTACATTCCATACTAGCAATATTGGATTAAATTTCCACAAACAGACAACTTCCCCCGGACGCAACCCAGCACGGTTCAGCGATTGGGTGTATAAATCAGACCCGTTCCCTCGTGCTTTCGTGTTCTTCTGGTTTTATCAATACGCGTGTACGCGCATATCTCGTTCCAGATCCACTTATTTGCAAACCTATTCAGATTATCGTTATACCATTGAACGTTCAAATTCGTACAACATGGTGGTTAGATATCCTCACCCATTGGAGGGTGAGGCCGGGGCCCTGACTTTCCTCGACCAGTGTCTTCGTCGGTTTTCTATTACCATTCGACGCAAACCCAACTGGATGGATAAAATCATGGATCGCAAGCTTATGGCTAAGTGGATCCGGGAAGCCGCGGTGCAAGACATGGAAAACCTTGGTGGTGGCCGGAACCCTGTCGTTGTCTGGGACGCTGGCGCTATTAGGCTTGTCGACGATGAATTACAAGAGTACAAAGCCTACATTGAGGAACTTCGACAAAGTGGTTCCTGTATTGAGCCGGAAATTGATGCCGTTTGGAAGGCTGATGGGTTGATTGATGAAGGACTGAGGAAGGAATTGATAGATGGTAGGTGTATACGTTTACCAGTCGCACTTGACATCGACGCATCATTGCTAGGATTATATTAGAGAAGCAACTAGCACTGACTCATTCTGTGATTCTGTGTAGCCGTCGCCGTGCTGGAAAATGTTCCCGAGGAACAGAAAGATTGGCATCCAGGCACAGACAATACCGTTCTAGACCTAGTACACCCTTCGCTATGGCCCGTGATTTATGGGAGATCTATCGGCATTGACGGAAAGATTATTGAATGCCCTCCAGAAGCTCTCATTTGGGATAGGCATTACTATGACGATGAGGAAGATGAAAATAGAGTCGAAAGTGATGAGGAATATAATTCTTACGATTCCGATTGGAGCTTTGACATGGGTGGGTCATATGCAAGGAACCCATCAAAGGCAGAACGTCGCATGAACGGATACTCCAGGAAGTTTTGCTGGCTACCATCAGAATTCGAGATTTCCGCCGACGGGAAGAGTACCAAGATTGCATCTTACATAAACAACCTGTCGAAGCCTGGTCAAAAAGAACTTTTCTATCCCATTCTGGAAAGGATTTTTACCAAATTCGTTCCTATGTTCAATCACCTTCTAGCAGATCTGGCGGAGAGAAACCACCTTCGCTACCGAACGGGGGAGCCTACCGAAATCACTGATAACTATGGTGATGAATCTAAGAAAATATTTCCTAGAGAAATTTACGAAGAAGCATGGGAGAAATTACTGGGGGAATTCGAAAACGACCAACCTCTAACCGTTGATTATGACGACCTAGAACTGAAAGAACACGAATGGGACCATCACGAGTATGAGCTCTTGGAACTCGGTGGGGCAACCAGAGGATGGTGTCCTCCAAAGATTACCAAGGAGGTCATGTTAGAAGGAAAGACTGTCAAGGTTATCGTCAAACTAGCAAATATTATCCTTACGCCGGACAACCCGACATACTCGGGAGGCAGCTGGCACATCGAGGCCATGAAGGTAACTTGAGGCCACTTAGCGTTTACAGATATATATACGAGGCTAAATAAGTTGAACCAATATAGAACGAGCGGATCATCGCAACCGGAATTTATTACTATTCCCAAGAGAATATAACAGATTCTACGCTCTCCTTTCGGCGAACGGTCTACGTGAATCGGGAGCCTCGAACACAGTGGTCTAACTGGGACACCCTTCACGGCATGAGCGAGAGTTGGGGGATGCAGAATCTTGGGGAGATTCATACAGCCGTACGTATACTCATACTACATCGCCCGGTTGCTACTTGAGGGTCAGCGCTAACATTCAGGCTTTTTATTATGGGCGGTATATTAGGAAAATCGAGCCATTGTTTTCCCGAATGTATACCAGCATTGTGTATCAGACTTCACTCTAAAAGACCCCACAAAGCCTGGGCATCGTAAAATTTTGGTTTTCTTCCTCTGTGACCCGTCAGGCGCCCACGAGGTAACGTACTGCCTTTCAACTTAGTGACTCGTTGAGTCCTGAACTAATATCCGACTCGAAAAGATGCCGACTACTAGAACCATAGCACCCCAACAGCACCTACAAACGGAAGTCGAAGACGCTCTTCGCGCAGGGCGCCCAGGAACACTTTCAGAGGAACTCTTCCAAATGATTATCAAAGACCTACCACCTCCGATACCTTTGGAAGAAGCAAAGCAATATCGAGAGAAATTAATGAAGGAACGTTCCCATTTTACACAAAAAAGCTCAATGGTCAAAGGAATCGAATATAACTTGTACGTGATGCGCTGACTAACTCTCAATCTCCGCTTTCTGTGGTTTAGGATTCATGCTGACTTTGAATTGCCCAGTTGCGAGCACTGATACATTTCATGGATACATCCGCCCAGATATTGTGGAGGAGGAAGTTTTGAACGGGTTTGACAAGAGGACGAAAGGCATTGCGACTGTACAGCTATCCAAATTCTCAGGTGGCAGCAGCTGGTCTATGACTATTGCATTGTATACAATGAACCTTTGGAAATGGTGCTGGGGGCTAGGAATAGAGCATACTTTGATCGTTTCAACTACAATACGCGCAAGCATTTATAATTGTACGCCGCCCTCGAACTAGGACTATATGTAGATCCTAAGCCAAAACAAGCGTTCCTGTTCAAGTCATCTCAACTGTGGTTGAGCGCCGAAACTGGTCCCGTGGTTACCTCAAGATTTAATTATAAATAGTCGACTAGTCGATCGTCCTATAATGGAAAGTCTTCGGCTATTTCTGAGCGCCAAATGGCCTAAGAGACCAAGTTGCTGTTTTAAATTTTAAATCCTATCACAACTTCAGAGTTTAATATTTCTCGGCCAGCACTATACTTCAAACATCAACTTCTTTGGTCTTATAAGCCAGGGAGTCCTTCGCGGATCAGTCTTAACTGCTCAATATAAAACTACATTTACGCCATCATAAGTAGGTATACACTAAGAGGTAATGAACCTACTCAATAGTGACTTGACAACATTCTCACTGATCAGAAAAACAGGTTTCCTCCGCCCCAGGCCCGAGAGTCTATCAAATCGGCTTTCCATCTAGAGCGTATTCTGGCCTCTGCAGCTCGGAACATGAGTGACCCTCCCCTTCCTCTACGCGAAGAAGTGCGTGCTATCGCTAAAGCACAAGGGATTTTCCGGACAAATATAATTCCTTGGAATGACCAAATCTTCATCAAATATGGCAATACCGTGACTCCCGGAGAAGCCGCGATGCAACGTTGGATATACTCGCACGCTGATTCTAACATATTCTACACACCCAAAGTCTATGATTCGTGGACAGAGAAGTGGGAGAAGTCTGGTGACACCGTCACCTACATTGTTATGGAAAATATTAAGGGAGAAACGTTCGATAACTGGAGAAAAACTCATAAAAATACGGAAGAGTTTGACAGTATGATTGAGAGAGTTGCTGAGGCTGTGCGTCATCTATGGACTCTTCCGATACCCACTGGTACATCCGTGGGCCCACTTTTGAACCAGTTTCAACGAGGCCCTGTGTTTGATAGATACGGGTTTGTAGATGTAACATTCAGGGACATGGAACACCTTGAGCGGTGGTTCAATGATATTCTGGTGAAGGTGAATAGAGGAGGGCCCGTTGATTTCAAGGATCAAAAACGACAAATTCGCCATTGCGACCTTCATCCAACCAATATCATGATCGATTATCTCGGCCGGGTTGTGATTATTGACTGGGAGAACTCCGGAATCTATCCCATCGGGTTCGACGAGTTCGGACTATGTCTTCAATTCAATGCCAAACGGAACTCCGTTCGACCAACTGGGTTTGCCGGCAAGCTTCATAGGAAATTATTTGGAGAGAAGCCGTCGGATATTATACGAGATTTTTGGTATGTTTACGGCTTTAACCTCTGTGGCGCCTGTTATGCACCTCCACGGAAACCAAATTAAGGGACCAATAGGCATTGCTTCATAAATACGAAACCTAATCAGGCATTTACAACATTTCGAACAGATCGTATTTATAGGCCAGCCAGGAGCTTTGGTTGGCATAGGGGGCCTAGTATCTATATGAACTTACCTATAGCAAGCCTGATAATATATGATATTCTCGAGGGAGAAGATGCCCGTTTTGAAATAATTCTAAAAGGAGTTAAACAAGACTCATATGGTCAATTATCATAATCAAGATTAAGAGCACCAAAATCAACTGACTATATAAAATCTAACGTACCATGGTACCGGTGGGTATTTACGAGATAATCGGGTTGGAAATGTGGTATTTCAGAACAGAGGCCCGCCACAGATTTCCATGTAAAATGAAGCTCTTAAAGACTCTCGAATTCTCTGGTATTTAGTAATCTCCCCTCATTCCGTTTAGTCGTTCGTGCATAAACTTCTATTGTAGATAGATCTATAAAACCCTGTTAACTTGTAAATATAAATTTAAATTTGGGTGTTATATACATGCAGCTATGCGAGTGGGTCAACTTGGCGGCGTGTTGCATGACGTTTGAGGCCCTTTTAAATGTTCCGCGAACAACACGCTGCCGGCGCTCCAACCAAAAAATTCCTACGGCTGCCAGTTCACAACCTCAAAGCCTTCTCGTCGGGTTCTCATCATCATCAACCGGCCCATCAGAATCATATCTTCGACAGTTCAGGCCCTTCATCTATCTGCAGCATCTATACAGCCATAGGATCATGCCCTTGTTTGATGACGGCGACAGCGCCCTGCTCAAGAAGTGGGTCGTCACCCGCCTAGAAAACATGTGAGAGAGCCTCCCCAATCCAATCCTCCCATCTCTGGCGCCTCAAGCTGTCCTCACTCGAAAAACTCTCTAATCACTTACTCGAATCACCAGTTCCGATGCGGATTCCGATGTTCTCGCCGACTACGTCCTCGCGCTCCTTAGGCATGAGCAGAGTGAAGCTGAAGTCCGGCAGATGTGCATCGACCAGCTCGACGACTTCCTACGCGATCGTGAGCTACTTTTTTCCCTCTAGCCCCTTCCGTCGCCCAATCGACAACCACTGTCCTCCGGGATAGGATCTATTGCTAACGGGTCGCCTAATGTACATCTAGATACTACACCATTCGTCGACCAGCTATTCGCTGCTTTACGTTCCAAATCATACCTTTCCATAAACTCCACACTGCACAGCGGTCTGTTAACTACTACCACCCCACATTCCGCCCCGGCTCCCATACCACAACCATCACCTATCCACGATGACGCCGACTCAGAGGACTCTTATACACCCAAAAGTCCCGTCATGCCACCCCCTCAGGCTTTCCAACAAAATTCCAACCCAAAGAAGCGTGGCTACTACGACAGAGACGCACCGGGCGCTGGCCAAAACCAAGCAGGAGGCCACTACGCTAATTCTCGGACTAAGAATCCGAAGACACAAGGCAGAGGTGGCAACCGTAATGCTGGGAATAGCTCCTTTGATCCGTACAGCAAATGGACCCGCGGTGGTGGCGAGTTTGGCAGAAATGGCCAGCAGCAAGGACAACCATCGCGACAACAGGGACCTCAGCCACCGTTCCCAATGAATATGATGCCCGGTGCCGGTGCACTCCCACTTGCTACCCCTCCACTACCCTTCGGGACGGACCCAATGACCCAACTGCTAGCTGTGCAGGCAGTAGCAAGCTTGCAGGGTGGTTGGAATCCACTCGCCATGTTCCAACCGCCGCCAAATATGATGCAAACTCCCGAGCCTCGCCAAAATAACCGGGGGAAGAGAGGTGTATGTCATAGTTTCGAGCAGAAGGGATTTTGCAGGAGGGGAGATTCTTGCCCGTATCTACACGTTAATCCGCTGGTTGTTCCTCCAACTGTGACGCCGCAGATGAAGGGTCAGGATGAAGATGGTACAGCTTCCATCAACTTGTAAATACGAGGTGTGAACTTTTAGCTAACAATATCACAGAATACGACCCGCATACGCCGATGTTATCGCCGCAGGACCTCGAACGCCGAGCTAGCGCATCGTTTCCCCCGAAAAACACACCCCAACCACGTGGTGGCGGATCCCAACGAGGTGGAAGAGGTGGTGCGCGTGGCGGGAGATCTGAGTTCTCGGCATTCGGGCCCCCTCGAGACGCTCATGCTAAGGCACTAGTGGTGGAATCGATACCAGACGACAAACTCGATGAACAGGTTGTACGTGGATACTTTATGACATTCGGCGCTATCGAATCTGTAGAGGTAAAAGTTGAGAAGAAGCTCGCCATCGTCAAGTTTGAGAACCAGGAGGATGCAAAGAAGGCACATAGTTCTCCGGAGCCGATCTTCAATAACCGGTTTGTTAAGGTCTACTGGATGAAAGGAGAAGTTGAAGGACACCAAGCGCCGCAACATCAGCAACAAAACGATGGGCAGCAGTTTAAACCAGATGAGATGGAGGTCGATATGGAGGATTTCCAGCGAAAGCAGGAAGAGGCGCAGAAGGCCCACGATGAAAAAATGGCGAAAAAGAAGGAAATCGACGACCAGGCCAAGAAGTTAGAGGAGATGAAGGCGGATTTGCTTCGACGTCAGGAAGAAGAGAAGAAGAAACTTCTTGCAAAGTTGGCAAAGAAGCACGCTGCTAAGGGCGTTACAAACGGTGGAACAGACACTCCTGATCCGAACAACAAGGAATCGAAGGAAGCTCAACAAACAGCAGCTCTAAAAGCACAGCTTGAGGCGTTGGAAGCAGAGGCCACATCTCTTGGGATTGATCATTCGAAGTTAGATGAAGCCCTGCCTGATTTTCATCAGTCTTCTTACAGGGGTCGTGGCTCATTCAGAGGCCGTGGTGGGTTTGGAGGATACTCGACACGTGGGACATATCCGGCGAGGGGGAGGGGTACATACGGTGCTTACCGTGGTACGGCTCCATTCGCTAGGGGTCGAGGAGGGGCTGCAATGGCTAAGAAAATGACGCTCGATAATCGGACCAAGACGGTCATGGTTAACGGGGTGTCTGACGCTAACATCGAGGCTTTGCAGCATTTCTTGTTGGTACGTGGAGAATTTTAATCCCCGTTATCTTATCTTTCAAAACCGATACTGACTTTCTTTTCATCTAGGCGTGCGGCAGCCAATACACCAAACTTGACAAAAACACGGAAGTTGAAAACTCCCATATCATCACCTTCAACACCCGTGGTGATGCTGCGCGATTCTTCCACTCGAATCCTGTCCTTCCTCAAGCGGGAAAGATTGATGTTTCATGGGTCGAAAATAATGCTAATCTTGCGAATAACGGTATGAAAGGCTCGTCAGTCGGTAAGGAGAATGGACACGACTACGAAGATATCATGGATGCGGACGCCGATGCTCATCGGCAGATGGAGAATGGAGGCGATGCTGGGTTTGATCAATATGATGTGTACGATATGGCGGATGAGGATGATGACAGTAGGTGGAATTGATGGGGGAGTAAGGGAGTAAAGGATATCATTTGTTTTTCCGGCTTTATATTGTCATTGAAAAGCAGGAGGGAAACATTCAGATCTGGGATATTAGGATGTGTTTTTTTGGCTTTTTTGTTTTAATGTAGAAAGTTTTCCTTTGGGTCTTTCTCTTTGGTTATTCTTAAATCATGACTGAGCGCTCCTGACTTCTTTTTTTTCTTCGAAAAGCAGTTAGAGGATATGAGCGATGGACTCTCTATGTTGCTACCTACTGGCTTTCTTATGGCGACTTTGGCATATCGGTCTTTTTTCCTTTTTTATAGAGAGTGCTTGGAAGGGTCATGTATATCATCTAGCCGATACACCGGGGCTTGCACTTTGTGTATTACCGTCGAGGGCCCCTCGCCATCGTCCTGAATTGGTGTTTCTTTGAAGTTTTGTTTAGGAAACCCGCCTCCCATCATACCGCAGTTTACCGAAATATACATGTACCATATAGCATTGAACATGATCTTCCAAGTCGGAAGAGCTAATATTTACGCTCTAATATCCACGAGTCTCCTTTCAGAATATATAACGCTTGGGTTGATTAATTAAGTAGAGATATATGGCCCCTCCCAGGCACCCTATATTTATCCTTTTATATAAAACCCCCCGCTAGGGCGATATCTATAGATACACCGAAGAGGAGTAGAAACAAAGAGGAGCATGGTTACCATAATATAGAGAGGCAAAAAAAGAACATCGTCTAGGCACCCTTAGGTGTGAATCCCGTATAATGTCCCCATCAGATACAAAAAGACAAAAATTGAAAACCCAGAAATTACAAACCCATATAAAAGAGTTAACAAAAACAAAACAAGCAAATGAATTCAAGCCTCAAATCCAAGGCCCGAAGCGAAAGAGTAAAAAGCCATGCACCATGCACCCAAAAGATGAAAAAAACCGTTATGGGGGAAAAAAACCAAAAAATGCATGCCGTGATGAAAGACTTTTGTAGCTTCTTGTCCAACGAAACGTTTTAATCAATTTTGTAGACCTTCTTAAGCTGAACGATCAAGCTCCAATCCTCCTTCGCCACTTCCTCTCTAAAGTGGTCCTTCAAAGTATCAATTGACTTTCTGGAAATATGCGAGTATAGTGTATCCTTTTCCTCCCAGTGGCGGCCAAGGACTGGTTGATTAGCGGCTTCGATCTTGACAGCGACGGATGGAGATGTCTTCTTGGCGATTGGCACGGCTTTGTGGTTAAGCTCAATAGATGTACTACGAAACGTGTTAGTAGATGCTATAAAAAATGTCATAAATGGATATGGGAACTTACACTCTACCAAGAACCACCGGATCACCACCAGGCTTTGGAATGGCAATTGGAGTACCAATCCGTAAGCTACCCTCAACGACATCAATACCAACAACAATAGGATCACGTTGATGGAAGACCTGCACAATTCGAAGAACACAGGGGAAAACAGCATGGTCGGCAGTTTCCCTTCGCTTTTGCTCAAGAAGCTCCTTCTGGTATGCAGTGAAAGCGTCGAACAAGTGATAGATAATGTCGGCGGTGAAGAGCTTGACTCCGACTTCATCCGCGTATGCTTGGGCTTCCTTGTCGACTTTGACGTCGAAACACAACATAACGGCGAATTCCTTGTTCTTTTCCAACATGGTTCCTGCTCTCATGACGTCGCGCTTGTAGACCGGCCCGATACTAATGGACATGACCGGAATTTTGCTGACGCTCAAGAAATCCAACAGAGCTTCAAGGGAACCGAGAGTGGAGGCTTGGACGCAGACACCCTTTCCTGACTTCTCGACCTTGTTCAAGAGACCTTCCAAATCGCTCATGACTTCCTCTTCAAGATCTTCCTCATCGTCATCAGGACCGACTACCAACAATCTAGAACCGGCGATAGCGTTTTCAAGATCGTTGGCAGCAATCTTGACACCGAGAGCGGCCTTGACTTCTTTGTGGTGGACGTAGCTACCCTTGACACGTAACTCCTTGAGTGGCTGAGGTGTAAGCAGAGCTCTCACAGTTGTAGCTATAGGCCCGTTAAGCCCACAGAGCACGATTCTGTCACCTTCCCTGAGAACACCATTGGAGAGAACGACATCAATAGTAGTTCCAAGACCTTCAATAACCTTGACTTCAAGAACAGTACACTCAAGTTCGGAGAGGTACATGAGCTTCTCGGCCATGCGCTGTTGGGTGAGAGTGATCAAAAGCTTAAGCATATCTGGAATACCTTCTCCGGTGTGAGCAGATGTCGGGACTAAGGAAACGTAGCGGCTCATATTTTTGTTCTCGTAGAAGAGTTCGGCGTTGAGACTTTGCTCAGCGAATGCGAGTTTGGTTTGGGCGAGTCTGTCCTTGAACTCATTCTGAACGGCCTTGGACTGCTTGGAGAGCGAGTCCTGGAATCCGTTGTTTGGAATCTCCTTCCAACCGTACAGACGATCGATCTTGTTCAGTGCAACGATGAATGGCGTTTTACGGTCGCGGAGCAGTCTGATGGATTCTATTGTCTGAGGCTCAAGACCGTGCATAATATCGACGACGAGAATAGCGATGTTACACAAGGAGCTACCTCTGCTTCGGAGATTGGTGAAAGACTCGTGACCGGGGGTATCAATAACCAGCAAGCCAGGAACATTAAATTCGAGAGAACCATCTTGGTTCACGACCTCAGTCTTCTGCTTGATGGCCTCAACCGGGAAGTAAGTAGCACCAATCTGCTGAGTGATACCACCCGCTTCGCCCTCTTGGACGTTGGTCTGACGAATCTTGTCGAGAAGCTTGGTCTTTCCGGTATCGACGTGTCCAAGAATACAACAGATAGGAGATCGCAAATTGTCCTTTGATCGGGCAGCAAGAGCCTCCTCGTGCTGTCTTCTCCGTCGCTCTTCGGCCTCTGCTTTTCTCTGAATGGCTTGCTTCTGGGCGGCGGATGTCTCCTCATCTGAAGAGTCGTCGACAACCTTCTTGCCTTTTGATTTGGCGGCAGCTGCCTTAGCGTCCTTAGTACCGTTAGCAGCCTTCTCCTTCTCCTCCTTCTCCTGTTTCTCCTTCTCCTGCTTTTTGATCTCCATGTCGTCGTCTGTGTCCATGTCCCAGGATTCCTTAACGTCATCTTCTTCGGCGGCAGCTTCCCAGCTTTCTGCTACGTCCTCCTCATCCTTTGGTCCAGCTTCGTCCTCGGCCTCTACTTGAGCTTCGGTCGCCTTCCTCTCTTCCTCCTCTTTAGCAGCTTTCTCAGCAGCAATCCGCGCTTCCTCTTCCTTCTGTGACTTTGTAGACTCCACGGGTGTCGCTGGTTCACCCTCGGCATCCCTGTCGGCCTTGTCGGCCTTACCAGGCTTCTTCTTTTTCTTGTCATAGACGGGCTTCTTCTTGGTGGCGGCAGATGGGTCAGCAAGACCCTCGACTTGCATGCCAGCATCGATCATTTGCTGCAGACGCAGCTGATTCGCCTTTTGCTGGGCTTTCTGCGCCGCGGTCAAATATTTTCCTTCTTTCTTAAGCTGCTCCTTCTTCTCCTTCTCCTTCTCCTTCTTTCGGAGCTTGGCTTCCTCTCTCTTCCGCTCTTCCTCCTCAGTACGCTTCTTTTCCTCTTCGGCGGCCCGGCGTGCTTCCTCTTCGATACGGCGCTGTTCCTCCTCGATCTTCCGGCGAGCTTCTTGTTGACGTTGGATAGCAGCAACGGCAGCTGAAACCTTCTTCTTCTTGCCACCAGCGGGTTCGGGAGCCGGAGCAGCTGGTGCCTCAGCGACTACCTGAGCTACAGGGGCGGCAGCCGGCTTGGATGCTTCAGCAGCAGGAGCAGCAGCTCCTCCACCAGCTTTCTTACGCGCGGCCTATATTCACAGTTAGTTATCTGCCAAAAGCTAGTTACGTGCGACTGTTAAACTAACCTGTTCCTTCTTTCTCTGTTTTTCCTTCTCTTTCTTCTCACGTTCTTTTTCTTTCTTTGACTTGACCCTTCCACCAGCTTCCTCCTCTTCCTCATCATCATCATCATCACCAGCCGGTGCAGGAGGAGCCGCAGCCTTTCCTTTCTGTTCCTTAGGCTCAGGCTTCGCAGCCTCAGCTTCTTGTTCGGCCTCCATATTTAATTTAGCAAGAGCAGCTTCGACATCTTCATCATCGTCAAACTTGTTTTTGCCACCCTTCTTCTTCTTGTTAGCCTTGCTCTTTCGAATAGCACCGAGAAGGCCTCCACCACCACCGAAATCATCGGCAATATCGTCGGCAGTGGCAGCCGCGGGGCCGGCATCCTTGGCTTCTTCCTCCTTGTGATAGCCGGGTGTGTTTTCGAGCTGAGCGGTTACGGGGAAGAGCTCTTCTGTGGTGGTTGGGATGTCGGCTTCCCAGTCGTCGTTGGCGACGTTCTTCTTTCCTTTCTTTCCCTTCGCCATTGTTGACGTGTTATCGCGTGGATACTATTGTCGGGTTCTTGGAAAGGATGAAAAGGATGAAAAGGGCTTTCTGGAGGTTGAAAGTCCTTTTATAAGTGACAGAGAGGTTGAATGTATGGAGAAACAATCAACAGCTCGTGTGTCGATATGATCAAAAGGATAGATCGATAAAAAGATCTAAAGTTTTGGGGTTGATTGATAAGATAGAGGGGGAGGGGACGAGGAAACGAATCCGTCCGTGTGAATCACGAGGCCATTCAGGAAAAAGGATTGTTAGGGGGAGGATGAAGACGATTATGTGGCTGCTGTTCACGCCTCATGTGTCGAAGACGAGAGCCAGCAGGGAAGAAGTGCGGAGAAGGGAAGGGAGAAGAAAGCCGTACGCTTGCCACTTTGAAGGAAATGTTGAAGGGAGGGGGGGTTTCGAGAAAGACTTTTTTTTGCTGATAGTCCTTATAGGGAAGGGGCTAAGGATAACAGGGGGGGTTACTAAGTTCTTTAAGTAGGAGTAGAAGGAAGGCAAGTAGGAAGACCGAGGGAAAATATGACGTGGTGGGGTTTTTCGAATTTTTTTCGGTGGAGCGTGGAGGGGCCGGGGATTTCTGTGTGCGTGCTATGAATCCACCGCTACGATTCGGCGTTGCTGGAGCTCCCTTCTCAGTGCAGGATCGGATTTAGGCTTTTACGAGGGAGAAACAAGCAGGGAAACCTATTTGTCTGGGGAGATGATAGGAGAAGAGGCTGTGGCTGTGATTCGATAGCGATGGAGGGAGGGAGGTTGTGTCGACGAGGCAGTTAAGCTAGCTAGTTATAATTATATGTATGTATGTGCGGTGTGCATTTGAGTAACTGCGTTGTGTGTCGTTGACTCTTCACCACAGTTCCCCCCAGCTCCCCGGCCAGACACGGTATCTTATATAAGTAGTATCTATTACTGCTGGATTCACTTCTATTCTCAGGCCCACTGCCGACTCATACTGAGTCTTGATAACAATACTATATAAGTACCGAATACATACCGAGCAGTACAGACAGACAGACAGACGAAGGAATTGTTTCTGCATCGGCGACCTGGATCCTTGTTGTGCGTTGGGAGGTTTCTAGCCCTAGCTGATTTGCATTTGATGTGAATCGTATCGCGAAGCTGCCGTTCCCGAGTCTCATATCCTCGAATCGTATTCTCAAATTCAGTCTTCTTGGATGGCAACTTCAGACATCGCGGACCGAGTGACTCAACCACAGATTCCCTCTCGACAATATTGACACCCAGGCTTCTTCTGTATAGCGGACGACCACCTATGCATGGAATTCGGCGTGTGCGACTTCCAGTCTAATAATACCCACACGTTAACTATCACAATTGACATGCACGTTAACGACCCGACCTGATTCGATGAATCATGCTATTTCGACCAATCAACCTTATTAAAATATCACCAAAAGGATGAACGAACAGAACTATACCTGAAATCTCTTCGGATTCTGCAACAAGCAACAGCAGTTATGGAACCTTCTTATGCTCTGACAGCCGAGGCGTGTGTTTGTGTGTGTGTATTTGGCACAGCTCGATCAATCCAACAGATTCACCCGTGAAGGAATAATCAAATACTGTTTCGGAGCATCGATGCCTATTCAAACCGTCATTTGTCTCAGGGTATGAATCTGGGTGCTATGCACAGCTTCGCGTTATGAAGTCCGACCTGCTCTCGAATCGAATGGTTAAGCTTTACAACAGCTGCATGCGACTCGATGGCGTCGAATGCGCCACTGGACACCTTCGGATCCGGTTTGCCGCCCTTCGTCGCCACAAAAGGCGGGGCAGCAGACACAGAAGAAACATCGTCTGGTCAGCGTGGAGTGCTTTGGTTGAGGCTAGCAAATAGCCCGCGGGTATCAGATCAGATGATGGCCTTCTAATATTTAGGCAGTTGCACATCCAACCTCCCGTTAATTCGTCTGTCCGTCCGTATACACCATAGTACCAGCCTTGTTCCTGTGTCGATTCAACGGTTCCCTTTGGACGAGTCTTCTGGAGCTCTCGAGGACCTTCCCAGCCCTGCTTTCTCTTCCTTGTGTGCATTGGTAAGCCAGCCAGCCAGCCAGCTTCAATTTCCCCACACTTTGCCTTGCCGCCTTTCGTTCTTTCCCTTTGGTGGAGATACGATTCATGGCCATCTCTCTAACTCTTTCTCTTTCGAATTGCTCAGACTTGGCAGGCTAATGATTAAAACGTTTTATCAACAGACGCAATAACTACTTACAAAGCAGGAAAGATCGTTTGCCTTTGTTACAACCTTTTGCATTCGTAACTGCCATACGACGCCTTTCCCAAACACACAAACGTGGACTTCCATTCGTCGGCCGTTGACGTTTGAAGGGTGGCGATAAAGTTCCAGGTTGGTCGTTCGCGTTCGAACCGGTTGCTGCACTGCACCTCAGCTGCACACCATCTCCACCCACAGACGGACTACACCTGAGCCTTTCACCACCACCACGCCCTCAATCGGTCAATCAATCACAATACCTCTCTCGTTAACCAGAGCCTTTCAGCGAGTGCGAGTCCGTTCATTTCGCTCCCCACCAACATTCCCCCCGTCGCCTTTCCTTTCCATTCCCGCATCGGCCCTCCCACTTGATTGATTGCGTATCGGAGTTCGTGCGGTTGTGTGGTGCGTAGAGACTCCGAGTTCCCTGTCCACGAGCCCCTCCTTCCCCCCATCCCATGTCCCAACCTCTATCCCCTCAGCTAGTCTCACCACTAACATCGTTTCTTATCCACCATCCACAGGATATCCGCGATACCATCTTTTTCATCGGGATATTATTATTTTTTCGTCACAGAAGAGAAACAAGACTTTTTTATTAAGTATACTGCATTTTTAAGATAATCTCTATCCATCATGCCTGCCGCACCTATCGCAAAAGGTCCATACCATCCTCACTACTATAACCAACCCGTTCATCCCATCAATAAAGCTAACACCACCATCGCCAAATCAGGCGTCATTATAATGTGCGCCGTCCTCATCGCAGCCGGGTACACCGTCTATGAAAACCGCGAGCAAGTCAAAGAGCTCGTCGACCGCACCCGTCGCAAGATCTCTCTGGCAATGCACACATTCGCCGAGGAGATCATGCCATCCGAAGGTCCTCGCCAGCGGCACCAACCCATGGCTTTCAGCGGCAGACCCCTCGATGCCTCTGGTCACCTCCATAGACCAAACTCTCGAACCCGATCTAGAAGAAATTCAGCCGACAGCATTACCCTCCGTGGTGACGACGAAAAGGCCGAGGGTTCCAGCCGAGATGCATACCTAGCCGACTCCGCACTCCGATACAGACCCCCTTACCGCGGTTCAGCCGAAGAACCCGAACCTTCAACTAGTAGCTCATTAAACGCCAAACACTCCTCCACAACATCCCCCTTTGACGACGAAAACCGAGTGCTTTTCGATGCGGCAGCGGAAGCAGCGGACCAACACATTAACGAGAAGACCTTATCGTCATCACCGGGAAGCGATACTTCGTCGGATACTTTATCGCCCGCTATGTCCGAAAAGGGATTTCCAATGTCCCATGATGCCCCGCCTATGATCCCCGCTGTTTTACCGACAACGGTTATCGACCAACCGCCACCGCTGCCTCCTAGGCCTTCACATCCACAATATGAACATCAGGAGGCGGCACAATTAGTACCAGTTGTTGCTGCGCCAGTGGTTTTGGAACAAGTAATAGTAGCTTTGCCACCCCCTCCACCACCTCCACAAGCCGAAGAAGAAGCAGCAGAATCCGACGTTGAAGAGTCCCACACTACGTTCTCGACTTCACAACCATACTGGGCAATCCAACAATGGACTGAAGACGTCACCGGTCACCCTAACGCCGACGAGGACGAAAATCAGCCCCGCACTCCAGCTGTAGTGGCCGAAGATCTGAGCAGCAGTGAACTAGAGGATGAAGATGACGAAGACGAAGATGTAGACCATTCAGCTGTCCAATCACTTCATTCTGAATCTGAAGCTGTTAGTATGATTGGCTCTGACGAAGGGGAGAGTGAAGACGATCGAGTTGAGTTTGTGAGTGATTTGGCTTCTAGCGTGGGGGATACGGATGGGTGGAGTGAGGTTGGGAGTCAGTTTAGTGAGGGAGAGGTGAGGATGTAAGATAATGGAAAGATAGTTGGGGTTATTGGGTTCGGTTTTTATCGGTTCTTGGATTTGGGAATTGCATGGTTGGTTGGTTTTTGAATTTATACGGGTGAGGATTTTGTATTATTCTTTTTTTATTCTTTTTTTCTTTCTTGCTTTCTTCTTCATGGACTGGGATTTAATGGATGGTCTTTTTGCCTTTGGATTTTGTCCGAGTGGGATACTCAGTGTAATATGGATGTATTATTTTTGGAAAGCCGGGAAGGGGGGGGATTCAACATGCGGAGGAAAGGGAATGGAAAAGAAAGAGGGGGTCTATCTCTACTACCTATACCCATATCCGAATCGCAGAATATAAAACAAAAGCCAGTACAAAATCCATCGGATACCCGTTGTCACCCTCGTAGACGCTGGTTTACGAGACCAGGATACCCCCTTGTTTCCCTTTCAAATCTTAAGCTTTTGTTTCATGAATCAACTTCATGGATACGCACGCTCGTAAGATATCGACGAAGGAAACCTAGTAGTATAAAGGGAAAAACAATGGGAGTAGACATGCATGTTTCTATATGCTAAACTATACTAAGACATTTAATCTATAGCTAGCCAGTATGTATGATTCCAAGCAAAATTAAGCAAAGAAATCTAAGATATATCCACATTTAACAAAAATAACGAGGAAACCATTTTTTTGGTATCGGGTTTTATAGAGAAAAACGAAACGTAATGATATGAAAAGAACGAAAACAGGAAGGAGATAGTAACTAATTTCGCCATAACGATGAATGGTATAAAGAAGAAGAAGAAGAAAGAAGAGAAGAAAGAAGAGAGCCCACATGTATAAAAATGAGAAGAGAGACGATAGAGAGATAGATCTATTAACAACTAAAACCAGAAAAAAAGTAACTAAGCCAGCCAGTAAAAAAATATAAAACCCCCATGATAGCTGAAAATATAATACAAAGAACTGAAAAAACTAAAAATAAGACATCCCCCATCTAAAAGGTATTAACTCCTGAATCGATATCAAAGTATCATATGCATGTTTTGTGTCGCTATTTTTTGCTTGGAAGAGAAGAGAAGAAGAACGAAAAGGACCCCCCGGAGTATAAAGGAGAAAACGAAAAAGATGTAAGTCAAAAGGAGCCAGAAATAACGTAGAGAGACCCCCCAACCTTCCCCAACCTTCCAATAGAGCATTACCAATCCCAGAATACAGAATAGAAAACCGCTGAACCATCATCAAAATACCCATCGACGTTCTGACCCCGAGAAACAAGAAAGATGATGACCATATAGAAGACTTATCCTTTAGCATTAACGAACGCCGACTTACCTTTACACCTCCGGCTTCTTCTCCAAAGGCTCACCCTCCGTACTCCCTCCCATCTCACAACTCTTCCTCTTCAATCCTTCCCTTTCTTGCTGTTGCTGCACACCCTTCAGCTTCATAGCCAACAACCCATGATGCTGACTACTATCACTCCTATTACTCGCCATTGAATAAACACTAAGTTTATCCCACGACCCACAGGTAACAGTACTAGTTCCATCATCACCCATCGACACATCTCCATCTCCATCTCTACCCTCCACATCCACATTATTCCCATTATTCAACCCCTTATCCCCTCGTCTAGCAGTCACAGTGGTATGACTCGACATCTCCTCTTCTTCCTCTTCATCCCTATCGGCAACAGCACTGCAAGACGCAGCGGTTGAACCTCCAAACTTAAAGTTATTCATCCGCTGCCTTGCATTGTCATTAAGCATGAACTCTTCAGCTGCGAGGCTAAAGGATATACTACTACCCCTCCGTCTTCGCGGGGTAGATAGTGAATCACCACCTGGCTTCCATGGTGAATACTTCGGCTCCGGCTGATGAAGCTCGTTTCGAAGTTTCTCCTTGCCATCGGGTACTCGGTTTGCGAATACCAGCCTTATGTTGCGATGAAGGTAGTATCTACCTTTCGATGGACAACACAAGTGTAGGTGGATAAGATATCTCAATGCCTCCCGTTCCTTGTCCCTCATTTTCTGAGCCGTAACAGGAGTCATCGGTACCGCGCCGGGTTTGGTAAGAGTATCAATATACGCATCCGCAGAGTATGACTTCTGACGAATAAACGTCTTCTGCCCAACCTTCATGTCCGTAAGGTCGTAGGGTACGAGGAATAACTTTACGGCGGTCTTATTTGGATTCTTGATGATGATCTGCAATTGTCCGCGAGGAGGGATACGATACCCACCCTCTGGGAAACTCTTCGATGGCTTTGAAGGGTTCTGCAAGGCGGTATCCAAGTCGATTTGACCAACATAGGGCGACGGGCTATCGTAATCTCCCACGGAGTAGAAGTACGCTGGGAACGGGATTGTAACGTGGGTAGGGCATTTCAAGGACGGCTTGCATTTTCCAAGACCCAGGACTCCAATTTGTGCAAGGAATTGTAGTGGCTTTGAAGGTGTGGTTGACATGCGGCCGTTAAGGATCGACTCTTCGTAGGATCCAACGAATGATCCGACAGGTAGATCGCTACCCAAACCCACACCGAATGATAGTCGTCTGGACGACTGTCGGGAATGGGAGGGTGCGACTGGGAAGGAATCATACCAGTTGTCGGAAATCGAACGGCGAGAGGGGTGCCTGGAGTACGATGGCGGGGCAGGTGATTGGGACGAGTGTAACGAGGAAATGGATGGCACGAGTGAGGCTCGACGAGTGCGAAGCGGAGCATCTAGGATGTCGATGGGGTTGGTAAACTCATCGATGCTGTCTGCTTCAGTCTGCGACGAGTTGAGGGCAAGCGGCGAGGTGGGATGTTTGAGGACATATCCAGAGAGCGACTGTGCCCTCGAACGACCAGTTCGACCTTGGTTTTCCTGTCCGTATTGGAAGAGGGAACCATGGTGAACCGTCGGTGCAACTTCGGCATGTGGGTTTCGAGCGTTGTAGAAGGGGTTATGGAAATGAGGAGTAACGGGAGAAGGAGGATGCTGAAGTTGCCGACTGTCGGGAGCGAATACGCCGGAATGCAGTGCTGACTGTGGACCATTTAGGTCTTCGGTTTCCTGAGCGTCCGATTTCGGGTCTATCTCGAGGTTCTATAGAACAAAGGCGAAACGTGAATGTTAGAAAAGTCCAAGTTATTCCTCAACGTCAAACAAAAAAAGGCAGCAAAGGCACAAGAAAAGAAAGAAGTATCAATCTCTTCTGCAAGTAAACTATCCAAAAAAAAATAGAAGTAGACTTGAAATAAAATGAACAATACACTTGGACAAGAAGACCCACATTGGTATTCAACGACCAAATGCGAGCCTCATTTCTGGCCTTCAACCGTCTGATGAGTTCCGCTCGGTCCTTCGGTGCATTCTCAATGGTATTCTTGTCGGATTCCCGATCAAAGTCCGGAGTGACGGCAGGAGCACCATCTCTACGCTCGGCGACAAAGTGCATATGCTGAAGCCCACCAGCGGGGGACGTTGGAGGCGCTGGTGGACTCGGGTGTGTGTTGTAGACTAACGGCATGCCGTCAGAGGTTCCGCGATTGTAGCCTCTCTAGCGGTCTTGGAGGCAGGAAAGAAGCAGATGCAGTTTTGTCGGAGACAAATGGGGGAATTGTGCGAATCCGGTGGGTTTTATGGTATTGGTTAGGATGCTGAAGGTTATCGTTTTCCGGGGGGGAAGGATAGAGATAGCGGGAACAGGCAGTGGCAGGCAAAAGGCAGGCAGGTAGGTGGCAGGTGGGATGGTTGTAGTGGAGTGGAGTGGTAATAACGGAACAGGGAGATTGGTTGAAAGCAGCAGGTCCCTTTATTGAGTGATCAATCGAAGTGTCCGTTCACTGCCATGCTAGCCGATCGAGGGAGCCAGAAGAAGCTGAAGTCTTTGAAACTAGTTGGTCAGGCCAGTGTCGTTCTTTAATTATAATTTATTGAATGTTGGGCCGGATAGAGAGAGAGGGAGGGAGGGAGAATGTGAGAATGAGGCGGGCCTTTTTTGTCTAGCTTGTTCAAAACGCCGACTAGTGTGGTTGTTGGTGGTGGTTAGCGGTAGTGGGAGTGGTAGTTGGTGGGTGGTGGATGCAGTGGAGGGGTTAATTCGAGGTCACAGGTACACTTTGTATGAGAGCGAGACCGGCACTTTATTAATTAGCAGAGCTGGCTGGAAAAGTCTATTCGGACAGTCTGTCGACTCCTCGTCGTCGTAATGCAAAATATAGATCCACAACGTACACCGCTACTTACAGCAAACCAGCGAAAGAATGAAGGGAACTAAGAGTATGAGGAATATATTCTCGGAATAGAATAAAATAGAAATAATACGAACACTCGGATATAACCCGCAACAAACAGCCTGCAAAATTTTTCATCAAGTCGAGCGCCATGGACGCCGCCCTGCAGGCTGGAAACCAAGCGAGGAATTTGGGGGTCTCCCCACCACTCAGACGTCAGGTACAGCATGGTGATATTAGATGGCAGTTATGCTGGTTATAACTAGCTCCAGTTCCGGTCCATGCAGGCATACGTTGCAGGAAAAGATTTGACAGTCCAAGCTCTGTCCTGTCCACGACCAGCATGATTTGCCGGTATCTGGCCGTTCGAACGTTCGTCGGTTTGACCAAATACTGACCTCATAGCCTGAGACACGCTCAACCGTCGTCAATTTCTTGCCTTACACTAGTATACTTGAGTGGCCAGGACGTCGTACGTCTACGTATCGTATCCGATAAGTAGGACGCTCTCCGGTCTAGCTCCCGATGTACGGCGGTTCCTCCGGAATCGTCGTCCAGAAAATCTACAAGTCCAGAAAATTCCAAGGCTCTGCCAAACCGAGCAGTTCTACCCGTCTTGTCCAAGCAAAGCTGGTATCAAAGCTCATGCTGGGTTAGGCACAATACCTGCATGGCACCCGGTCCCCGCATGACACCTTGCGGGCCCTTCGAAATTTTTTCATCCAAACTTTCTGCTAGTGCGATGAGCTCCCCACAATTTCCGGCACCGCCCACCTCGTTACCAAAGGAAAATACCAGGCTTCAAAAAATTTTCTTCAATTCTCATTTGCTAGTCATCGATGCATCTTTGAGTTTCCGAGACTCCGAAAGGAAAAAGAGAAAAAAAATAGCATTCCAAGGTGCATGGTTTCTTCAAAGCACATCCCGCTTAAGTATATACATAGCCGAAATATGTCTCATATTCTTCGATATCGAATGAGTAACCTGTCAAATATTCGCAGCCAGGGCCTGCCAGACCGCCTTGGTATCTAGCCCTCTCTTGCCAAGATAGTAGCCGAGTGCTACTGCGGATACGCCCGCAAGCACTGTCCAGCCGATCATGCTCTTGTGCGTCTGCAGGTTGGTCATTACTTGCGTCTTGAATTGTTCTCTTGACAGCTGGCTTGCTTGCTTTTTAAACAATGCTTCTCCCTGGCCCAGATCCTCTTTCACATCTTTTTTGAAGACGCTATTACCGGATTTTAGGGGACTCCTGTAAGTCTTTAACACGCTGCTGTTTGGAACTTTGGTCCAGATTCTGAGGGTATGGGGCGGATGAGAGGATTGTAGGTCGATCGCTTTCGATATCAGGCCTTCTAGATCTAGCGGTTTAGGAAGCTTGCAAAGGATTGAATGAAGCATTTCCGGCTCGGTATCCGGGATGTCAAATAGTTCCTCTCGCCGCGACATCACGATCTAAGAAAACCAGCCCATAAGCATTTGATTTATAATCATAATACTTGGGATGAACATACCGTTGCGAAAAAGTATACAGGAAATATCGGCGACTCTGCCAAGAATGCATCGAATAGCCGTGCAATGTCGCCATACGCTTGTATGTCGTGAGCGTATAAAGTCAATGTTGCAGCAAGAGCGAAGAACGGCTGTGTCGTCGACAAATGACGACAAAGTTTCTCATCCGCCGCAAATAATATCGGATGCAGCAGTTTCAGGTGCCAGAGTGCCGGACCCAGCGCTGGAAGCATGAAGTCTCGTATTCTGAGCAATGACATATACTCAACCGCCAATGGGGCGAGTTTAGGCCCGAGGACTAATAATATCACTTGACAGATGTCATGGAATCCCTGTGTCCATTAGCTCAGCCCCCAGTTGTATATTTGGGGCGATATCATACTTGAAAATAACATAGGATAGGGTGCCGCCGTAGCACTTCAACTATAAGATCCTGAAGCTCTTGCTTCTGGGCATCCATCTCTTCAGACGTAAGACCTGTATTTACCCAGAGACAGATATTATTAACGGGTGCCCAAAGAGATCATAGAGGTTTCCGTCATCTGCATCGTATGAGCAAACTGCCGCCTCTGAAACGCTGTGGCTTCTATAAGCTTACCAGAGGGGTAGTAGACGAAGGACCGGTTGACATCCAACGCCACTTGTTCCTCATCGCGGTGCGGAGGTAGTTCTGTATATGGGACCCGGCCGAGGTAGTCTTGCAATATGACTTTGCCGTTTTCGAGCTTTACTTTGGCGTCCTCGAGTTCGGTTTTGATCGTTGAAGAGTCGTAGCCTAATAAAATAGGCCCTGTAATACTATTAGTCTTGAATAAGTAGGTCCTCTGTGAAGTGACGACCTTACAAGCTTTTTTCCTCATCTCATCATTTACCAGACCATGTTTCGAGAGTGCCAACGCTGCTATCCCATCCCGTTCCTTCGCGTCGCACAGAACCTGTAATCCATCGAGTTTGAATTGTTTCGTTTCCTTATCAACATCTTGATCCAGATTACCTTCTTCCTCCTCTTCTTTTGGTACTATCGAATCATCCGGAATTGGTGGGGGCTCCTCGTCTTCAAGCTTTATCTTCTCATCCATATCGTCATCTGCATTCGCTTCTGGGCTATTTGATTCGTCCTTAATTTCGTCGGACATTCTGCTTCTGTGCCTTTGCTAGGGCCGGCGCTAGTGAATGGGTCCACGGAATCTATACTAGCATAAAACATGCAGCGGATAATTAGGTCGGACGTCTCGATGCCCACTTCCGTTCGTTACGACGACGTTGAAGTTATAGACGGGTTGATCAGATTCCGGCACGTGTTGATAGGCCACCTTCGCAGCTATGACGCTGCGGTATGCATACCAAGCCTTCGATCCACGTGATCTCCTCCGACCATTCACCGAGACAACCTCCGGATTCATTCGCAATGGACAACCCCAAAACCACCATCGCCAGTCCGAGCGTAACTTCGTCTAAGCCTCGTAAGATATTCTCGTTACGATAATTGCAACTTCGGCAACGGCAAATTCCTTTCGTTCAGGGATCACTCCAACGCACACGGAGTGATTCGCTGGAAGTCAACTACCGTCCTCTCCACCAAGCTTATATAATCGGATATTCATCCGGCTTCCACAGACCATAACGGTGTTCTAGCCTGGGTTGGGAAAACAATTTAGATCAGCTGCGGATCGCTTCGAGCAAGCGAGGGGATCGAGTGGGAGCCAAGGATTTTATCGACGGTTTGGTGCGGTTGAGCCCAGTGCCATTCGCTGTACATCGAAGTATCGAAAGGTTCCGCTGGGTTCGACCTATCGTCACTCATACCCTGCCCTCGCGGAGAGCTCTCCGTGCACAATTTACTCTCGAGAAACACAACGAGTGGCTCGTGAAGATGCGGGATTTTCCGGTTTACGAGTATAACGTGGAAAGCGGTTGACTCTGACATCTATTGATTTAATTTGGAATTTTTTTGCCTATCAGAGAGGGAAGCTGAAGACCCTGGGGTTTGATCACGATTCGGAGCAATTCAGTGGATGACCTGAGCTGAGATTTCACGGAAGGGCGGCACACGCGGGTTTTTGTGCAGCAAGCTACGTAAGGTAAGAACCAGAAGGGTGTGGGCATTGGGTTCGGCTTCGTGCCAGACCGTACCTTATTGCTTAACAGATTCTCTGAGGGTGTCCTCATGATGCCACCAGATCCTGCATACGTGAATGGCCCCCCATCCACACCCTAAAGCTGAGGATGCACTACAACGGCACGGGGACCCTTCTTGTCGTCTAATCCCGTTCTCGAATCTCCATGCCGTGTCACCCATATCGACCCTTCTTCTGCAAGTAATATCGGTCTATAAAACCCATGTGACTGCTTTCGCATTATAAACGACTGCAGGCGCGAAATTTATCATTTGTCCGTCAATGGGATTTCAAAATGTGGCGGACGATCCGCAGTCTAGATCGGACGAATATACATCCTGAATCGTTCGATATCAAGGTTTGTGATGTGATGCATGATCCTGCTATCACGCATGGCATTCCTCATCTTGCTTCCCCGACAAGAGGGGCTCTTCTATCACATTACAACCTCGTGATATAGTTGCAGGATATCGATCCCCTTTTAGCCAATAAGAAAGGTGTGAAGCGTCTTCGGATCGATACTATGTCAGGCATTAGCGATAGCATATAACCGTCTACTATAGCTCAACCGCTCCGGTGACAGCTGTAAGAAAATGTGATACCGGAACATTGATGAGGTGTTGGAGTGTGGTTTTATGATACAGCCAGCGTCGAAAGTAGCAACCAACTGCCAGCTTTCTCCGTGTGACACCTTATTATTATTCCTCCGGTCCGAGTCTTGCATAAGATTTCCAAGTTTCTTGGGCCTTGCGGGCGAATGGGAGGCCTTGGGTCTCTATCCGACCCAGGCAGAGGAAGCATAGCCTTAAGGTCTTATTAATAACAGCCGGTTATATTCTCCCAACCTAAAAGCCCATGAGAGACTACTGAAACACATACACGGGTGGCATGCAAGATATGTTACAGGTTTTCGTTTCTCCCTGGTGCATGACATTAAAACCAGATAAAACCAGATGTAAATCCAGTGGCTCGATGCCCAGAGCCATGAACAGGCCTACGCATTGAGAGATCGTTTTCCGTAGCAGAAATTGTATGGCTAGCTACGGCACCGGCACTGGGCATTGATCGCACTGGCCACTGTTGCCAGGATACCCAGGAAGGAAACCGTTAGAAGGGTAATTGCTGCTGCAGTCGCCATTGGTTCTACCGGTGCCTGTTGCGGATTGAGATATGTCTAACAAGGCATTGAGTGGGTTTCGTTATAAATTTCCAACCAAGCCTATACCGTAAATCACCTAGACGGAGCTGCAACTGCGGTAGAAGGTATCTTTGAGTATTTCTTGGTATTGGCGTCCTTGATTAGGCATTGCCTTTGGTACGATAGAGAGGGGTCAGGTTAAACCTTTCGGGTCGCGCATATTGCACACGCTAGTAACTTACCCTCAACCATATATGGACGGGATTCGATTGCAAGGCCCAACAAGCCCTAGTCGGCGGGGTCTTTTTGGAACGGAGCGATGAGAACCTGTAATAGTTCTCGCCGTTATATGGCAAAGATTGATCCTATCCTTCAAAAGCAAATATCAATGTGAAGACGAAGGCTGGATGGCGAATTTACTTCTCCACCATGCACCGGGCTGCCAGCAGCGCGGGTGTGTGATGATCGAATAGTCTAAGCCAGGTCAGTCCACTGCACTGTTCGAACATAGTTTTTCTGTTTCTGCTACTCACTGGACTGCAGTTTTGATCCGTCTCGAACGGACGTCGTCGAGCTAGCTGGCGGTGCGAGGGCCTCCATGTTCCATTGACCTGGTAGTAACCTGAAAGACGGTTAAGCACATCTACCTGGCCACCCCTATACTCCTGCTACGAGATAGCTCGCAGGCAAACTCGATATATTTCCATCCTCACAATCTCCACTTCCGAAGCCTCTGCATCCCGACTATCCCAACCCTTTTTTTTCTCAGTCGCTGTTTGACTTTGACGTCGACGCTATAATTGAGCTATACCAGCAATGTAATTTGCATTTGGCAGATATTAAAACGTAACAACACTCCAACAAGCGACAGCTCTCAAGCTCTCTCTTAGAAACACCAAAGCATAGAAAGATCGAAGGGCCTCCCAAGCCCACTTTTATCCTAAAGATCACTCATCAGATCTACCTCTCGGTTGTCTGCTGTACTCCCAAATATCCCGGAGACAGGGAGGTTCCTTCCCCCCCTTGATCACGCTGATGGAGGATACCGTGCAGCTGCGTGCCGCAAATAACGAAGGTGACTACACTGTTCAGAGTGCCCGATTTTCTTTGAGGTTTATAATCGACTGAAGGATAAGGAAACAGCCAACCCGCTACCTAGAGCCACTGACACTGGGCCCAAATACGGCCTGCTTTCCGAATGTTTATCTCCGTCTCCAGTCATTCGTTCCATCTTCTCTGCGTCCATCCGCTGTGATACGGACGAGAAATACGTTATATTCGTTGGGGTGCGTGGGTTCCTGGATTCTTCCTTTTTTTCCGACAATCGAAGACTTCAAGATCTCGTTTGACGGTGTGGTTGTTTTTTTTATATCCTTGTGATCTCAAAGCCTCGCTAACACAGCCGGAATTCTCTTCACTTGGGGCGGGGAACAGGAACGACATATTGAAATTCGTCATCTGTCAAAGAGGCTTAATCTCGAACTTCTAGCCACCAAGAGTGACTTCTTTTGCAGAATTCGGTCTGCAGGTTTGATAGACCTCAGGAAGGGTAGTGACTTTCTCAAGCAGATTAAGCAAGAGGACGGTAGCACTCCCCTCCCGTCTTCGTCAAGTGCTTCTTTAAAGGTCCCAAAGCAGGTCCTGGCTATTGCATTGGAATCCGGGGATCTAGCATTCATCTATGTCGACGGTTCTAAAGGCAGCAAGCTTGAATTTGTGGTCTCAACTCAGAGAATCTCACCGGCACTGCCAAATGCTAGCCATGTCGGGAAGGCTATATCCATCGATCCTCTGTATGTCATCATTTCTGGCGTAGGAACGATCCCTTCTACTAGGACTAACAGGAGCTATCTCTTTGCAGCTCCCGGGCTATGGCAGTTTGTGCTTGGGAGGGTAGCTTCAAGCTTTACGAGACGCACGACGCTGCATCCCTAGAACAAAAGTTGGCAAATGGGCAATCTTTCATACCCCTCCGCCATGTACGTTTTGTTCTTTTGCAATCTTCGGATCTGTGTGCTACTCGTGATTACTGAGAAAACTTTATGTGCTACAGGAAAAGACTTTTCAGGTACCTGGAACTATCGTTCACCTTGAATTCTTGCGGGCGAAGGAAGAGAATCTCGTTGTCTTTGTCGTCCTATTCGTAAAGTAAGCACTTCATGCAGTGATGACATCTGTATTTGGGGTTTTTGACGCTAATGCGGAAGGATCTTGCAGTAAGCTGAAGCAGTCAAGAATACTATTATACGAATGGAATACGAAGGAACAACTCTCGAGAGCGGCACAGCTAGGCCAAGATGGACTTCGAATTCCGGAGAGTACGGTAATCATTCCTATTCACTGATAGACACCCTTACTAATCTTTCGACCAGGGTGGGGACTACCACTTCACATCATACCGTTGACCATTCCTACCTTTTTCGCAATGATCTGTGAACGCTCGATATGTGTCGGGAAGGCTATCGATATAACAAACGGGAACTGTAAATGGCAACAGTTTCCAATACCCATTATATCAAACCGAGACCGTAAGCACAATTGCCCGAACCCATAGTTCTCTCAAACCACTCTCCTTGCTAAATAGTCGTTGATTAGAGAATTTAGTCACCGCGTGGGCGAGGCCGCATAGGAATGCAGATTACGCACAACGAAACGATGACTTTTATGTCGTCAAGGAGAACGGCGAGCTTTTCTGGATTTACGTCAATCACAGCCATGGTAGCTACGGGCCGAACATAGAGACAGTGAAATCCGGCAAGTTGACTGGGGCTGTGGGCACGGCGCTTGCGTTCCATGAAATTCGGACGCCGACTAGTAGTGACCTGTTAGTCGCGGCTGGTGAGGGGAGTGCTGGTGGGACGTATATGGTAGGGTCTTCCAACTTAACGGCTCCGCGAAGCATACTGATGGCTGTATAGATCACGCCTAAGCGGCCTGGTACACCGTCGAATAGAGACCCCCTCTTCATCCAAGAAATCTTCAACTGGTCCCCGATGTTCGACATGGATATTCTAAACCTAAAAACTGCGGATCGAAGTAATCTTTCCGCTGCGAGGGGCCGACTATATGCATGTACGGGATTTGGAGAGCACGGAGCTGTTGCTGAAGTCCGCCACGGAATAGAATGCCGACCTGCAACCGCGATTGAACATCAGGAACCCGTGACAAAGGTGATACCTCTTCCGGGAAGTGCTGGGACTGGATGTTTTGTGCTACTTTGTCTGGTGCTTGGGACTAGCTTGTGGTATCTACCGTATAAGACACTGGATGCCAGCGATGCTGCGGATGTTATATCTCTAAGGACTGGAGAGAATATCAAAACTTTGGCGGCGAGGGTTATGAAGGGGCGGGCCGTGCAGGTAACCACTGAGGGTGTTTATTCGACTACACTTAATGAGGCGGATGTCGAAGCAGACATTCAGGTACCCTCTCCGCGACAGGAGTGGGATTGCCCATCGGGTTCTGGCATTGTTGCAGCGGCTTTGGAGGATGATACTGTGGTATTAGTTCTCAAATCGGAATCTGGGTATCAGCTATGGAACATGGAGCTGCAGCCAGTATCGAATGGTGACCAGGAGAAGTATGTGAGGGTTGAGTATCACGGGCCGAACACCGACTGACTAGGACTTTCAGATTTCTTAAGAAACGAGGGGAGCCTCTTGGTATATCGTCTCAGCCGACATACTTCGATTTCTTAAACATGTAAGTTTGTCGAATGGAGGGAATGTGGATTTTGCTAATATGGGTTTTAGCGGGAAACGGACGCACTTGTTGGTCGAGGCATCGGGCACAACGTTAAACTTCTACGAGCTCAATTCATATGGCGTTCTTCTGCCTCGAACTCAGATTTCAAGTAAGCTGCAGACTTCCTGTCAGCTCGAAGAAGTATTCTAACGATAGCGCTAGCAACCGAACCTGATGGAGATCTTAACAGCACACAGGCCCAGTCTCCGGTTTGTGAGTCTGTCTGTCTCCTACAGTCGGAAGGAAAGACATTTCTATTGTGTGGCCTTCGAAATGGATATGTATTCTACGGTGCAATAGGTAGATATTTTACGGTATCCCGATGGGTGAATGGTACGGTATGGCAGAATCTAATCTTTTTTAGATCCCGAAACCCTTGCATTCGAACCTCTGAAGAGGGTAAAGATTGGAAGGTTACCTGTGTTACTCTCTACAAGGGACGATACTCTCGATAAAGCTATTGCTCATTCGACACACTCGCTTTTCCAACTGAGTATTGAGAGCTCAGAATTAGTGGTTGCGTCCGTTGTTTTCAACCAGACAGTCGAGGTAGTCATCTTGGGAAGCTCCCTGTTGAAAGTATAGAATGCTGATATGATAGTATAGCCTTCGATCGAAGCCTTCTGCCATCTTAACCACGATTTCCGATCTACACAATTCCCTGATCCTATAATATGTGCGACGGACTCCTCAATTATGGTCGTGATGACCAGCAGGATGCCGACAATTTGTACGAGACAGCTGGAACTTAAAGAGACACCGTCGAGGGTAATATACAACGAAAAGGAAGATTTACTGGCCGTGATTTGTCATCGAGCGTCATACGATTCTTCGAGTCTGGAAGAGGGACGAAACCTAAAGTCACCACGGGCTACAATTCTATTCCTTGATCCTAAGACGTAAGTAAGGGCTTCCTGACCATAATGGTGGTTTTCTAACGAAGATTTCTATAGTGGGAAATCACAGGCGCCTCGGGAATTGAGAGATGCGAAGTACGATGAACTTATCTTCAGTAAGAAAGATGAGAAGATACATTGTATTTGCAGTAAGTTTTATGTACACACTCTCTTCTTTGATTATTGAGTATACTAAAACTTGTGCAAGACTGGACTTTCCCGGACAAGAGCCTGGCGTGGAATTGTATCCTCGTTGGCACGAGCTACGAAGTTGAAAGGTCTCCCCGCAAAGGTCGAGTTATAGTTCTATCCTTAAGATACGTCAAATCAGGGACGGAAAAGAAGTTGGAGATCCGGAAACGGAATCAGATTTTGTGTCCTGAACCGGTGTATTCACTGGCAACATATGGCGAGGTTTCGGTTATATATGGAACGGAGAGGACACTCTCGAAGATTGACCTGGTCCGTAATACTGTTGGGCAATGGAAGTAAGTGATGACTTTGTTTAAAATTGCCCGTGGAGTTCAATTGTTCTAACAGGAAGGACATTTCAGATTCGAGAACCAAGCAGTCCACAATGTGGACTCTACTCCGCTTCAGATTACGGCGCAGGATGATGAGCGATTAGTATGGGTATCAAGCACAAGGGACGCCCTAACGATATACCGTGTGAAAGACGACCCTTCGTCGTTGGAGCGTGTTTATAGGTACCATTCCTTCAGCATACCAATCGTGGAAGATAAATTCTCTAACAGAAGTTATAGTGACGACCAAGAACGAGCCGGTCGCAATCATCTCCGTATCGAAGGAAATTTCTTCATAGCTGCCGACCGTGACGAAGGGATCGTTGGCCTCTGGATGCCAAATGAGTACCGGGTAACGACCTGCTTGACTCGAGTCTTCGAAGCGTATTTACCCAACAGCATTGCCACCTTACGAACCGGTAACCTTCGAGCTCCCTGGAAACCAAGAAATTTGGATTTACCGGGGATTATAAACTCTAATATTGATATCATTGGAACATGCTTCGATGGAGCTATATACCAATTTACGATCCTGAACGAAGCGGCAACAAAGTTGTTGGTTTATTTGCAGAAGTGCTATGTTAAAGTGGCATACCCGCCGGGGAAGAGCAAGCCTTTGGATCATCGGGAGGTGGAGATGATGAAAGAGGGGAGTTTGAAGCACGTTAGTGGCGGGTTGTTAGCTGAGGCTTTGAAGAGTGGTGATGATGCGTGGTTGAAGGAGGCGTTGAGAGACAAGGAAACATTTGGAGAGTTAGTTTGTGAGGTTTATAAGACTGCTGGGGTGGAGGTTGTGCTTAGAGATGGGGGAATTGCCGATGTGGCCATGGAGTATTTGAAGGGGGTTTTGGGAGGGGTTGTGCTTTGAGAGCGTGGTGTTTAGGGGTAGTTTTTATATTGAGGTCATTGCAGGGCGGTGGTTAGTTTCTTGTTGATAATTCTTTCTCTTCTCTCTGCATTGACCTTGTCGTCTATAGACTTCTTTCCGTCTTTTTTCTTTTTTCTTTTTGAGAAGCGTGGAAATTGGCATTTGTGCGTGGGACAAGGCAGTGCCTTTAGAGATAACCTGGAATAGAGAAATTCGTCTGGCTTTTGGATCTTAGCTGAGATTTCTGTACATGGCACGCCCTCGGTAGTGTCTATAGTCTAGTTCACGAGAGATTGCATGTGCAAGAAACGTTATTAAAGTGTAAATAAGTTAAGGTAAAATTGATATTGAATCAGACATTTGAATTCAATCAGACGTACATGAAGATACCCCTTATATCTTCACACGGATCCGTAACTTTTAGGGACAAATAATAAATACAAAGCTTGAGACTTCAATATTTCTTCGCCAACTCCTCCGGGAAAAAATCCACTCACTCCTTTTATATCCATATCCATCTTCAGAAAAGAAAAAAAAAAAAAAAAAAATTCCACCAAACTCCTCCCGTGAAAAAATATCCCAAAAGCCAATCAAGCAAGAAGCAATAAACCAAGGTAGGGAAGAGGCGTATCAAGTGATACAGCCAAGAGGAATAAGGATAATTGTTGGTCTATTGACAGTAGAAAAACGGTGAGGTCCCAGTAGAGTAGCGTTCGTTCGTTATACACAGGGTAAAAAACGAAGGGGAGAACAAGAAGAAAACGAAACGCGAAGGTTGGGTATAGTGATGATGCAGGGAAAGTTTCATTAAGTTCATAAACTCGAAGTTTTGGTCAATCAAGGTTGAAAAGGAATCCCCCATAGAGTCAGTAAGCTAAGACACGAAGCACAACCGCTTGACCGGTAAAGCCTAGTCGACAGTTTAACTTGATTAAAAAGGACGTATCCAATCCCCAGTAATAGTAATAGTAAAAGAGGGCCACAGGAATAAAAAGGTGCTACGGAAGGTAACAGAGGTCCTAAAGAATTCTTAGACATCCATTGCGTCGTCAAGTGACATCGCCGATGCCTGTGAATCCGAGAACGGGGCAATTCCCTCCCTCTTCTCAAATCTGGCAGCATCAAGCTCCAAGAGCAATGAGTCGCTGCCGGACATATCTTCGTCGTCGTAGGCTTCCTCGATGCCTCGTTTTGACTTCTTTAACGTGCTTCCGGATTCCTGAGGGCTCCGAGCTCCAAACATCGAGTTGTTCTGGGGAGCTGCAGCGGCGAGCTGTTGCATTTCAACGTCACGCCTTGCCATCCAGATTGGTTCGTACCCGGTGAGGAGGTACTTCATCGAATCGTCGAAGCAGACGCAGAATCTGCGACCTTGGATGACCTGGATTGCTTGGACGGCAGTGCAGTTGATATGCTGCATTATATAGGCTGCAGCGACGGCGGCGCTACGCTCATTGCCAGATTCGCAGTATATCAGAGTCTTTCCTGGGTTTGGGGGTTGTTCTGGAAGGCCATTTGGTTTACGCCGGACAAAGCCCGGAGGAGCGAGGTGATAGAGGTGCTCATCAATTAATCTTGATGCGATTGGGAAAGAGGCGATGAGCTCTTGGTTTCCTGAGACATCAACAGATTCGAAGCGAATGCGGGCTTTAAGCTCTGGATCCTTGGCAATTTCGTTGTAAGCGTTCAGAAGACGGGCTCTGGCGGTGACATTGTTTCGGACGGCGATAAGAAGGGAGATGTTCTCGCGTCGGAGATAAGCTAGATCCTTTGCGGCGGACAGAGGGCCTAAGTAGAGGTGGGGAAGGATCTGCTGGGCCTCACGTCGGGACTCATATCGCCAATCTTGGAGGGTTGTGGGTAGGATTCCGGAATTGGCAAGCAGCTGAGAGCTGCTGAGGCTGGTGCCATTGGGTTGTGCGCCATAGTTTAGGGGCTGTCTGACACCAGGTCTTCCGCCGCGGTTGACGGGATCGTTGATGAGAGTTGGAGGCGGGACGAGAATGCGAGGAGGTGAGGGGATTCCATTTGACCATGGTAATGTCGGGTGATGTGAGGGGGACGACGAGAGAGGTGGCATGCCTGAGCCTGGGGCCAGGTTGCCGTTTGGAACAGCCGGCTGCGCGATGTGCATCGTGTCTTGCCGGGAAGAGAAGGTTCACGAGTCTTTGGAACGATGTTGGAGCTGGTAAAGCTAAGTTCTGACGATGTCTATGGACGTATCAGTGATTACGACGGTGATGGATGGATTCGGTGTCGGTATTGTGATGAACGAAGCTGACGATTGATGGTGGTTTGTGGTTTGGTTTGGTTTGGGAGGAGTAGCAGTTGGGAGGATCAGTCCGAAGTAAGCGTCTGAACACCACCGACGAAACCCGCAGCTTAAATCGTAGCTTCACCACACTTACTAAGAACACCGTACACCCGGCGTTGAAAAGGAAGTCGCTCGCGGTCAGGCTGAAGAAAACCTCTGCAACCTTTAAAAGTCGCGTCTCCGCTGCCAATATATATGTCTTGGAGCGGAAAGGATGAGTCCCAGCAGTTCGCTGCTTGATTGGCCAAAAGTGCAGTAGCTGTTTGGCGTGCATGCAGTGTGCGGCGAACCCGGGCATGGGCACACAGCCTCGCACCACTCTAGTGAAGACTAAGCTAAGTAAGTTTCAATTAAAGGACGAAATGTACTTGACATTGCTGACTCAGAGGCAATCTGGTTTTCGGGTCGCCTTCTTCAGAATTGGGACCAATGGAAGGGGGTCTTTGTGAAACTGGTCCTGCCAGGCCTCGTGGTCCGCCTGGGCTAACTAGTTCTCAGGCCTATTCGAGCAAGCTTGCACCTTCCAATTGATTGACTTTGCATGCGACGGCTAGCAAGCTCGTGCTTAAACAGTCTTGCTTTTTATGATATTAATCGTAACCAGATATCGTTGGATAACCGTTCGAGCAAAATGTTTCTTTGTTTTCGTGCCGCTAACAACATATGTTAACATGCAGCAGCTCTTTGTTGGAATTCGCTGGTGGGCAGTATGCATATAGCATGGAGAGTGTATAATATCGAAACAATATTGTACAACGATATGATGAATTATCAAGACATCTCTGGGGTAAACCAGTAGGCTTCACGGACTTTCAGAATGCCTCTCTTCAGACAATCTCCCCTTCTCAACTGTATCCCTTTTACTCCGACCGACTTCAATACTTCCAAATCTCCTGGCGGGGCATCAGACGTATCACGAACATCCATCATATCTGTGTCTTCTTCGACTTGCGACTGGCTCCAATCCGACCAAGCATACATATTGAACACCAAAAGCGATATTCTCGGTCACGCTCTACACTTGGCTCGCCTAGCTGTCATTCTCGACAAATCTCAAGTATACACGGGAGCTGCGAGGGCATACTTTGATTGCTGTTATGTCTTGAGTACAGTTGTAGCAGAACTCGGGGAGGTTGGGTTGGAAATAACGAATCAGATCGTATGCTCCCATCCAGAAACGCAGGATTAAATTACCACTTGTAGGGCCGTTCTGATAATTCGTCTGTTCAAGAGCCAATCATATAAACAGCGACTCGCCTACCTTTCGGCCAGAGTCCCGGTGTCCGGCCGTAGTTCACTTTCCTTCCCCTCTCACATGGTCCCTGCCTCGGAATTCCACATTGATTTGTCCCCAAACTCAAGGCAACCACCCCGCCTGGTAGAGCTTAATCGCATATGTCAACTCCTTCGCACTCTTGGTCATTGCTGTGAGGTAATTCAAGAGGTAAATGCTCAAGGTGGTTCCAGGTCTCATAGCCCAGGTGCCGAAGCACTTCTTGGCCTTTCGGCGGAGTTCCAAAAGCTACGAGATGATATTTCGCAGTTCAGAGGATTTTATAGCAATGAGCAACTGGCAACTGGAGAAACTAGAAATGTGCTCTTCGTGCTTCTGGAGAGTTATCAGAGAAAAGCGGATGGCTTGGTAAAAGGGTAAGATTTCAATATGGTAGCCTTTTAGGATGTTTCACTAAGGAAGTATCCCAATGAACAGCAAATACAAGGAACTCCTTGTATTCCTACTCTACCTATTCGACATCAGGCTGCCCGCAGAATGTGAAGCGGAACTCAAGCCACTTCCACCGCAGCCGCTTCAATTTAAGAAGCCTTCACTTCGGGTACCAACGACGAATTATGTGGTAACACTAGATTCGCTGGTATCCCCTCTAAGCGCGGGGCCCTCAATAAAGTATGCAACAGCGATCCCAGAAGAGGAGCGTGAGCCTATAAAACTAGCCCCCGTCCCAACCTCAAGAAAATCTAGCAAGAGACCAATAGAGATTGAAGAGGAGAGGATGGGGTCGACGACTCCATACCCACCCGATATTGGGAAGATTGATGAAAAGATGGAGGGGTTGATGAAAGGTGGAACTTTCTTGCTGGTGTAATTTGGGCATAGATGGAGGACTGGCAAGTAGGACATGCATAGAAGAATGAACCCGGCTGGGCTCGAGACTAGGATATGGATACCGCAGCCGGTGCATGTCGTGAAAGCCAAGGGTTTCGTGTAACACTGGGATTGTCTTGATCTCTGTGTAACCTGGCAACGCAAACCTTTGTCAAAATACCACACCTCGGATCTTGGACGAAACTTTGCGACAGAACCCGGCTTAAGGCAATTGCAGTACTTTATGAAATTGCCACTTGTTAATCTAGGGTACATAACATTCCTGAGTAATCATTATAGCTCCCCAGACCCCGAATGAAAAATTAATGAACTTCAAATACAATAGCTATCACACAATCACACCACGCCAACAACTTAACGAGCTCAACTTGACACCTTTCAAAAGATAAAGCGAGTCCTATTCTCAAAGTATAGGCCTATTGAAAGCTGGAGGGCAATTAATTTCATTTGCTTGGGAGATTCGAGCAACTTTGGCAAAGGATGATTTTGCCGCTAGCGACGCTTCTTGATCCTTCCGGAATGATACACAGGTGTAAAACTCAGTCTCGTAACCAAACTCTTGAAACCCTCCATCTTAGTGTCCGCCCCTGGTTCTCTCAGTGTTATCCGCCTGCTCCTACAAGCTTCCTGGAAGATTCAATATCCCTCCCGATTCTTGGGATCCGCCTATAAATACCCACTCTGCCCGACTTCTGAAATCAATTTTTTTCTCTTTCTCCATCTCCTCTACATATCACTGAACATTCTCGTGACGGTTCTCTTCACAAACTCCTCGCAGACATCATCATTTTATATACACATCTGATGGTCATTTACGAATTTACCAAATTATGGCTACGAAACTGCAAATACACATCATTTAAAATGCATTTTCCAACGCAGCTCTTCATTTGACCAACATTCCATGACGACTATTTTACCATTAAAATTATGACGCTACCAATTCACACTCCCTTGGTGCGGTTTCCAGGTGCCATCTCATGGAGAGAGGAGTGTGCCGTTCTAGGCTCTCGTTTCCCCTTCTTCAACACTAGAATCACACTATTTCTTCCAGAAATGGATCTATCTTGGTCGATTTGATATCTTTATACTACCTATATAATACCTAGTATATACAATCTATACAATACCCAGGGAAAAAAACGCGAATTATCCATACCGCTGGCAGATGCGGAGCCCTCCCTTCAAAAAGATTATCTATCTCTTACGCACGCGTACCGTCTAATCATGATTTCTAGATTTCTTCAGCTGAGTCAAAAGTACGCGCCGGTGTTCGCTACGTCTTGATGACGACTTATCCCCCAAAGACTTCCTATGAGGTTAGAGAGTTTCTGTCGCTACAGAGCTCGGAGAATATAATTAATTATCAAAATACTTCGTCAAATATGATGGTAGTTATATTAACGAGGGCAGAATGCTCTGGCTATGTCCGACCGTTCTTCTGCATCGTCATCGCCTTTTCAAGAGTAGGAAAACCAGTCTAAAGTCTGCAGAGGGGACTGAGGATATCATCTTAGGGGCTGGAATCTAAGCGGGCATATTGAGATCATAAGACCAGAACATACTCACGGCCTGATGATGAGGTGACTACCGAGAAATACAATTCAGACACAGTTCAGCCCCGTATTACAGAGGGGGCAATCAAGATTTGCAATAGAGGGGGCTCAATAGTGAAAGAAAGACAGAGGATTGACATGGCCCGAGTCACATACATACGACCATTCAATATACACTATACTGCCTTCCATTTATCCCCTACCCTAGAATTCGAACACCCCAACCGGCCCTTCCGGTGTGGAACTGGCTGGGTATGCCACGAGATAAATTTATCAACACTAATAGCCCCAAAAATATGTGGCAAAAAATAGAAGAATGGCAAGACTTGCCCACATGGAAGCAGTACTTAAAAAAGGACGAGGAAAAGGAGGATGTTCGACATACCAGAAAGGCAGGGTCGACATGTATACAGGCTTGTGGGACGGGCATTATGATTAATACTGCCATCACCGTTTTGGTAAAAAATTGGGTCAATAGTGACGGAATCAAGTTACCGATATCGATGGCTTCACTTCCAAGATGGACGTTGTACCGAGTTTTATGAAATTTGAAGTGGAGATCCCCTCTCAGATTCAATATATCTAGCTCGCACCGGTTACATTCCCCGGGGCTTTCGATGGAGCCTACCTTCCTAACAAAGATGAGCAAGCAAAGGCACATGTTTGGTTACATGAGCACCAGGGAAGCATGCACGGCTTGAACACCGGCAAAACCTTAGAAGAAGAAGAATTATGGCCGTTTCCTTAATCTACTAACTAGACTAGCTCCAACCTATGCGGTACTGGAAGCCCCTAAATAGATGCTTCTACGAAAGTCTTGACCGGCAGACTAGTGGCTCCCTTGTATCAGGGCTCCGCCTCATGATCAATTATCAATGCAAGATAAACGCTCGATGAATATCGGTACCAGCAATATTTGCAATGGGAATAGACCAATTCAACCCTTCCTACATAAATATGAGCGACGGGCTCTACTGAAGAGATGAGTGCTGAGTCACAGACCCGTGGAAGCCTTGTCTTACCAGCTTTTAAATTTCGGATCATGTTGACCTAGACGTCGACTTGCAGATAGTAACTAGTATTTAGTGACGCCGAAGTGGAGGCAAACAGTGCATTTCTTCGAACTTTCGCTGAGACAAATCAGAGGAAAATGGAAGTGAACACAACTATACATATTCTTTCGGCAGGATATCGACAAAGATACAAGACATTGGCAGTGCATGCTTATATATTATAAATTTGTAGACTAAATACTTAATCATCCCGAGATTCCCAAATTAAGTTCATATGCTTCTTGTTTTTGAATTATTCAGTCTGAGCAAACTGTAAACTCCATAAGCTCTTGATCTTAAGTATAGCTCCGTAAGCATAGTTGCTTCTAGTGTGATACCAGCTCTTGTAGCATGAAATTCTAGTGGCCTGGTCTTTTTTATACACTTCCAGGTGTTTTCCTGAGACAAGCTGCACTTTGCAGAAATGAACATAACGTACTAATTCACACTTGTACTTCATCAAAGTAGGTGAGATGGCCGAGTTGGTCTATGGCGCCAGGTTAAGGTTATACCTTAACAAGTGACATCCTGGTACGGGTAACCGTGCGTGGGTTCGAATCCCACTCTCATCACTACCTTTTTTTTCGTTCTTGATTTTTTTTTGCTGGGTGGTTCGGCGTAGACGGTTTTGGGAGGTGCGTTTTTGGGGCTGTGGACAAACGTGTTGAGATAGAACTGCTTGTAGGAATGGGAACGCATTGGTCTCGCGGCTTAGAGTAGAATCCTTGTGAATTGACGAGAAATCAATGAATTCCCTTTTGATTCTACTGTATATTGTAGCCCTGACTAAGAACTATGGCAGTTCAGTGTCCAATCTGTAGTGTAGTTGATAGAAAAAAAGTGGTGTAGAATCTCCAACATCGACAACACAATTCCATGCTAAGTGGATATGGGGTACCTTCATGCGGGCAATTCGATATTCGACGGCTGTACAAATGATACGCCCAGGCCTAGATATGCGTTATGAAGTCGAAGAACCACAACCGTTTTGTTATTCAGCCGAAAGCACCATAGTAGCCAATCCGGTCCCCATATTATGGTGAGGACAAGGGCCACCAGGATTTCTACGTCCGGGGACGTTGAAAGGGTATAGTCAGCAGGCTAGATCTGCGAATTGATACTTCTTGAGAGGCTTTATATTATATAAACGCTCTGTGACTTACTTTAAGTGCGCTAGCTAGACATTGTAGGGTTTTGGATATAATATTATGGATTATCAGTACTAGAACCTCGAACAAGATCATTGTGGTTGCGTAGTAGCTTGAGGGTTCGAGTAGGGGTAACCCGTTAGCTTAGATAGATGGTTTATTGCTAGACGGGATTATATAAAATATAGACAGGAAGAGGTAGCGAATTTCGAAAATGAAACCGAACGTTGACTGTCAATTCAAGGAAAATAAAGTACGAGGCATAATGTTGAAATTTGGAGGGCTCAGAGAAGGAAGAGAATGGGAAATAGAATAAAGGTCCTATATACCCTGGATTCAAGGCTATAGATAGCCATAAATTGAAACAATGCCCAGAATAAAACTGATTTGGGGCACAAGCAGACCCCAGAGCTAGAGACAGAGAAAAACTTAGACACATGGGTCAGTAGCTGTCGTGAAACCTCAAACCCGAAGTTGATGTGACGGAGTTATTCCTTTGAACTCGCAATCTGAGCGCGGAAGAAATTCAAGATTAAGGTATAAAGAGGCCCTACTGCTCCTGTCCTTTCTACTTTTCTATTCTCTTCTGCTTCTTCCTCCAGGAATCAGATTCAACTACTGTTGAGGTAAGAGATCTTCTCCCAAACCACCTCAATCTAGTGATACATACACTAGTATTCAGCGATGTACGCTCGAAATGACACGTTACTAACAAGTTTATGTGAAGATTCAATGACCTCGCTCACGAGTCCTTGAGCAAGGCTTGTGTTCTATTACTGTGGCTCACACTCAATGGGCGCGTTTATTTACGCTTAGGCTTCCCCGCCGCGAGGGTCACTACTAATATGAGTTAAGGGACGGGCTACTACCCCTTCTTGATATTAAACGTAAGTGCAAGGGCTATATGTTGTGAATTACTCAATTACTTCAGAGATTTGTCAAACTCGGTCTTATGTTTCAGAGCGAGAGGGAGGTTAGTAGGTCGGTCTGGGACCATGTTAGTCTGAGCCCCTAGCTGGTCGGCGTGAAGGCTAGGTAGGAAGGTGCGCACTACCTCGTATTTGATTCAACCCCCGCTCATAGGTTATGTTCAACTTGCTAATATTTTCCATAGACTAAAGGAGCCATTCCAATCCGGTGTCAGCACGACTGTGGTAGGTTTTCCTTGCTCTGAACATTTCGCTGGTCTCAAAAGGCTTAAAATAACAACCGTGTCGAATTTAGCTACACGGAGGGTCACAATTATTTTATCCATCATGGTCTTTCGACCGAAAGATCACATGGATTACAATACCTCTTCGCTCAAAATCCCAAGTTGAACAACTGTTATCGCTGGAGCGCTTCGTCAATTACAACAACCAACTGGTGTTGTTTCCTGTGCGGTTCAATTCAACGGTCGGAAACCGGTTTCAAACCTTCGACATTTTTCAGGAAAAAAAAAAACTCTCCCAAGTCGAACACCGTCGAAAACCTGGGCTACCCATTATACAACCCCTAGTGTCAATTTCAGAATGTCCTCGAAATCTCACCTGTCGTACGGCGAAAGAGCCAAACAACATACAAACCCGGTTGCTCGAAGGCTGTTTGAGATTGCAGAAGCAAAGGAAACCAATGTCGTCGTCTCCGCCGACGTCACAAGGGCAGGCGAACTGCTAGACCTCGCTGACAGTATGTTCCCCCAAAATGCACACTTTCATCAAAAAAACTACAGTTAACAAGCATTTAGGGCTCGGCCCCTACATTGCCGTACTTAAGACTCATATCGACATACTTGACAATTTTAGCTTGACGGTCCTCGAAGATTTAAAGGAATTAGCAGCCAAACACAATTTCCTGATCTTCGAGGATCGCAAGTTCGTCGATATCGGGAATACGGTCCAAAAGCAATACCACGGCGGAGCCTTGCAAATATCAAGTTGGGCAGACATTGTTAATTGTACAATGCTCCCTGGAGAAGGTATCGTCCAGGCATTGACTCAAACAGCAGAGAGCGACGATTTCCCGTACAAAGATCAGAGGGCACTCTTAATCCTGGCAACCATGACGAGTAAAGGATCACTAGCTACAGGGGAGTATACGAAGGTTTCGGTGGAATGCGCACGGAAATACAGTCGGTTTGTGATCGGGTTTGTAGCGTCGAGGACTTTAGGGGACGTTGAGACAGAGGTTGCTCCATTGGAGAATGAGGACTTTGTACTCTTTACTACGGGCGTCAATATGGCGTCGAAAGGGGATAAGCTAGGACAACAGTATCAGACACCCAAGTCTGCTGTGGAGGCTGGAGCGGACTTCATTATTGCTGGCCGAGGAATATATGCGGTACCCGATCCTGTTGCGTCTGCAAAGGCGTACAAGGAAGAGGGATGGAACGCGTATCTCGGACGGCTGAACAAGGACTAGGGTATCTGGGCTCCTGTATTCTAGATATCGGTACAATACTACCTGACTTTTCCGTCTCTGGAGGCTTAACCTTTCGTTTCCGGTGTGAATACGTATCGATATCGACGTGCCTTGCATATTCGTAGAGAACACTTGTATAAATGCGGAAACTATGGAAGACGACGGCCTTGGTCGAGATAAGGACGGGAATCGGTTAGTTGTCCTTTCATCGACTGCTTGCCAAAGGACTTGAAAATTTTCTCTTTCTCTTCTGCATGCTGTAAATGTGATTCGATAGAACTACAAGCCGGCTCATCGGTGTCGCGAGCTCATCTGCACGTTGACGTTGAGGACATTGCACACACGTGGGTACTTGTTTGCGAGGGAAAGAAAAGGCGGCAAGTGTTATCCTGGTTACAAATGTTTCCCTCCTGGCCGTGCATGGGCCACATTGCTTGACAAACCCCAACTTAATCCGCATCGAGTGAAGGACCCGCGCGTCATCTCCCCTCCTCTGACGAATCACCTTTCTCTCAAAGACTCGTCTCTCGAGAGTCATCGTCGAACTTCCGGTAGCCTCTTGAACGATATAGATCCCTTCACTTCACTCCTTTAACGCCACTAGTAGGCGCCAAAGACCATTACAACTCCCTTGTTTCCCCAGATGCTTCAAAGATAGCCTCTTTTCCCGTCGATCGAGAGTTTTGGTAGCCCAAAATGCCCGGTTTTCTTGAACCCGGTGGCACTGGGACCAAACTAGGCAACTTCTTCATCATTTTCTCGGGGGTCTGTTCGATAGTGGCGGCGTTGTTGTCGGTAGTGTAAGATCACACGATATGGCTCTTTTTGGTGATAGGATGAAGGGGCTAATGACAAACTTGAGATAGTTCGATATGGTTCCAACTGTACATATGCAATTCCAAGATACAAGGGCCTTATTGGAGGGAGGCATGGGCTAACCCGGTTTTGACAGGAAAAACTATCGGAAGCCATTGCTTCAGCGATATGTGGTGCGGATATTGTTGATGTTCGTGATGGCTCTTTACCCTTCAGGTCTAAGAGTATCTCTAATTAGGCCTATAGGGTTCCGATTTATGCCATAACATCATGGCTTAGTTTAAAGTCATCAGCAGCAGCCTTCTTTCTCGACCCCATCCGAGATATATATGAGGTAGAGCCAAGTGACACCAAATCTCAAACGACACTCACTAACTCGAATACAGGCATTCACAATCTACACATTCTTCCAACTCCTCATCAACTTCCTCGGCGGCGAACGAGCCCTCATCATCCTTACACACGGTCGAGCCCCAATCCCGCACTTATGGCCTCTCAACTTATTTCTCCCCAAAGTCGACATCAGCGACCCATACTCCTTCCTCAACATCAAGCGAGGAATCCTCCAATACACATGGCTCAAGCCCATACTCGCTCTTACGACAATCATCATGAAGGCCACCGATACCTACCAAGAAGGATACATTGGGCTTAATAGCGGGTACTTCTGGAGCGGGATTATCTACAATCTTTCGGTGACGATCAGTTTGTACAGCTTGGGTATGTTTTGGGCGTGTATGCATCAGGACTTGAGGCCGTATAGACCAGTGCCAAAGGTTGGTATTCCTCGTATGTGAGTTATGGTAACGTCCCATCGCTAACAGGACTTTAGTTTTTGTGTATTAAACTCATCATCTTTGCCTCGTACTGGCAAGGATTCTTCCTTTCGATATTGGTGTGGCTTAAAATCATAACGGATACACAAGAGTACACCCGCGACAACCTCGCCGCTGCCATTCAGGACTGTTTGATCTGTTGTGAGATGCCGGCTTTCGCTATTGCACATTGGTATGCCTTCTCGTGGAAGGATTATGCGGATCCAACAGTCTCCGCTGCCCGTATGCCGGTTCAGTACGCTTTCCGCGACGCCTACGGTATTCGCGATTTGATATATGACACCAAGGTCACTTTTGGTGGGAAAGGATATGAGTACCGTAATTTTGACTCTGCGGATGGAACCACAATGGCACACCCTGAAAGTGCGGCGAGAATGGCGAGGATTATGGAAGGGATGCGTTATCAATCCGGTGGGAAGGGGAAGTATTGGATACCGAAGCCTGCACCTTCGAGTCGTACGGCTTTGCTGGGAGGTGTGGGTTCTGCGGCCGGTATTACCGACGATCCTGCTCGAAGAGCGGCTGCAGGTGTTGGGAGGTCGTACGGAAGTGTAACTCCTGACACTCTTGAAGAAGATACCGATGAAGAGATGGAACAGTTGTACGATGATGCGAGAGAGATGGAGTTTGGGGACTATAACGTGAGTATGACACCTTCTGGTAGCGGGTAAACATCGCTAACTGTCCGTCTAGTACCCTGTCATAACGGCATACGAACCGTATAGTGCGGAGCGTTTCCGGCAAAACTACCAGTCATCTCGCTATATTGTTACAACCGCTACAAATCAGGCCCTTCTTCAACCGGAGAACCGTATCAGGATTCAGTCCCGAAGTCGGAGCAAGAAATCCAATGCATCTAGTTCTCGCAGCCGTAAGGGTAAAGCGAAGATTCCAAACGGCGATGACGAAGAATCTCAAGGGCTACTGGCCAAAGTTACTGATACATTACATCGGAGTTCATCATCCTCTTCTCATTTCTCGGACCGTTCCGGTGTCGTGGATCTCGTTGTCGAGGATACGGAGGCCGAAGAAATCGAGCGTGTTCGCGCTCGCAAAGAAGGTGGCCCTGGTTGGAACCAAGAGGATCCTAAAATCTTTGTTACCAAGTATCCTCCAAAAGATGCAGGCCAAGTTGAGAGATCGGGTTTTGAAACAGAACATATCCCCCCACCGATTGATACACGAGAACACAATGCCGGCACCTCAAGAGCTACTGTGTCCAGGACTAGCTCGCAAGGTAACTTTGTTGTAGCTGAGGAGGGTGAGGAAGAGAACGACACCCCAGTCGATGATAGGATGAGATACGGGAGTCTAGCCAATGACGACAATCCATGGGGTCGTTAGGTCGATGTTTCGTTTCCTTAGCGAGCAAGTACCCGTCACTTCCCTGTGTTTTACTTGTTTTATTTGTCTCAGATGTCTGTTCCGTTGTTATGCTCGTTCGCTATGCTATTTCACTGTTTATGTTTTGGTGTAAATGTTTCATCAGGGGATCATTTTCATTGTGGTAGATGCTGGGGTTCTTTTACTTTATTTCTATGTTCGTGCAAGGCGTCCTGAAATCAGGTGTGTATCGAATGGGGCGTTGGAAAAAGGCATTTTCGTGTATATTTTGGTTGTATAGTGGGAACGAAGAGCGATGGGTCATTTGATAGGCCAGCTGTCATTATGCGTCAAGGATACAGATGGTTTGCGAGATATCTGGAAGAGCATTATACGAATTTACTATTTTCTCGTTTCATATTCTTCGAGATTCTGTGTTCCCTAGGTTTATTATTACAGTTTGGCCTTATAGTTTCAGGACCCTCTGAGCTTATTTTGTCCAAATTCGAATTTCGTGAAGGTCGAACGTGGCCACGATAGGATATCTGGGGAAAGATTGGGAAGTTGTTTCATCCAATGTTCCCAGTCTATTGCTGTACAACGGCCAATGGAAACGCATGACGGGGCAGGTTAGTTGCCCTACTCCGGTCGGTATACCTGGCGATTCGCTGTGGCCCTGGATCTTCATTAACAAACGGACCAGAAAAGAAGCTTGTCCGATGATTTCTTGCTTTACACGGTATACCGGTAATTAAACGTCTGCCGTAGGAAGCGCGAGAAGAGTCTAACTTTAGAATAAATTATATTAAAGACGTTGAATTTTTTGGGGAAAGTAAGTGGTGATCTCGTCAGGGGCCCACTCCTCGCCGTGCGCTTAACGCTCAACCAATGGTTGGTCGTGTTGGTGGTGTTCCCAATGAAAAGCAACATCTCGCGCTTCGGGCTGATGGTGCGAAACAGTCCTATCAAACTGATTTTCACAGGGTCCCGAGGTGAGGGCGGGCACATGTTGAAAAAGTAATGCTGTCACGTACGCTTTTCTGGGGAGATAGGGGGTTGGAAAGCCGTGCGCTAACGACGGCTTTAGCATTACCAACTGGGAAAAGAGTCGAGGCATGGGATTTTTAACTTTCAATTGTGGGGTTTCAGGTTGACGTGCATCAGGAAGTAGTTAGTATTCTCGCTGGTTATTTTGGGATACAAGTAAAAGAAGCCTTACGCCGCGAATATGCAAGATGCTTCCCGAGGCGAAGGGTCTTTCGCGAGTCGCAACGCTCGGTTTCACGGTTTCGAGTTTCGACTAGACCCAGATACTTGGTTGTAAGATGGCTGGTGGGCCACTTTTTTTTCGGTTTTTTACTTTTTTATGCATGCTTTGCATACCCTTCGGATGAGGATGTTTTGATAGTTCTTGCATTGCAGAGTGGAAACGTGGGGGGTGCGTGCGTGCAGTGGATAGTTATAAGAAGTTGGGTATCGGACTTATGTTCGAGATCTTAGTATGATCTCGTTCTCTTCATTTTTTTTTTACTTTCCGTTTCGTTCTTTTGAGTATTTGAGTATTTGAGGAGGCATTCATTTCCCTTTTCAGTTTTCTCTCTTTTCAAAGTCAGGACAGCCAGCTGACTGACACCGGATAATATCTGTGGTGGGATAGACGAATATTTGTGTTCCGAGGACCCGTTGATTTGAGGCCTTCGGAATTTTTTCGTTGATAAGGAGACTTCACTAACTTGCAAAGAGAAGAGAGTGCTTGAGGCTTCCCTTAGCTTTGGTGTAAGTTTATTCGGATTTCTCTTTCTTGTCGTGTCCGGTTTATATTTCTCTCTCTTCTATATATCCTTTTTTTTGTTTCTCTATTTCTTTATCTTTACTATACTTCGATGATAGATCGAGGGCCACTTCATTCTTTCATTTCCTTATTCTCTACGTCTTCTTTCTATATACTCCCTTCTTTTCCTTAATTACGATCCTTCTCTGTCTTTTTCCCTTCGAGTTAAAAGTCGTTTCCTTCTATCAAAAACTATTCAATATCAACTTTCCTTATCGTTGCTGTTGGTTTATAACGTTTATTATTTTTACTTTATTTTATATATTTCAAAATGCCTTTTCAATCGATATTTGGCAGCTGCTTTCCGTTTTCCGCAGAGCAGGCTGACCAAAACGGCGGGCAGACAAGAAACCTCGATGAGTTCGAGGCTAGGAAGTCTCATGCGCGGAGTCGGAGTGAGAGGTCGATATTCAACTGGGGTAGGAATCTGGATGAACCGGAGGGTATGAACAACTTCAAATATTCTGAGACAAACATGTTTACTAACATATCGTTTATGTCGACAGAAACTCGAAGCCCAACTCCATTCCCTATCATCACCGTCGATGAAACGCCTTCCATGCCCCAGCGTCCTCCCGCAGTTCGATCATACAGCTGCCCTTCATCTACCCGAGATGCCCAGCGTGGTAACTCACCATATGGACCGATGCTTACTATCCACGATGCACACCTCGCAAATGAACTTCTTGGTTCTACATCATCCCTCGGTAATGGACAATATTCCTTCATGAACGGAGAGTTCATCCCTCGCCCAACGTCCGGACTATCCAATCATACCCGCCGCGCTAGCATGCCTGGTGATTTAAGATCTTGTGCTAGTCCCTCACCGGTACATACGCATGTTAGAGCCGCGCAGAGTATGGGAAATTTACATCTAGGGCCTGGGGACTTTGGACCGTTTCCAATGGGGCCAGGGAGGGCGTATGGAGTTAGCAGTCCTAGTACCACTACCTTTGATACTAGAAGGGATTCGATGGGGACATTTACGGATACTACTTCCTTTGACGACGTTTCGATGCATTCGGATCCAGATGTTCCAGTGCCGGTGCCAACGTCGAGTGAACCAGAGCGGGCTGCGATTTCCGCCCAAGAGGTTTTACCGGTTGCAGAAGAACCAGCTGTGGAGATTCCTGTCGTGTCGATTCCAGCGCCGACTTCAAACGAACCTGAAGTGACCGCTTCCCCTCCTGTTCAAGTAGAAAGCGTGGATACTTCTGCACAGACTTCGACCGAATGCAAGGAAGCAGTCGTACGCATCAAGATTGCATTGGAAGAAAAGGCCTCTCTTGAACGACGTCTTCAGGAACTGGAGAGACTCATCAGCAGAGGGAATTCTCAGAGACCAGCAAGACTAAGAAGCATGACTGCCAGTGGTGCTCTAGAATCAACCGCCCAACCTTCACGCACCGAGGTCATCGTCGAGGCTACTTCGGAGTCATCTGTTTCTCAGCAGGATACTCAAATTGACTCAAGTCGTGAAACTTCATTCGAGGATGACACATCCAGGCCACCAAATTCTCCTTCGCCGCCAATCTCTGTCCAGGCCCCACAACCACAGCCACAGCAGCGCCAACGGCCCGTACTGCCTCAGCTTCAAACATCTCTGCCACTCCCGACCGCCAACGAGGAACGACGAACCCCATCCACAGCAGTCCGACTGACTTCCGCCGTTTCTAGAATTGCAAACTGGATCTTTGGCGAAGAAGACCATTCTGCCTATCCACATAGCCCTCTTAACCTGTCTAGCCCTCACGCACAGCGACCCCAACACCAATCTGTACAACCGTACCAACTGATTCAAGCCCACCATTTGCAATTAACTCCAACTTCTCCACAACATCACCGCCGTACTGCTCACCTCTCTGCACCCGCCGCTACTAGTTCTCCTGTCCCAGTTATTGGATACCAGCAACGGTGGCGACCTCGAAATGTCGAGGACGTCGACCCAGTCCCGCCATATCATGAACAAGATCCCAACCCAAGTCCTGGATTTGTGTTCTTCCCACCCAACTCACTCCTTACGCCGCTAGCCACACCCACGAGCCCATCTGGAACGAGCATTGCTACTCAGATGTACGCTCAAGCGGTGTGATGTGGTATGACTAAGGGATATTTTTGGTTTTATTTGTGTCAATTTTTAGCGATTTTTGTGTTGTTTGAGTGATATTTTTTCCCCACTGTCTGTAGTTTAGTCCGGATATCGATCGAATATCATGACGCATACTACTGCCTCTCTCTCTGTTATTGACTTTCACACCGGGAAAATAAAAAAAAGCTTATGCGCGGCGAATGGGAATATTGTCTTAAATGGGGGTTATCTGGGACTGTATAGTATAGTATAATTTGGAGTTAAATTCAGTAATTCATTATGGTTCATTGTGAGTTCATATCCGAAAGTGCAGAGCAGAGCGGTAACGTGAGGACGGTTTGATAATGTAATCAGTAGGATTGTGCCCTAGTACCTTATACTTAGATACCACCAGACAGTCGATCCGCTCTCTTTATTAGAGTCATAGGAGCCACTTTGAGCCGCGTCGTCGCCGGTCTCGATTAACGCTTTCGTTCGTTCAGGCCACAATGCAGTAGGAAAGACAATGTAATGGCAGGAGTTTAGGCGGTACAGACTTGCCTAAAGCCGATTGCTGAGCGTGATGGTCATGCTGGGTGCTAGTTTGAGGTCAATAGCTCAAGCTTCGACCCCGCTGAGTAGCCAGTCTAGCAGATGGCAAAATTGCTTTTTTGCTGGGTAGCCCTGGCCGGTTAACCCCTCACCTGGTCATGATGCACTGCAGTGCACTGTTGGAGTCCGGTGGAGTGTCGACGCACACAAAAATTCTTTTTTATAGCTGCAAACGCCCACACAAAACAAAACCGTCTCCTCTCCTCTCCTTCACCTCTACCTCCCCAACCCCTTCAAATTCAAATACCGTTTAGCAAAGAAAATACAGATACACCATACTTAATTACTCCTACCCGATTCCTCTTCCTAGTGAGAAGGCATCAGGGTAGTGTTCCTCCAACTTTTTTGGTCCAAAACCCCGGTTTTTTCTAAAAAAGGCAGAGGGCAGAAAAGAAGAAAAAAATTTGTTCGCTTCTGAGGGCTTTTTATTTCTTGCTCGACAGAACAGATTCCATCTCTTTTCTCTTTCGTTCACCACAACCTCACACCAATACCAAACCCAGTTTTTAGAAAGGCTTCCATCATCAATCAGTCAAGATGGTTAAGTACGTCTTCTTCCTTAGACTTTTTCTTAGACAGGGACGTGCTTTTGCTGACTAGTGCCTTCGATGATGTAGCTTCACGGTCGAGGAGATCCATGGGTTGATGGTATGCCGTCACCACCTTCACCTCCACCAAGCAGCCACCAACATGCATTGGCTGCTGAATCTCGTCCCAGAGGCACCTGCTGACTGTTAAATAGAACAACCGGCGCAATATCCGTAACATGTCGGTTATTGCCCACGGTACGTCGTGAATGCCTTCACTCCCACTATGTTCCCCTCCTTCAATGGCGGGGTTCGTTAGTGGGGTTTCATTACTAATTTGTTGCAAACTAATTTTTTTGCCTTCCCCGCAACACAGTCGACCATGGAAAATCCACATTGTCCGATTCCCTAGTCGCGGCCGCTGGTATCATTGCCGCGGCCAAGGCCGGTGACCAGAGATACATGGATACCAGGAAAGACGAGCAGGAACGTGGTATCACTATCAAGTCTACTGCCATTTCCCTGCACGCTGATATCCCTAAGGAGGATCTTGCCGACATTAAGGAAATCCAGGAGTACAATGTTAAGGCTGAGAAGGAAAAGAAGGACAAGATTGCTTTGGAATCCAACGACTTCTTGATCAACTTGATCGACTCCCCCGGCCACGTTGACTTCTCGTCTGAGGTCACTGCTGCTCTCCGTGTCACTGACGGTGCTTTGGTCGTCGTCGATGTCGTCGAAGGCGCTTCCGTCCAGACTGAGACTGTGTTAAGACAGGCTCTTTCTGAACGTATCAAGCCCGTCCTGTGTATCAACAAGGTCGACCGTACCTTGCTTGAGTTGCAGAAGACCCCAGAGGAAATTTTCATCAGCTTCCGTGATAACATTGAGAAGATCAACGTTATCATTGCCACCTACCAAGACAAGACCCTCGGCCAGGACTGGCAAGTTTCTCCCGAAAAGGGAAATGTTGCTTTCGCTGCCGCTCTCCAGGGTTGGGCTTTCACCATCAGGTCGTTCGCTACCCGATACGCCCAGAAGTTCGGTGTCAACAAGGAGAAGATGATGGAGCGTCTATGGGTAGGGCTCCCTTTCAAAATTCATACTCTTTTACCAAAGAGCAGATGAACTGACAATCTTTGACAAACAGGGCGACAGCTACTTCAACCCCCACACCAAGAAGTGGACCAAGAACGACAAGCATGAGGGCAAGCCACTCAACCGTGCTTTCAACCAGTTCATCATGGACCCTATTACCAAGATCTTCAAGGAAGTCATGGAGGACAAACTTGAGGGTGATAAGGGTATCTTGGCCACTGTTGAGAAGCTCGGAGTCAAGCTCACCTCGGAAGAAAAGGCGCTGAAGCAAAAGCCACTCCTCAAGACTATCATGAGAAAGTTCTTGCCAGCTGCCGAAGCTATCCTTGAGATGATGGTCATCCACTTGCCATCCCCTCAAAACGCTCAGGCTTACCGTGCCGAGCTCCTCTACGAAGGTCCTCATGATGATGAATCTTGCAACGGTATCCGTGACTGCGACCCCAACGCCCCACTCATGCTTTACGTCTCCAAGATGGTACCGACATCTGAACGTGGACGTTTCTACGCTTTCGGTCGTGTCTTCTCTGGTACTGCCAAGTCCGGTTTGAAGGTCAGAATCCAGGGCCCCAACTACGAGCCCGGAAAGAAGGAAGACTTGTTCGTCAAGGCCATCCAACGTACCGTCTTGATGATGGGTCGTCAAGCTGAACAAATTGAGAGCGTTCCTGCCGGTAACATTGTCGGTTTGGTCGGTATCGATCAGTTCTTGGTCAAGTCTGGTACCTTGGCTACCTCTGAAACCGCCCACAACTTGAAGGTCATGAAGTTCTCCGTCTCGCCCGTCGTCCAGCGTGCTGTCGAAGTCAAGAACGGCTCCGATCTGCCCAAGCTCGTCGAAGGTTTGAAGCGTCTTGCTAAGTCCGACCCTTGCGTCTTGATCACCACTTCCGAGTCCGGTGAACACGTCGTTGCCGGTGCCGGTGAATTGCACTTGGAAATTTGCTTGAACGATCTTGGAGAATTCGCTGGTATCCCACTCAAGATCTCTGACCCTGTCGTCCAATACCGTGAAACCGTCACCGAGACTCCCAGAGATGAGAGGCAACCAACCGGACCAGACGGCCTCCACCCACCAATCTACGCCCTGTCCAAGTCGCCAAACAAGCACAACCGTATCTACCTCCACGCCGCCCCACTCGACGAGGAGCTCTCCGTCGCTATCGATGCCGGCAAGGTCAGCGCCAAGGACGACGTCAAGACTCGTGCTCGTGTTTTGGCCGACGACTACGGCTGGGATGTTACTGAGGCCAGGAAGATTTGGGCTTTCGGTCCAGATACTAACGGTCCCAACATGGTTGTCGATACCACCAAGGCCGTCCAGTACCTCAACGAAATCAAGGACTCCGTCGTCTCTGGTTTCCAATGGGCGTCGAAAGAAGGTCCACTCTGCGAGGAGCCCATGCGATCGATCAGATTCAACATCATGGATGTTACCCTCCATGCCGATGCCATCCACAGAGGTGGTGGTCAAGTTATCCCAACTGCTCGTCGTGTCATGTACGCTGCTTTGCTCATGGCCAAGCCAAACTTGATGGAGCCTACCTACTTGGTCGAAATCCAGGTCCCAGAAACCGCCATGGGTGGTGTCTACTCCATCTTGACAAGGAAGAACGGACAGGTCTTCCACGAGGAACAACGTCCGGGTACTCCCCTCTTCACCATCAAGGCCTACTTGCCCGTCAGAGAATCTTTCGGTTTCACCACCGATCTCCGTGCCGCCACCAGCGGTCAAGCTTTCCCACAGCTCGTCTTCGACCATTGGCAAGCTGTCGAACTCGGCAATGCCCTCGACCCCACCTCCAACATCTTCACCAAGGTCATCCAGCCAGCCAGGAAGAGAAAGGGTAAGTTTTCACCACCTCCAAATTCTGATCTATTGAGAAGCATGCTAACAACCCCAAAGGTCTCAAGGAGAACATCCCAGATGTCAACGAATACTACGACAAGCTCTAAATATAATGTCTGGTTGTTCTCGGCCTTACGATTATATTTTGTCTCTCTCCGCCATTTTCTTTTGTTTTTCCTTTCTCCAGTAATATATAGTTAACAAAAATGACCGGTTTTTCTTTGTGGTTTTGTTTTTTTTACCATGAGGGGGAAACACCTGTTTATACCTCGGATGCTGCGTTCTTTACCAGCGGCTTCTACCACCCCCACTTTTTCCTGATAGTGGTATACATTTCTATGTGTATTGACTAGAAGAGGTTTTTATATGGAATATTACATATTTTCCTCAATTATTGTGCATGATTTGTGTCGTAAATAGTCTCGGTCCAAACGGTCTTTTGAGCGTAGATTTGGCGATGTCGGCAATACGCCGCTCCACAGAACCCGGAAACACCCTACTACCGGCTACACGCGTAGAGGGACTATGATATCAAGTACACTACCGAAACTTAGCAAATATATCAAATAAACAAAGCAATATCCCAACGTCTTAAAAACCCCGAAACCACTCCAGTGTCACCCAACATCACTCCCAACGCAAAAATGCGTGGCAGGGCGCTCCAAATCCAACGTCGTCTATTCTCGACCACTGTGTCGAGGAGTAGCGACTTTGCTCATTGTGTAAGTTTACCTATTACTTATTTGCCTATGCTATTTCCCGAAGGTCCTCGTATTTAGTGGCTAACCGAACTCCGCTTGAGATAAAGATCATTGGTGGTGGTGTGGTTGGCCTTGCGGTTGCATCTCGACTTGCGACTAGATACCAAAAGCCTACGTTGTTGATTGAGCGGCATGGAGAGTATGGGACTGAGACTTCGTCGAGGAACTCTGAGGTTAGTGGTTATACCTTTTTAAATCCGTAGTACTTTAATTTAAATCCCTATGTAGAGGTGTTAGCTGATGTAAAACCCAGGTCATCCATGCGGGGATATACTACCCTGAACAATCTTTAAAGACCAAACTATGCATCCGTGGGAAGGAGTTGCTGTATGATTTATGTGAGAAGCAAATTATTCCGCATAAACGGCTTGGGAAATGGATTCTTGCGCAGAATGGGCAGGAACGAGAGATCCTAGAGGGGCTACATAAAAAGTGTAAACGACTGGGTGTGCCCACGGAGTTCATTGAGAAAGATGAGGCGGAGAAGTTGGAGCCTGATGTAAGTTCACGATATCTCCTCAGGATCCGCGGGGAAAGTTCAATAGGTTAATTAGACTGTCGATGGTAAATAGGTCTACTCGCCCTTCGGCGTCCTTAACTCTCCAACAACAGGTATAGTCTCCGTGCACGACTATATGACCTACCTCGCCTCCCTTCTCGAGCAATATGACACCTCACTCCAAACTTCCGTCGTATCTCTGCAAAAGACTGCCAGCGGGAACTACGAAATCACAGCTAAATCTACGACTGATTCGGAACCGTTTACCATTACTGCAGATGTAGTTGTGAACGCCGCTGGTCTTTCTGCACCGCTGGTTTCAAATATGCTGTTGCCGAAGGAAAGACATGTAACGCCTTACTATGCTAAGGGGAATTATTTTTCGTATTCGGCTTCGAAGCCGAGGGTCTCGAGATTGATTTATCCGTGTCCGGTGGAAGGGCTTGGCGGGCTAGGAACACATCTGACGCTTGATATGGCGGGGAGGATGAGGTTTGGACCGGATGTGGAGTGGGTTGATAGTCCCGATGACCTTGTAGCGAGAGATTCGAGGTTGCAGCAGGCGGTGGGGGCTGTGAGTGCTTATCTACCTGGTATCAAAAGGGACGTTCTGGCGGCGGATTATTGTGGAATTAGACCGAAGTTGCAGCCTAAAGGGGGAGGGTTTCAGGATTTCGTGATTAGGGAAGAGGAAGGGTTTAAAGGTTTTGTGAACCTGTTGGGAATCGAGAGTCCGGGGTTGACGTCGAGTTTGGGGATTGCGGAGATGGTAGACGAGATTCTTTATAAATAAGGATATATCGAGACAGAGTATTATACATTTACTTTTAGGAATTCTATTTTATACGACAGCCATCATCTCTTCTTCCGTTCCAAACTTTTCTCTTTCTTTACCGATCTTTGTACCCCTCTCTTTCTCCGCTTTATCAATCTTATCCCAATCACTCCAATGTACCGCCTTAAGTCCTATCCTCGAATGCTCTCTCTTCACCGCCTCCCATCCCATCTTCACATCCCCTTCTTTCCCCAGAAACTCGACACCGCCTAGCCAATCATTAACAATATTATCCCCCGCATCGAACGCATCCATCATCGTTGATGCAATAATTCCCGTTGGACCTCTCCTAACCCATCCTGTTGTATACATCCCCGGAACTTGTATATCGCCATCAGGTGTAGGTTTCGCCACTCTCCCCAGAGTATTACATACCACGCCCTTCTTCTCATCAAACGGGATTCCTGCTTCAATCATACCAGAAATTGGCTCACTCTTGTACCCAATGCTCCTAAACGCGAGTGAAGCGTATACATCTTTGTATTCGCCCGTTCCGACGACTTTATCGCCGTTAGTTCCCTCTACTGCCGCTGTTTTCTCAAACCTGATATGCGATAATTGATCAGGATTTGGAGAAGATGATAAAAATTCAGTTGGTGAGCTAAAGAATAAGAGCCTCCAGTTCTTTTCGTGAGGATAGGATTTTGTGCCTTTGTTTATGGTGTCCATCAGACGTTTTTTGGCACGGGGGAGAGTAGATGTGTCTTGTGGTATTATGGAAGGAGGGACAGGTTCGAAACCGACCGAGGGGAGGGTCATTAGTTCGCGGACTTCTTTGATGGTGAAGGCTGCCTGGTAGGTGTGTTAGATATTTTATCGAAATACTAGGTCAGTTTAATATGAAAGGTTTACCTGTAAAGGCCCCCTCCTCCCCACAACCTCCACTTCTTTGATTTTACTCTTCGAAAGAGCTTCAAGTGCGTACTCCGTAATATCAGTCTTTCGAAGCTCATCCACTCCCGTCAAAAGTATCCTAGCAACGTCTAACGCTACATTTCCCTGCCCTATCACCACAGCTTTCCCATCACTTCCTTCGAGATTTGGGTTTAGATCTCTATGCTCGGGGAGACCGTTATACCATCCTACAAACGCGCGAGCGGAGTGGATGCCTGATAATGTGGATTCACCGGGGAGGTTTAGAGTTTTATCTTTTGAAGCGCCGTAGGAGAGGAGGATTGCATTATAGTTTGGGAGGAGGGCTGAAAATGGGAGGGAGGAAGCGCCGATAGGGGTGTTTCCTATGTATGTGAAGTTTGGGTGGCGGGCTACCTCGTCGAATTTGTTTATGCAGAACTATGTTCGACGACGTTGGATTTCACGGTGGAGGCTTGAAGTTAGGTTAGTCAGTCATTTTTTAAGATTCGCATATGTTAAAAAGAAAGATATAGAAAGTTATTAATAAGAAAACCATAGAGCATAGACAATGGAGGAGGAGAAATGCTAACCTTGACCTCCGGGTGATCCGGCGCTACACCGAAACGTACGAGTCCAAACGGTACAGGCAATGCCTCATACATGTCGATTCTTGCAGTGGGCAACTTGCTTTGCACTCTATAAGCCGTATAGAATCCAGATGGACCGGAACCTATGATAGCCAGACGGAACGGTGCATCCGCGCGCTGGGCGGCGACTTGAGGGTCGCCTGGTTGGTGGAGTGAGCTTATTAACCTGGCATTATAAGCTGCCCCGGCCCTATAACCGCGCCAGGCGGTTTGATGGGTGCAAGGAAGTTTGAGGATGGATTTCATCCTTATTGAATTTGGTATTGGATATGCTATAGACAGGACATCCACATGTCGAAATGGGACGGGTGAAGGTTTATTTATGGTGTTGCATTTTTATATCGCATTTTCTGTGTTATAAATCAGGCTGTGGTCTGGACTCTCGCGACTTAACGCCTAGTATTAACATCGACGGATCGTTCAAATACGCGCACCGATTAGCACTGGCTTAGAGCATTAGATATCGATAAAGAAAGAGCTCAGTTCGAATGAAAGATACTAAAAGTCTAGATCCGCGTCTGAACAGTTTATCTGTTGCATTTTTGAGAGGCCAACGCAAAGTTCATTCCATTCATGATGCATCCGAAAAACGTCTATAAGAACGGCGTGAGCTTTGCGCAGCTGGCGAAGGAGTATCCGGGTCTTGCAAAATGGTATGTTTTCAATTGCAAATATGCTCCGGAGTTGGAAATTTGAGCTAACAAGCTATGCCTTGGGTTTAGTTTGAAAGGGACTAGCTCTATCGATTTCCATGATCCAGAATCAATCAGGTGGGTTCCAGGGTTCCACGCGATTTACTACATCTAGAACCGCAGTCTAATAATTGAATCTAATGTGTAGGCAACTTGCGAAAGCACTTCTGAAGAAGGAATTTAAGCTCGAGGTTGATCTTCCGGAAGACAGGTTATGCCCTGGTGTATGATAGGTTCTACATCCTAACATTCGTCGACCATACTAACGATGCAATGTTATTCAGGTTCCGAACAGGTATTCGTTTTCCTAATCATTTCGTTGATATTTTTTTATTATATATTAACATGGTGTGTCGCCAGATTAAATTATATCCTCTGGTTAAACGACCTTCTCATAGACACCCATGAAGAGAGATCATCTCTAGGGCCTTCTCGGGTCACAGGTATCGACATGTAAGAATATCCGAACCGCATCCATTCTGATCCAGCTAACGAATTCCAGTGGTACTGGCGCCTCAGCAATATACCCTCTCTTAGGCTGTGCCCAATTCTCAACCTGGCACTTCCTCGCCACCGAAATCGATGCCAAATCCCTCTCCTCAGCAGCCACCAACATTTCCCAAAACTCGCTGGAGGATAGGATAACCCTCCTCGATGTCTCATCTGCGTCTACAATTCTTCCTGAAGAAATTACTTCTCATCCACAAACAATAGACTTTACGATGTGTAACCCTCCATTTTACACATCGATAAACGACATGCTCTCCTCCGCTAAAAAGAAGGCTGTACCCCCGTTATCAGCTTGTACTGGTTCCACCACAGAAATGGTAACTGATGGCGGCGAAGTTGCGTTTGTGAACCGCATGGTCGAGGAGAGTTTGAAACTCAGGGAGAAGGTCAGGTGGTATACCTCCATGTTGGGGAAGAGGAGTAGCGTTGAAAAGGTGGTTGAGAAATTGAAGGGGTTTGGGGTGGGGAATTATGTGGTTGGTGAGTTTGTGCAAGGTGCGAAGACGAAGAGGTGGGCTGTTGGGTGGAGCTTTGGGGATAGAAGGGCTGGTGATGTATTATAGTCTCTCCTTCTACTTCTGTCGTCTCAGGTGGGCTAATTTGAGTATAGCATATATCACGGCAACCGACTTCCCATTTGTTGAAATCACATCTTCCGTTTCCGACGACATTCAAGATCCCACTGCCTACCGAGGCGGGTTTACCCACACTGCTTCCGCAAGTGGAAGAGCTAATTAAGAAGTCGTGTGCAGAGTTTCCAACGGAAAGTTTTGAATGGGGTTCTATTCCACTGCCATATTTCGCGACAATGTACGGTACCGTTGAGAATTTATATTCTAACGGGAAGGGTGAGACGAGTGGTAATACATGGGCTAGAGCGGCTAGACGACGAAGAAAGATGCTAGAGAAGGAGGCAGCAGAGGGACGGGCGAGTGAGATACCCGCAGAACCAAGATTTGGGTTTGCAGCAGGGATATTTATCGGTGCTAGTGGTCCTGCGCCGGCCGTAAAGGGGAACTTGAATGCTCAAGAAGAGAAAAAGAAGGATGACGAGGGCCCGGAGATGATGGATGAGACGGACGCCTGGGATCATGATTTTATTAGCCTCCCCGCTTCGTCGATGGAGCCTGAGGCAAGTAAAGGGTCGTATATCTTATTGAGATGGACGAGAGGGGCGGATCATGTTGTCTGGGAAAGCTTTTGTGGGATGCTCAGGCGAAAAGTGCTTGAGGGGCTAGCCGGAGCAAAAGCATAGAGGAGCTTTACGCTATATCAAGATGGTTTCGGGGCCGTGAAATGGCATAAAGCCTGCAAGGATGGTAAAAGGGTTTGCACGTCACTAAAAGGCCTGCATTTGCTATATCACATTATCTTCGGCAAGCAAATAAATCGACGAAATATGCTCCAAAAGTAGAAAGCATAGAGGATGGGAGTGAGGGAACAGGAAGGGGAGTAATTAAAAAGGAGCCTATATGAGCCGCGCCTTCTATTAAACGTCACTTAATAGTACATTTTTAAGAGATCAAATCGATCTCCTCGGAAGGCCTGATAATAATAAAACGCAATAAACCCCAGAGACAAAAAGTACATGAAAGGAACAAAGAAATAGTCAATAAAACAAGTGGATCACTCATATGAGAGATAAGTTGGGAGCGGATAGGGGATAAGAAGAGAAGACATGACGCCATTATGTTGATCCAGGAATAGTTAGTTCAGTCATTATCGTCAAGTCCAGGTCACTCAGGCTTCGTAGGCGGTGTAGCCTTCCATTTGGCTTGGTGGGACGGCTCCCGGCCCAGAGGATCCCGAATGGATCTCCGACCCAGTTGGGACCATCAAAGTACGGGAACCATCGACTCCGCTGCCTGGCGCGGCCCCGAAGTTCATGGAACCGAGCTGGTTAGCGTACTTGAGAGCCTCTTCGCTAGCAGCAGCATGGGCCTTCTTGATAAGCTCAGCAGCCTTCTGGGCCTGTCGCTTCGCAACAATACGGTCAAGGAAGAGTTGCTGTTTTTGCTTTTCAAGCTCCCTGCGCTCCTCATGGAGGAGGCCCTCAAGTTCTTGCTGATGGGCAAGCTTCATATCGATCTTTCGAAGATTGGCGTTGATGGTTTCAGCAACAAGACGCATGACTTCACGTTCTTCGTTGGAGGCGAGGCCACAGGCACGGGCAGAAACGACACCAAGGGCGACAGAGGCCATTTGGTCGAGAGCTCCCGATTTCTCCTTTTTGACAGCGGATGTTGATGTGGCCGGCTCGTCAAGGTCCATAGCACCCTTAGCGGCAGGATCGGTGACATCGGTGGTGGTGGTGGTGGCAGATTCGGTCTTCTCGTCGCCTTTCTTCTCCGATCCAGATGGCTTGGAGGCATTGTCCTCGAGTTTGTCGCGGAGCAATTGAAGCATCTCGTGAACAGAGCTTTGAGCGGCGGCGGCAGCAATCTTTGGGTCGACAAGTGAAGCAAGGAAGGAAATGACACTCATAACAGGGTTGTCGGCTTGAGTGAATGGAATTCTGTCGTACTGGAGCGGCCCGAGTTGTTCGGGGCTCTCTTCAAGGAATCGGTCTTCGATAGGCATTTGGAGGAAATGAAGGACACACTGTTCTCGGGTTCGTGAACCAACGAAGGCAGCGATGGCGTTCCAGTCGTCTTTGTACATATGAATCGCATCCAATAACTTGAGCGTCTCTTCGTCGGACCAAGGAGCGTCTCTATCAACCGCTTGATAGCTAACGTCGTCGGCTCGCAGAAAATCGGCGCTAGTAAAGCTATTCGGGAACCGCCCCTCTAAGAAACAGTTTGGACAAAGCTCGATCTTTTTGGACTTTGATGTGTAGTATCTGACTCTAGTGCAGTCAACACCGCAGGAGTAGCACCAATGCTGTCGCTTCTCTGGTTCTTCGGCGTGTCCGTTGGTCTTGGAAGCCTCTCCAACGTCCTTTCCAGAAGCGTCGTAGATGGACTTTGTAACCGAACTCTTGACTTCGGCTTTAGGAACAGCAGCTAAAGCAGCAGCCTTATCAGTGGTAGGGAGAGCTTTGCCTTCCGGAGCAACCTGGGAACCAGGACCTGGCTGGAAGGGCTGGAGACCACGAGGGGTGTCGGCGGTGATTCTGAAATGGCCAGTGAAAGGGGGGCCAACGTTATTGGGACGTTTCTCAGGGTCAACCTTGAAGAAAAAGATAGTTTGTTAGCAATGTTGATTGGATGTGCTTTGATGAGAAGCTTTGCTAGGAGGATATGGATGGGAAGAGGAAAATCTTGAAGGGTATTGGAAGCATTACCTGATAATTGATCAAACCCCACTGTTCAAGGAACCTATGAACACGCATGATCGCACCCGAGTCACCAGTAAGATTTCTACGACAAGCTGTAACAGTGAGAAATTCGGACGGGTTCAGACGATATGTGTTAACCATGAAGTCTCGATAGTCTTTGTAGATGGAAGGCGTCTTGCTACGATTGCGATTATTGAAGAACTCGGAGAGTGACTTTCGTTCAATATCCGAAATCGCATTCATATCGAACCAAGTCGCATAGCTCGGTATTATCGTTTGGTATGTCTGTTGGACGAGATTCGATTTGGCAGCAGCAGCAGCGTCTTCCTCTTCACCATCTTTTTTGTCGCCGTTGGCGGACTTTTCCCCGCCGTCCATCCCCTGCATGACTTCATCCTCATCATCACCTTCTCCAGCCTCATCGGCGTTGTCATCATCGCCACCAGGAGAACCGTTGGCCGAGCTTTTCTCTTCCTTTGGCTTCGGGTCTACATTCTCCGACGACTCCAACATGGAAATATCGCCTTCCTTGTCATCGTCATCGTCATTGTCATTATCGAGATTGGGAGTAGAAGTTTCTGTTTCGCCTGGGAGGGGACTATGGGAAGCCAGGCGATCCAGGTTTGCCAATGGATTCGGTGTGGCGCCTGAGGTCGTCGCTGGGGAACCGAAGTCAAGATGGTCCGGATCCATTGTGAGATAGATTTTCAGGAACGCTTCAACAGTCTACACATTAGCTTCAGCTACTACTTGAAATCAAAAAGTTGGTTACACATGGCGTGAAAGTAAGCGCCACAGATGCAATGGGCAAATAGATGGGAGTTGCTGCAGTTGCCTACATTTTTGGTTTGATGCGTTCCCTCGTCAAATCAAGCTATCAAGGGCGAGGGATGCCCGTTGCAGAAGAAACCTTGCTCGGCCACGGGAAGGAAGGACGTAACGTAGTGTGGCGGTGAAGCAGTACGTTTGGATGGACGTCGTCGACGGTTCCGCCGCGCGCGTGTGGTTGAAGCTGGCGATTCGGATCGGGCTGGTTGAGATGGATGGACGTTGGAAGGTTGATGGCGGTGTCGATTTGACGGGGTCAGAAAGAAACGCGCGCCAGAACCCTCCCAAATCCATAACCCGCCACAACACCGCAACCCGTCCGCTGTCACACACTCAACAACCATCCCGACAGCGATATCTCGTCCCGTCCAAACGACCAGAAAACCGAGGGGATCCCGTATAGCCATTGGTGCCCCAGTCAGGCCTCATCCTGGCGACCCGGAATACATCATAACCTGCTTTTGAAGCTGGGCTGCAGGCCTTCTGCTGACGCTGCTGCTGCTGCTTGCTTGCATACGTGCATACAGGGACCAACAGCTTACCTGTCCATACAGGCCAGCAGTAGCTCTTCAGGTACGCGAAAGTCAGCCCTTCTCGTGAGATATAATTCACAAGCTCACGATAGTTGCCAGCGTACTACCAGCAGGCAGACTGCCGTAGACATACCCGTAGACAATGCTTCGTGACAGCTTGTCATGATCAGCCAGTCCTTGATGTGGAACAAATTCACGCAGTCCATTCAGGAGCCCACTGGCACTCCCCCGCTACCCAACCGATCGGCTACCGGCACTCCAGTTTTCAACCCTGGTCCTCCTACAAGAGTGCTTTCCGGAGTATATGGTGGTAGTTCTGCTGCCCCTCCTCGGCTCACACCACGCTCATCATCCTTAAACCTTAATCTCTCCAATTCATCCAATGTATCCCTTGCCGGAGCTGGCTCGAGGCAAGGTACGCCGGCGCCTGGTGTAGTTAATGTGGCCGGTGGGCTGGGATATCGGGGTGCGGTGTCATCCAGCAAACCATCGGAAGGGAAGGAAGCTCTGAAGAAATTAGGCGACATCCTGGGGTCCAAGCCTCTCACAAATGGCAAAGTCGATGAAGAGGAGGAAAGTCCTCTAGCAGCCTTGAGCTTAGATGAGGATCTGGATTTCGGTGGTCTGTCAATAGACGAATTCCTGCAGCAGGACACATCGGTCCCACAACGGGCACCACAGGACCAAGCCGTTACAGAGCAAACGGTAGAAGATTGTAAGTGCATCTAGCACTCAAAATATCTACCCACCATGCTAACGAACATCATAGATGAGAAAGAGAAAGACAAATTCCAGGACCTGCACAAATCAATCAAGGTAAGCTGCTCGATTCCGTTAAAACTCCCAGAGATGTTGGTGTTTAGACAATCTTACCAACCAGGCCTGTGATGAAGTGTTACAATCCGTCGAATCGTATCTCTCATCCTTCAAAACCGATCTTGGACGCGTTAGCGCGGAGATTGAAACTCTCCAGAATAGATCACTGGCCCTGAACACTAGGCTAAATAATCGAAAGGTAAGTCTGTGATCTAACCAAGCTTTGAGGGTAAACACTAACCTTATGGCGCAATAGGATGTCGAGAAACTGCTCGCTCCGATCCTTGAGGATGTTGCGCTCCCACCAGCTGTTATACAAGTTATAGCTGAGAGTGATGTGAATGAAAACTGGGTTAAAAGCTTGCAAGAAGCCGACAAGAAGATCAAGGCTTTAGATAGGCGGAAATCCCAGAATATAAAGGCAGCAGAGGATGTCAAACCAGAGTTAGAGAAGCTGACGAACAGGGTAGGATGCCACCCTCCGCTGTCCTACCAATGGAAAAATAAAGTTAACATATCAAATAGGCAATCGAAAGGTTACGGGATTACTTTGTTACAAAGATCAAAAGCTTGAGAATCCCGAATACAAACGCCCAGATCATTCAGCAAAATGGCTTTCTGCGTTATAAGGAGCTATTTGGTTTCATGGCAAGGCACCACCCTCAATTGGCAGACGAGATAGGACAGGCCTACATAAACACGATGCGGTGGTACTATCTCTCTCACTTTCAACGATACCAGAAAGCACTAGAAAAGATTAAACTACATTCGATCGAAAAGAGCGACCTTTTAGGCTTGGAAGATACAAGCAGAAGGGGTCCCCTGTTGCCAGGGATGAAAGCTTCGGTTCCATCTTCGGTCGATGCTATCACACTAGGTCGCCGACTCGACATTTACAAAAACCAGGACGCTCCCTTAGTCCAGGCCCAAGCAGCCGAGGATGAGAAGGGAAGCCACTATATTGAGCTGCCATTCAGATCCTACAATCTTGCTCTAACGGAGAATGTTGCATCCGAGTTCACATTTCTCACAGATTTCTTCGCCCACAAGAAGTTCGATCAGGTGTCGAAGATGTTTCACCAGATATTCGACCCTACGCTGAACGCTGGACAGGCGTTCACAAAGTCGCTTATCGAGAATAGCCTCGATGCTCTGGGCATTCTTCTCTGTGTTAGATTAAACCAACAGTGTGCGTTCGTTCTACAACGAAGACGGGTACCAGTATTGGAAAATTATATCAATGGCACAAATATTCTACTGTGGCCACGATTCCAGATGGTCATGGATATGCATAGCGAAAACTTGAGGAAATCGGCGGGGGGGTCGGGGAGACAGTCGGCTATTGCGACGGCAGCGAACGACATGGCGAAACAAAGCGCAGCTCCACATCCTCTGACGCAGAAATTTGCACAGTTTATGCATTCATTGTTGTCGTTGAGTTCGGATGGAGGGGACGATGAGCCATCCACGAATAGGTAAGAACACCCGATTATATACCATGTAGAGTGTAAAAGTGTACTGACAGGCTGCTCGTAGTCTACGGAGGATACGAAGCGACTTTGAGGCATTCCTAACAAAGTTAAGTGCCAGTATATCAGACAAGCCGAAACGAGAACGATTTCTCTTTAACAATTATTCTTTAACTTTGACCATTATCAGCGTAAGTACCACTTAAACCCACCATCTAAAATGTTGGAGATTAGATTCACATTGCTAACCGGATCGATGCATTTCACAGGACACGGAAGGCAAGCTAGCGATTGAACAGAAGACACATTTCGAGGCGTTGATGAAGGCGTTCAGCCCAGAGCACAGCAGATGATTACTATTGCTATTATAATGATGAATTCGATAATGTATAGTATAGTAGTACCACCTAGAGGCATTTGTAGAGAATAATAAAACCACCATCCTTCGATACTATATTATAGATCCATAGTGTGGCGTCCTGTGGCTGAAGATATTGGGCGTGGCTGGGATGATGGATAACACTTTGTTCTCAACTCCAAACGCACCTTCTCGAACGCCGCAGCCTGTCCAAAGTGGGATGCCGCCGACTCGAGACTTCTTTCTCATCTCTCCCAAAACTTCTCTGCGCAACAGCAACTCTGGCCTGAACACCGCGCTTGAAAAAATAAAACGAAGACCTCTTTCTTCTTTAGTAATCCTTCCCAACTTCTTCCTCCTTACATCATTCATTCATTAATCGGTCAACATCCAACGGCAACCACCAACCAATTAGCTAGCCATTGGCTTAGATCCAGCCGTTGCAGCTCCTCTACCTGTCGTCGCCAGTAAACTCCCACAATACCAATCCACCATGTCGGGTCCTCCACCAGGACAGCCCATGGGGCCTCAGCCTCCTACTCCCGAAGCTCTCGCCGTTGCCAACTTCCTCAAGAATTCAGAGCTGAAGCCTCGAACTTCGATATTGGGCGGCAAACGTGTCGAGATGTTCAAAGGTAGCCATACTCCCAACAGCTCCGACATTACAGCCTTCAGCATACTAACAAAGAAAACCCTAGTTAAACGAGCTCTTCGCGCCCTTGAATCTGCAGCCTACGCCAAAGCTCAGGCCAAAAAGAACTCCAACCTCCCGCCCATCACCAACCGCCAAGAAGCCGAAATGGCCTTCCTCCTCCTCCCCCGCCACATGATGGCCCTTCGCGTCCACAAGGTCGAAGCCCAAGCCGAAAACCACGGTGATCATTCCCACGGTAAACCAAAGCGTATCAAGGGCCAATGGAATGTCCAGATCGTCCCTCAACAGGCTGCCGGCGAGGACATGTACTACGTCTGGTTCTACGAAGGACCCCAATGGAAGCGAACGATTATTGGTATCGGTGTCCTCGGTTTGTTGTTGGGTATCGTCATGTTCCCCTTGTGGCCGGCCATTCTGCGTCTGGGTGTCTGGTACCTCAGTATGGGCATGTTGGGACTGCTAGGGTTGTTCTTCTTGATGGCGATCTTCAGATTGATCTTGTTCGTTGTTACGATGTTCGCTGTTCCGCCGGGTTTGTGGCTTTATCCGAATTTGTTTGAGGATGTTGGGTTCTTTGACAGCTTCAGACCCGTTTGGGCTTGGGAGAAGGTGAGTCCCCTTTTGGTCGCGTGAGGAATTTGATGGACGCTAATGTATATTGGCGGTAATCTAGACAAAAGAGGAGAAGAAGAAGAAGAAGAAGAGAAGGCACTCGCACTCCCACAATGTTCCCGTCGATACTCCTGGATTTGGCCATACCCCCTCTGGTGCTGACGTCCAAATGAACTACTCCACAGAACAGGTGCAGACCGCGCAAGGTATGCAACCTAGAGTCGAGGAAGTTTTCGATGAGTAATTGGTCAACCTTTGAGCCGGATTATAGAAGAGAAAGGACCAAAGTCTAATAATGATAACTCCTACAACCTACTACGAAGGGATCAACGGGGAGGTAATTCATCGGTGTATGAAATGGAGATTGGAGGCGAAGGTTGGTGAAAATGGTGTTTGAGCTGTGTGCTCCCTTTTCTTTTTTTTTCTGATTCTTTTACTATTATTCTTCTCCACTTGTATGTATTTATTATGCCTCCAGCTTTTATTTTTTCTTGTTTACCTGGTGCCTTGTATGCAAATTCTAGCTTAGGTGTAATGCGAGATTCTCTTTGTCTGTATTTTATATCCCAGAACATCTTGAGATGAAGCTGTATTGTTGCATTTTGTAATGCCCTCCCAAGCCCTAACCACAAGCCCAAGTCACTAGCGCCAACAAGCGCGTACAATCCATCACGAAGAGAGTTAGGAATGTATCTATGGTACTGTGTACAACGTAGTGTTCGTATTGCTCATACATTATATTCATGAATGACTGTATAGACATTTAGTGATGCCGATATCGACATAAGACACAAAAAGATTCGTTTTCGAGGTGTATCGTCTATAGTCCTCTATACAAAGGAACCAACATAGCCCATTGGGAAATAAAAGGATATTTATATTAAAAAGAAATTCGTGTATTACCTTCGTCCAAGGCTAAGATTGGAAGTGATTTATAAATCATCAATCTTACCCAATCCCAACAACACCCACGATGCCACATTAAGGAACACCAGCAGGATCCAAATGGACGCCGAAAACCCGATGCCAATCCATCCATTGGCCAAGGAAACGGCCTCAAGTCCTTGCTCATTCGCTAGCTCTTCCCGTCTCTTTTGCTTTCCAGCGGTAGGGAGGGATTGTGTCGTTGACCCGTTGACGGCGACGGTCATGTACTTGTCTTTGCAGACGTACCATAACAGCGGAGCACAGGTGAAGATGAGATTGACGGAAAGAACGATGTTGCAAGCGTAGAGAGTTTTTGCAAGACCTTCTTTTCCGACAGCGGCGGCGATAGCAATGGCGGGGACGATGGAAATACAACGGGTTGCCAGTCTTCGAACGAATGGGGAGATGTGCCATTGCATCGCGCCTTCAAGGATCATTTGACCAGCCATGGTGGCGACGACACTGCAAGCCATAGAGGAAAGCATGAGACCCAATGCGAAGAGAGTTGCTGCGGCTGGGGAGATGGTTTCAGAGAAGAGTTCGTAGAGGGCGAACAAATCTGCTTCTTCGGCTTCATCGTCGTCGAAAGATGCAGCAGCGACAATGAGGATTGCAGAGTTGACGAAGATGGCGATGATGAGGAGGGTAGAGCAAAGTTCAGCGATAGAGTATTTCATGCAAGATTTGATGGCGGCGAGGGAAGGACGGTAGGTGACTGTGACTTCTTTCTCGTCGCTATCTTCGGGAAGAGTGTAGTTCTTAGACTTGACATCGAAGTCGCGGAGACGGGCCTGAACGATCGAGGAACCAAGGTAGATGGTGTGCGGCATGATTGTGCCACCAATGATACCACAGCTCTCGAGGAGACCTGAACCCACGAAGACAGTTCGGGAGGGCAAGAATCCAAGGAATACCTGGCCAGCTGGCGCTTCTTCGGTATCGATCAATGCAAGGAGGTAGATCAGGCAAATAACGGTTGCGAAGACAATCGATGCAATGAAGAATTCGAATGCGCGGAGCCATCGAAGAGCACCCCATGGTCTATAGAAGAAGAGAATCAAGAGGGTATCCACCAACGAGATCGCGCAGGCGGCTGGCAGTGGGATGTTTGGGTTCAAGAGATGAACACCAATTGCAAAACCAATGACGGATCCAACGTCTGTGCAAATGATAGCAGCTTCGGCCAAAAGCCACAGAGTAACATTGAGCCAGAAGGGTAGAGAAGCGCGGTTCATCTGGGCCAAATCCAATCCAGTAACGGAACCAAGTTTGATAGACATCGACTATTCACAATACCTATCAGTCTCGCTCGTCGAATGAATGTTGTACAAAGGTAACCTACCTGAAGATACGCCGAGATAACATTTCCAAGAAGAATCATAAACAACAGCTTATACTTGAATTCAGCGCCAGCCGCAACATTGGACTGGAAGTTATCAGGATCAATGTATGCGACGGAAATCAAGATACCAGGACCGACGAATCGCATGAACTTAGATGTAACATGGGTGACTTTGCGGTGCCATGGCATCTTCTGGCCTGTCGCAAGTTCTATATCCTGGATTGTAGTCTCGCCTGCGAACTCCTTCTCACCTGCGGCTTTATTCTCACGGGCAACTGCGTTAACATGGTCGGGGTCGCCCTGCAGGCGCGCGACCTGATCTCTTTCCCATGCGCCAGCCGTCATTATGGAGGGCAATTAAGAGAAGCTGGAGGAAAGGTGCGTTGCGAGTGCTTTACAAAAGCGGGGTCGGAGAGGGAGGCGGGCTGAGGGGAGGGATGGTCAATCTCGGCCTCAAAAAGGGAAGAAGGCTGAAGGGGATGGGAGAGCAGGATCACAATTGATCGGGATGGGTGCGGCCTTGATATACTTTTCACAATTGATCATTTGCTTCATATTCTCCAGCTCCCAAACCCATGGTCGCTGGCGCTAGAGTTATGCCGTGTCTCCAGACTACCCTCGACGTGATTGTTGAGGAGGGCCATGCATGGCAAATGGGCCGGTGGCTTGCCTTGACCCTAGCGCATCATATTTTCGCCGTCAAAAAGTCAATGGGAATTTGCCATGCCGTCGCCCAAGGCCCTGGTCGTGGCAGCTGTCTCCAGCTAGCGACGACGACAGCTTCCACGGTCGTAGTTTAGCGCGAACGAAGGTCGAGGTTGCTCTGTCTGCACCTTCCAGCTTCTGGACCCACCTAGGTGCATGAGCCCTGGGAAGAATTCGCCTGGTCCCAACGTGCCAGTCGAAACCCTGGCCAATTGGAATTTTTGGCTAAGGAACGGCTGAATAATGTGGATGCACCTTTCCATACCAGTTTGCCATGATCCCGCGAGGTGCATAATAGTGGTGGAAATAAATCCATCAGGTAAAAACGAGGAGGCGGTTGGTCTTCCGAGAGCGGGCCAGTGTCTTACGTGGACTGCCCAGTTCCGACTATCAGATCAATCTCGCAGATATCACCAGACATATTAGCCGTAATGCTGACCGACAGGTCAAGTTTTAAAATGTGAGGTGCTGATATCTAGTGAGATGTTGAACCCTAGCGAGGTCGAAAATCAAGGTGGCCAAGCTTTCCCAGGCGAGAAGCTTCAGAAACGCATGCAGATGTTTTGCCGTCCTCGCATCTTGTTCGCCGCATGATCTGATCATGATAAGCAGGCATCCTTCATTGGTTTGCCGAGTTCCATCGCCCTCCAGGATGGACACCCAAGCTAGGGCCAAGGTACGCGGCCTCTCCTTGGTTTGGAGCTCTCGCGCACAGGAATAGAGGATAGCGGAGCTGTTATGTAATGCGGAATCTCCGATATTAATATTATCAACACGATGGACTGATAGTATTTATATTTTCTGCATGTTCCTCTCTCTAACAGAAGCCTTTCTTTCAAAGAAGACGGCTAGCGGAAAGCGTAGTGAGTTTCGGCTATACTTAGTCGGGTATATGGGTAGATAATTAAGCAATTGTATATATGAGCTAAAGCAGAGGCTCGAGGCCGTGGTGTGTGGGTGGGGGCGGTGGCTTTTGGTGTGGTGAACCGATTCTCAGGTATCAAGGAAGCTCGAAGCTGAATTCGCGGCAAAGTTGCGCATCGATGCAACATGCCAACAAACGGTATTTGCATCAGTGTAGCTTAACAGGAAAGAATCCTTAATCTATGTACGCCCGTGGTTATAAGACCGGTCCGGTCCATGCTCCATTTTAACACCTTCTCGCAGCTTTCGTCTTTAAGGCCCTAACTACTTGGTAAATTTATAGTTCCCTTCCTATAAGTTACGAGCTCTTATAATTATATATATAATATGGCCTCCTCTGCAGGTTAAGTTCTCGTCTTCCCTGTCACACTATTCACTCGCAAGCCGACTCTTTAGGATATCTCATTTCTGAGAGAATCCTTCACTTTCATTGGGCCTAGGAGCCTTTTAATGTATTTCATGTCGCTCCACTGGCGGTCATGCCATTGCTATCTGAACACGGATTTCGGCTGTCCATTTTGGTGTCCAGCTAAAACACTAGTTAGATTCCGAATAAGTTTTAGGACAAAAAGAGGCTCGGCGGTTAATTTACTGGCGGTTTGCCAAGGATTCCGGCCTGCTTATATCAATGAGGCCGACCACCCAGGGAAGAAATATGCATATGGATTCGAGTATCAGTAGGCATGCTTGATATCCTCCCACTAGACAATTTATCTCGACGAGTTTGCCGATGCCAAATCTTGTTCATCATTTGCACACTTTAATCAATCATCAAGGCATTCGTCGTAAAATCGAGGGAGGATGAAGATCTCGAAGAGTCAGCTATTATCGATCGAAGGCTATGCATGTGGTCTCGTATACCAGCCTCCACGAAGTGACCAAGGTATTTAAGTATGTAGTCATGTTTAAAACAAGTTCGCGACAGATCGCGAGAGAGCCCTCCTTTCAGGCAAGATGCCCGCCGGCGTGGATGGAGAAGCCGTAATGTGGCTACTACGAACTTCAAAATCTAGAAACCACAGTATATAATCAGTGTTTTCTTCAGCTCTTTGAGAACCTCATAGTTGGCCTTGTTATCTTCCGAGAAGCAGCTACCGATTGCTGCCACCCAGGATTCGTCCCGCGCTCGGTGTTTAGCCTCAAAATAGTCACGATCCTTGGTACTAAAAGATGCCATCTCCCAGTCAATTATGCCAGTGATAACGGCATCATCGTCAACCAGAATGTTACCTAGGTGGATATCACCATGCGATAACACTTTCTCTTCACCTTGTAAAGCAGAAACTCTTTGAGCCAGGTCTTCTGGGAAGCTATTTCTAACGCCCGTTGGCCGAGAATTCGATATTGCCTCCACCAATCCCGCATTGTATTCTCGGCGTGACGCAAAAGGGCCATATTCTAGAATCTTCCGAGACGAGGGACTCCAATGGGTAAAGAAACTATCCTCACACGGGCGACCGCCCATAGCTCCGAAAAAATCGCTGGTGAGACCTTGCCACTGTTGTATGTACCCGCGAAGCTGCGAAATGACCTTATCTCTTTTCTCTTGGGACAATTTCCCCCAAACATTGGCGAGAGATGCCCCCTCGATCTTCGACATTCGTAGAAACCCCATATCATTCTTTTCGTAAAACTCATAAACTTGAGGAATGGGTATGGATGTTTTGGAACGCAGGAGCCTCAAAGCTTCAACTTCATTTTGCTTCACAGTACGACCGACTTTCAGAACTGTATTTGTATCTGAAAGGTGGTAGATGCGACTCCCCATGCCACGATCAGGGCGCATATTGATGGCGCTCTCGGGTATGCCATTAGCATTTTTGAATATAGCGTCGGAGCGAACGCGGGATTCGAGGCTAGCATTTAATGAGCATCAGGATTAAATTTTTATTGGAAGCTCATTGCTAGAGTTGGGTGATACGAACTGCGCAATTTCTTCAGCAGAACCCTGAAGCTGGAAAGGCTGTTTGAGAGGGGGGCGTTCCTTAAGAAGTCGAATTCGCTCTCTGATGTCGTCCGACATGGTCTAGATACCAATATCTCGAAAGTTCGTGGTTAACAAGGACTCAGAATAATGCTACTAGTAAAGTATTGCTGTGCGCGGGGGTGGTGTTCTATCTCGATGAATATCTACTCAGAAGAAGAAGAAGCCCCTTTCCCAAGGCATTTGCCCGACTTTATAATGTCCAGATCACACGCACCGTCTGTGCCACACCGCGACAGTGCTGAGGCTAACTGTGCTGCATGCTACAACATGAAGTTGTTGGAAAGCAAACCCTTTGGACGCAAGAAAGCGGCAAAGGGTGAAGCAAACAGGATGAAGCAGCGAAGTGGAATGTGTATTGTATTGTATTATATTGTATTGCATTGATGGTAAAATTATAACACACTGTTTGTGAATTGGTTGGTGTAGGCGGTTATAAGGTCTATGCATATGGAGCAGGAAAGTATTTCCAGCGCAACTAGACCACTCCGGCGCAACAGGTGCTAAGAAGGCCCTAGTAGCGCTCTCCTAATACACCACCGGTCGAGTTCATGGCAATTATATTATTTTAGTCCTATCAACGGAAAATTCTAAGGATTAAACGTCTACATAGGCATATTGGGGGACGGATTAGACTCACATGGTTAGCTACGAAGGGACTCCAAGCGTCCACAAGAAATCTGGGAGAGCTTCTATCCCATTGGCACCACGCACGCGTATGCCTTGATGATCAGGCCCAAATGACAGGAATCCAGACCCACATGGCGTTGAAAGAAATTGTCGCCGGCACAGGTTTGCCGAGGGCCGGGCCTGTGCCAACTCTGATGCCAATTTACTAGGCGACCACTGATCCTAAGCGGATGTTCTCGAATGCTTCGAATTATCCTAGGTGCCTTTTACAAAGATGGCTTTTGTCTTGGAGAAGTTCGTAATCGTGGCCACATGTATAGAATTTCATTTTCAGAGGTTTTAAATCCCTTGTAATTGAAAATTCCCCCGCTTCATCTTGCGGGTTCGAAAAGGATAGCGACGTCAAGATAGTATATACACATCCCACCCTAGTTAATTGGTACCGCAAACTACAGCGTATTGAGCAATATTCTCTCGATAGTGGCCCATATATCTAGAGAATTGCCAGCCCTTACCGTTCTGAAAGTGGTTAAACTTTTACCAAAAAAGAAAGTATATCGTTCCTTTGATCGAAATACTATGCGAAGATATGAAACCCAGGAATCGGAACGCACCCAGTCAATACATATTGTCCGCTACCGTTTGGGCCATCGTTTGCGGTATCGGCGAACTGCTGGAAACCGGTACTCGCATAGAACCAAAATCCCGGAGGCCGCTGCAACGTTCCACTGTCCTGACAAGTCCACAGTGTAGTTCTAGTACCCTCGATTGAGGGAAGTATCGTTGCGTACCCATCGGTGATGTTGAAATAGACATATTGTGCTGCCTTTCCCGGCCCAATGTTAGCGACGCTGCTTGATATTCCAATGAATCGGAATCTTATCGTTTGAGCGGACACCGTGGTATGATATGCCAGATAGTAGGCAGTGGTAATATTATTGCCATCGGCCATACGCCAATAGACGTAGGACATTTTCCAACTTCCCACATTACCGTCCCATATTGCATACCAATGCGCTGTTTTACTCGTAGACGCTATGCAGGTAGTGTCAGGGATATTATTAGCGTTGTTGTGAGCGTCAATCCAGAGATAGTAGTTGTTGAAGCTTCCTAGACTACTATCTTGCATTCTATAAAACCCGTTGGCTCCGACAGTAGACGTCGCAATCGAGGAATCGGTGCTCGAGATTACATCTGTAGAGAAACTTGTCTCTGTGGGGGTATACTCCGTCGTCGCCAAAAACGGGATAACTTCAACACTTGTGCTTGTTGATTCAGTCGTCGTCGTTGGTGCTGTAATAGCGCTGGAGCAACCTGCCCTGATTTCAGCATCATTGAAAGAGGTTAACGATGGTGGTGTCGTATAGGTATCTTGTCGTTCTATCATGGAGGCTTTTTCCTGCCTTAGGGCAGTAACAGTTACACCTGTCGGAACATACGATGTACTGGGGTGGTCTCGTTGTATATCAGAGCTAGTGCACACTACAGTGGTTACTGAGATTGATGTGCTCGTGCTTGTTTCAGTGGCAGAAGAGGAACTTGTTATTGTCAATGTTGAGGAAATTTCCGTGGATATTAGTAAATCAGAACAAAACGAATATAGAGTTTCAAGCGTGATGATATCGTAGGCATTGAAGGAACTGCTTAAAGGCAAATCAGATGACGGCGCGGATGACGGTGCAGGTGACGGTGCAGATGACTGACTAGACGATGGACTCGATGATAAATTAGATTGCGAGTCAGATGATGGGCTGGATGGTAACGTAGATGAAGATGACACGTCAGATCGACTGGGCAGAGACGATGACCTGGAGGCAAGGGAACCGGTGGAGATGAGTGTTGATGCACCAGAAGTTGAAGTTGTGCTTGAAGGTGTTGCCGGTTCGTAGCAGAGGTCGTTTGCTTCGAAGCCTGAGGGAACTTGTGCTCCTGATGCCGCCATTTTTACGGCGTAGCTCCCTTGTGATATCTGAAGAAGGTATATCCTGTAAATTTGAAAAGTAGTTGGATGCTGCAAAAACAACCTGCAGCTTTGGAAACGCCAATAGCGAGAGAGGTCATCACCAGCCACTGTGTTTTCTCGTATGATTAAAACATCTCCATAATCATTAGATGTACCGATGCTGCTTCCCTGGCGTCTATAAACGATGAAGCGTTGATTCGTGTCTATTGTCCTGATCGTTCCATCTGGCATAAGCTCAAAATCAGTATTGGTTGCAGCTCTAGATTCAAGCCCATTAAAGGGGTACCCTCGTTGCAGTAATCTACTCCCAGGGTTGACATCGATAATGATGGGCCCATCGTTTGTTGTATCTACATATGCCTCATCAAAGCCTGGGATGAGGGCTCGCAGTCGAAATGCAGTTGGTACTCCAGTATCACTCGGTAGGATGGTCGTGGGGATGACTGTCGTTAGATTAGGGGTTGACATCGTATCCGGGGGGTTCGTAGAAGGGTCACTTGATTGAGAAGCAGTACTTTCCCCTCCACTTGCAGTATCGAGGTTGAATGTACCCCATTGTAAGTTTTCGCATCGGGGTAAAGTATCCGGAACTGGCCTACAGGTATCCACAATCACCGTTTTTGTACGACTAAAGGTCGAGAATAACGTGGTCGTTGTCGTCGTGGATTGCGACGTTGCACCGCTGGCGTAAAGCAGGCCCGCTACTAGAAAGAGGCAGCTGCAGAGCATGTTTCGAACGCTTCGAAGCTATAGCATACATTTGATGCTATTGATGCATCGACGGATGTCTGGGCCCGTGATGGATAACACCTATACGAGAGCGCCGCTCTTATTTTTAGATTGCGCCCCGCCATATTACCGATCTTCCATGATCAGATGCACTCATGCGAGAAGCACGACGTATATCAGTTCCGAATCGTCAAATGCGTTGCGTCTGTGATATCTTGGAGACACACTGTTTTGGGTTATATCATGTGACACCTTTCCAGCCCAAAATGCGGCAGTCACTCACTCACCAAAAGTACTGCTGACAATTGGAATGCTGTTGCAGAATGACGGAAACATAGAATCTCGTTTTGGCAATGGGAGGTGATAGGAAATTGATAAGAAATTGCGGTAGTCAACTCCATCCCCCCAACGGATTCCGCGGTTGGTGATGGCGAATATAATCTTATGTATTGCATGTTGATGAGAGGTTCTGGCAAAAGCATAGAGTCTTAACGTTGGTCTTCATTTATATTGCCCACCAAAATATGTGCCTTCTTCAAGCTTCTCAAGTACACATAGTATGCTTCTCCTGGTTCATCAGGTCGGAGTTAATAATCATTTAATCCGTCTTCAACATACTAAGACCTAATAGTATCACCTCGGCCGGGCTCGAATTCACAGCGCCACCTTTCGATGAATGCCTTCACCGATAAGTTGGTTGGATAAAGGTGTGGAGATACAGGTGAGTTCCAGACACATATCAGTACATGCTGATGTCTTTGCCAACAGACCACCAACAACCCCACTTGCAGCCTGGATAATGTTTATCTTAGCTAAGATTGTCTTACGTATATTCTTTTTTGGCAATATTATAAACACCAACCATAAGGCGTATTGCTATTGTATAAATTCACTTCCACTTGATGAGGACAATGCTTCGAGTGTGGTCTAGATACGGTGCGTTGATTCTGTTGTGAATCCCGTTTGGGTAATCAACAGAATGCAATGCATGGCCAAGACGAACTCAACGAAACCGATCCGCTTGATACATACCCGCCTCCCACTTTCTAAGATCGCGAGCCGGTCCAAAAATACTTCGCGAAGAAGCGAAAGTGTTCGCCTGTTGTCCCTTCTCAGCCCGGAGGTGGCAGCTTTAGCATGCTGCAGGTGAATCAGAACCATACGACCCACCCAAACTTTCCATTCTAGTGATGCTGTTTTTCTGTGGTGGAAGAATGGACCCCTGAAGCTACAGCGCCAGGGACTGGAAATTGCGTCTCCCTCTTCGGATTAATTGGGACGCAATTTTGATTGATGTAGGGCATCTGGCTGATGACATCGACGGGAGGCTTAGACGTTCGCGATTATGGCCACATGCCTCATGGGGATTCGATTTAGCTTCCCTCCCGATGTCTGAGGATAGCATATATCGCTCAAGGAGAACAGAACACTGAGATTCAGACTGGTGTTCGCTGGGTCAGAAGTAATCTGGGCAGTGAGAAGTGGACCGCTGCTAGCCCAAGGCAGTTGGCGTCCAGTTTAATATCACTCCTTTTCTGACTGGAAGTAATGCATGCGCAGTGTGCTGGAATCGTGCACTCAACCCCTTGCCCTTCTCCCTTTTTTGCTCTTCCCTTTTCATCTTTCTTCTTCGTTGCCCTTCGTTCTTCGTAAGTGTCGGTCGGATTTTGCCTGTCGTTATCTATCGATTCAGCTGCGGAATTTTGCTCTGTTGTACGATATAACCAATCGTAACGCCCAGCAGTTCAGCCGCGTCCATTCGTTCCCTCTTTCCACGAAGTGCCTATTTCCTCTCGTTTTTCTTCGCATTGTCTAGACTATCGCAGTCGTAAAATCAAGAAAACTATCATCGTTTTGTCGTACGCCTGGCCTTTCCGCATCCGATCCGTCCGTTTCCACCTTGGCCACCGCACCATTAGTATATATAAGAATTCCCTCTGTCTTTCGTCGCCATTCTACCTCCTTTTTAATTCTCAGCATTCCAGCTCTTTTAACGTTCTCGACTCGATTCCATTTCTCGGAAGGGTTACGTAAAGGCAAACGTTAAACTCAAAAGTCAACAAACCTTCTTCCGTTGTCGACGTCGTCATCGTAGAACCTTTCGGCTCACAACATCCTACCCTCGGAAACTACACAAGTCGGAATACTTGGTAGTTTTATTCAAGAGATGGCAACAGCTTTAAATTATGATAATCTGATATTCAACGTCTGTGCATTTATTACGGGGCTGTTCTTGTTGGACTATGGAGCAGATAAATTTGTCGACCACACTGCTGTTATAGCACGACGTTTGGGGATTTCGGCGACACTGATAGGCCTGCTCACGGCAGGTGCGGAATGGGAAGAGGTACGCGATACATACATATACATGGATACGATATACCGGGATGCATTACTAACTCATCCGTCTAGCTCGTTGTGGTTGTTGCATCGTTAGCCCAAAATAACTCTGCCCTGGCCTTGGGAAACATCCTTGGTTCTTCGATATCCAACATCCTCGGTGCCTTCTCTCTCGGTCTTATTTTCTCGAAAGATCCTGTCATCTACTTTGATCGCAGCTCGAAGATCTATGTCGGAGTCTTGTCGATAATAACCACCGTCTTCTGTTTCTTCCTCGCCGTCTATCGTGTCCAGTTCGGTCGATTCGGAGGATGGCTGTTCTGCATCGCCTTCTTCATTTACATTGCCTCGATCGCGTGGGGTATCTATCGTGGTGTTATGGACCCGCCAGAAGATAGCGATTCGGATTCCGACAGCGACTCTGATTCCGACGCTTCCGATGACGAGACCGATGACGAGGAAGCCGCGAAGCATATGAAGAAGGTTATGGAGGGATACCGTAGCAGTAGCAGCAGTGATGATGGTGGCTCGTCCGTCGAGGCTATCCCACTCCGTGTCCACAGGAAGTCTTCAAGCATTAGCCACAAGATCAACGGAGCCACCGGACACGCCCGCAAAACCAGTGTTTCCCACGCCCTCCCACGAAAGCCGGCCCGTTCAGTCATCTACCACTTCGCTCAGCTTCTTGTCGGATTTGTCACCGTTTCGATCTCCGGCTATGTCCTTTCGCACAGTGTCGGCACCATTGGTGATTCCTTCGCTTTGTCGGATACTCTCGTCGGCGTTACCCTTCTCTCCTTCGCCACCACTCTTCCGGAGAAATTCGTGGCCGTTGTCGGTGGAAGGAAGGGACAGGGCGGCATTGTTGTTGCGAATACCGCTGGTAGCAATATCTTCTTGCTTACCCTTTGTGCTGGTGTTCTCTTCCTTGCTGGTGACCTCAAGCAGTTTGTCAACTCGGTTACTTCGTTCGAAATCATCATGACCTGGGTCTCTTCCGCTCTCTTCACCGTTATTGTCTTCTACGGCGGCAGGAGATGGATGGGAACAGCTCTCTTGATTCTCTACGTCATCTTCATTCTCCTCGAATTCGCCCTCGGCCGTGGCGAAGAAGGCCATTAATACTCTCGACCCTCGATGGCGAATACCAATTCAAATACACCCATCAATACCACTTTACCATAATCAGGATCTTTTCTTTCCTCTTTTTCCATAACCTTGGCGCAGCGGATCTCTGGGATTACCATTACCTCTTTGTCTTTTGCTTTCCTGACTTTGCAAAAACATCCAGATCGATTACGAGATGACCAAAAGAAAGATATCTATAGCAGCGGATTCGGATTCCGACCATCACTTTATTATAAATACTAATTTTCTTTTACTATGACGGACGGGGTTTTGTTTGGGAGCGGATTTTTTTCCCTTTTTTTTTTTTTTTTACAACGGATGGGCTCTGTTTTTTCGTTTTTTCTTTCTTCCTCTTCTATTCTTGTATATATTACTAGTCCCGTTTCCCCTTGAGCTCCCTCTTCCCTTGCGTGCTTTTCCTTACCCAGCCTTGAGCATTCCTTGATGACGATTTCCCTCTACCTATAACCTAGTAGCATTAGTCGACGTATATTGGTCGAACTCACAAGTCAAATAAAGAATAGTAATTCAATAAAGCCAAGAACAATCTAGCTCTCCCTCGAGATCATCTGCTAAACCTGTTTGGAAATTGTATTATATACTTCTAATATACACAGGCTATACGAAGAATAGATGTCACACAAAGTATCGGGTGTATGTTAGTCTATTTCTTCAGCTTTTCAGTCAGCTCCGGCACAGCCTTGAATAAATCAGCCACTAAGCCGACGTCTGCAACCTGGAATATAGGTGCATCAGGATCTGGAGGTGACTAGTTAGCATGATCCTTCATATCAGAGTAGTTGAATGGTCGCTTCTTACCCTTATTAATCGCCGCAATAACCTTCGAATCCTTCATACCAGCCAAATGCTGAATAGCTCCACTAATACCCACGCTCAAATATAGCTCGGGCGCCACAACCTTACCAGTCTGCCCAACCTGCAGCGAGTTATCTGCAAATCCGCTATCAACAGCTGCTCTGCTAGCACCGATAGCTGCGCCCATAGAATCCGCCAAAGGAATCATGATCTTTTCGAAGTTCTCTTTGTCTTTGAGACCTCTTCCACCGCTGACTACCTTCGATGCGGTATCAAGGTCCGGTCTGTCAGACAATGCAAGATTCTCCTCAACCCACTCTACCGATCCCTGGTGTTTTGAATCCTTCCCTTCAACAACCTCGGCTGCCCCACTGCCCGCCGGCGCGATTCCGAAGGCAGTTCCACGGACTGTAAGAAGCTTCTTAGGGTCCGAGGATTGCACTGTGGAAATGGCGTTACCGGCATAGATTGGTCGGACAAATGTATCTGCGGACTCAATTGAGATGACATCGGAGATCTGCTGGACGTCAAGGATGGCGGCGAGACGGGGCATAACATTCTTGCCGAAGGCGGAGTGCATTGATACTATGTGGGATACATCGTCGGCGGCATTTTCAGCAACGAGAGGGGCGTATGATTCCGGCAGTCCCTGTGTGTGATTGTATTTAGTACACTATTCATAGTTTCGCTCTGGTAGAATATATTTATATCTACCCCGGTATATGGAGATAGTGTACCTTCTCGTAAGCCTCACTTGCAACATAAACGACTTTATCCACGCCCTCAATCTTTGCAGCTTGCTCTGCAGCCTCCTTTGCAGCTTTACCAGCTACGAATCCGATAACAGGGTTTCCCAGCTTTTTGGCCGCGGTGACGACATTCTGCGCCGAAGGTTGGAGTTTACCGTCCCGTTGTTCGAAGAGGGCTAGTGTGCTTGCCAGTCGTCGTGAGAATTGAGTGCCGACGAAGGGACGGGATATTGTGACTGGTCGGCTGCTGGCACAGATTGTGCGCCGTAAGATTGTTGAGGTATTCATCCTTGTTTCTTTTTGGCTGGATGGTATGTGTGGTGAGGATTGGAGGAGAGGATGAGGGAAGCTTCGAATTCGTCCTTGTGAAAGGGTATTCTTTTCTTGTGTTGAAGGGCCGTAGCCGGATTAGTGCGACAGCCGAGGCCGATGATATCCATGCAGAATTTCATCCCACCTTCGAAGTCCGACGGCCGAACAAATTTACGTGCAGAGAGGTACAGGTACACTAGCCTTCTTACGATATTAAGTAATGGTCGAATAATAAAAAAAACCAACCGCGCATGTCATCCCTCGCGAGCATCGTGCTCCGCAAGCCAGTCGAGTTTACAAAATCCCAACAGGCAATCTACCTCCTTCGTCAATTATACCGCGAAACCTCATGTTTGTTCGATGAAGTCGGGCGACAGCAGATTAAGAACAGGATCAGGGAAAGGTTTAGGGAGTGTGAGGAGGTTGCGGATGAACAGAGGCGGACGAAGTTATTGAAGGATGGGAGGAGGGTGCTGTCGACCTTGACAAGGGCGAACAATGGGGATAAATGGAGGACGCTGTATGTTTTGGAACATGCTTATGGAAGGAGGGGGAAATTGAAGCATCAATTATTGAAGGTTAGTTATAGTGTGTTTTTGTGAGGGAAGAGGTGGTGGAGTGTAGGCTAATGATAGGATAATACAGCCTCTGCTTAAAGAAGTTGTACCGGAAGCACCTATCATCCCGAACCGCATTCGATCAGCGACACCAGGATTAACACCAAAGCTATCGGCATTGTTCAAAGGACAAGTTGGGAAAACCATCAAGCTCACGGAACCCGAAATCCCGGAGTTCTCAGTGTCGGGGAAACCGTTCCCTCGTAGCAGGATTGCGAATATGAAATGGCGGCATCGATCTATGATTCTCAAAAGAATCGTTCCACCATTAGAACCAGTCGACTTTGAAAGACTGGAAATGTTGGTAATGGGCTTCAGAAAGACCATTCCACCGAAACGGAAGTTTATCACTCGACAGACAAGAGCGGGGCCTAGGAAACAGAAGCCAAATATGTACAATGCGAGAATGCAGAGGAGGATATTAAAACCTATCCTGGAGCAGTTCTCAACATTGGAGTATAGGCCCAGCAGCGAGAAGTTTGTAGCAATATACTCGCCAGTGTTGACGACAATGCTGCATACTGAGGGTGACCCGGAGGACTTTGAAGGAGTGGATGAGAAGGGAGAGCCAGAAGGGACGGTGTTGAATCCGAATAAGCATTTGTCTGGAAAGTCAGCAGCTAGGAGGAGGAAGGCGAAGGGTAAAGCCACAGCGTTTTCGAATTGGTTGGATAAAAAGAAGGAGGAAGGAAAGATTCCAGAAAACTTTGGGAATTGAAATAATGGCTTCTATAAACTTATCTAGGCATTTCGACCAAATTCTTCCTCTACAATTATCTATTCGATGGTCTCCAGTTTAGGGCCCAACTCTCCCAACTTACCCAAACCGTCGCCATCGACCCGCATACTCCACCAATTCTCCATATGTCTGGCACCAATACTTTTGCTGCGCTAAAGTCAGCTTATGTTCGGCGGTCATGATACTGGTATCACGGGACTTACTAAAAGTCTACACTCGGCTTATTCCAATCCAAGACTTGCCAATCCAACCTTCCACCATCCATCCGCTTCACCTCCCTTGCAAGATAAGCCAGCAAAGCCGTTCCATACCCCTTTCCACGGCAATCGGGCCTAACATATAAGTCTTCAAGATATATGCCTGGCTTTGCAGTCCATGTTCCAAAGTTGAAGAAGTATCTGTATCATATGTATATACTATTAATACCATTTTGGGTCTACCAGCTCGCGATTTATTGGGAGAAAAGGAGGAGCATACAATGCCATCCCAACAGTTCGTTCGCCTTCACATACTAGTACAGTGTGTGCGTAGGCAGGTCCACCATTGAAACCAAGGTTTTTGTAAAGAAGTTCTTCTGTAGCCTTGCAACTATCGAGCTCTTTTTCGTATTCTGCGAGCTCTCGAACCATGGCGAGGATTTCGGGAACATCTAGGTCAACTATTAGGGAGTTCAAACTTCTTGGATACGGATTTGGTTCCCTTACCCTCTTTAACGGCCTTTCTGATGATGCCGGTTGGTGGGGTAGAAGCAGACATCTTTGGTAAGGTGGTTTTCGTGTTGAATATGTTGGGATTAGAGGTGGGTCTAGATATCGATACCTATCGATAGTGGTTTGTAGAGAAGGCAATTGGGTGTTGAGGATCAATTGACTGAGCCTATTAGAGGATGAAATTATAACGTATGTGAAGATGGTTTATATAGACTTTTAGTCGCATCCGGAGTGATTGGCAGCCTAATCTGCCGTGGCAATTGAAGTTGGTGAAGGATCTCTTTTGGGAAATGTAACAGGGTCGTTTAGGGCCCTCGGACGGACATGGCCGGCCGAAGCTCTTACTACTGCACCGAACTGGAGTTTCAAGCTTAAGCTCGCCGTATTTAGTGGTACCTGTGTATATATCGTCATCGATGCGGTGAGGTGGCATTGGGAGTTGAATTAGGATAGCAAAAGCTTGTCCGGGTAGGTCTTTCCATCTAGCTATAGCAGCTCGGGCCATTCTATAGCATCATTGCATTGTACTGTACGACGTAAACTTGTATACTAGCGTTTCAATTCACTTCACTTCACATAGCGGAATGGGAGAACGGTTGAGTCGCTGAGAATCATAACGCATGATCATATCGCATGCAATTCATCATTTTCATCATACAAGACAAAAAAAGTGAGAACGAGAGCGAGAGAGTCGGAGATAGAAAGACCGTGAATCCATGTCCAAGCAGGTAAATGGATCCCGTTTGGTGTGAGTTCCCTCCTGAGGTGTTCTTTTCTCGGCTGACTTCCTTTCGTTTTCTCATATTTCCCGTCTTCCTTTTTTGATCTCATCGATATTTTTTGGATTCATATACAGCGTTTTTCCCTTCACTGCTCGGCTTTCTTTTTTCATATACAGCAGGTAAGAAAATCAAGGGACGTTTTCCCCATCAGATGGGCTAAGGGTAAGCATTGCCATCAAACTCTACGGCGAGATTGCTGGGAATACCTGACTCTCAACGCTTCTTCTAGAAACCGAAGCTCTTGTTATCGGCATACTCGGTCTGCAAAATAGCAGTGATATTCTCCAGGGCCTTGAGCCACTCAGCAGCCTGGGTATCAACCTTTGCCTTGTCACTACCGAGTTTCTCGTAGAAGTCCTTGCGGTATGGGGTGGCCTTCAAAGCAAGGCTGAAGACTCCCTTAACAACAAAGTTGTGGTGTTGCTTGAGAGTTCCATTGTAGGACTCCTGGAAAGAAGTGGCGAGCTCTTCAGTTGGGTTGTCGGCGTTATGGCGGAGAGCTTTGGAGGTGAATTCGAGTCCTCTGCGTAACAATTGATTTCACGATTAGTACTCTGGTCCCGGACAACATAACGCCGAGTTATCAACGAATTGAAGGCTAACCTTAGCAACCACAAAAGACCTTCAGTAGCAGATGCCTTTTTGCCCTTCTCTTTGCTCTCCTCGTGGACTAGAGCCTGAAGAGTTGCGGATTGGCCGGGGGCGGCGACGAAACGGTCATTGATTTTCTAAAACCATTCACGCGCGACCTTGTTAGCTAACCATCGTCTGAACAGTTAAAAGTATAAATGCAATCATAATATTCGGTACGTACCTTGATATTTCCATTCATGTCCGAGATGACGGCACCGAAGGCAGTCGAACCGAGGAGATCTGTGGGGAAACAATTGTTAATTTTATAATCTAGCATAGGACCAAGAGGGCAAAAACGGGACGGTCCCAAGCTTGGAACCCTGACCGCCCATATCCAATTGAACCCCCCGTGTGAAGGGCACGCATTGTCACATACCAAAGAGCGTGACCAAGGACTCAGCAGCCTCGAGGAACTGCTTGGTGTCAACACCAGGATCTGTGCTCACATCCTTGAAGTTGCGCTTGAGGCCGTCAAACCAGGTTTGGGTAGCCATTTTTATGAATTATGGTAGTTTCTCGGGAATTGAAAGACGGTAACGTATGTATATAATGATAGGAAGAGGAGGATATGGTTGAAAGAATGAATGAGGGGTATGGACGATAGTTATACTTTATACAGCTGTCCTTGAGAGCTGTGGGAGCTAATCCTAGAAACTCTAAGCAAGACGTGCCACCAGGGGGACGTTCCCCTCGTCTGTGGAGCGTGTGGGGTCTTTTCCCGAACGGTGGCCGTCAATCACGCTCAAATTACCAATAATAACCCATGGCAGGCCCTGGGCAACCAATCATGGAAACCACATGCGGGCGAGCTGTCGACAGTAGCTCTGCCTATTGCATAATGATATATACTTAAGTATGTATTATGTAGCGCTGGCGAAGCTCTGCTGCATCTGCAGTTACATAGGAGTACTTGGAAACCAGTTCTTCTGGTCCGCAAGCCATATTCGGTTGGTTTATACCTATTTCTCTGAGATACATATTGCCCCTACATTGGTGCTTCAGATTCCGTGCTTTTTCTGAGCTTATTATCACGGTACTTTATAAATACTTTACTAAGTGCGAGCAGTAAGTATCATCTACATATATAGGCAGCCGGGGGAAAAAAAATCGCTTGCAGGGTTGGAATGTGACATTACGCTAATTACGCAGCTTCGGGGTGCGGTTGACAGCTCTTAAACATGGCCCCATGCATACGCAGATTTCCCCATCAAATCTAAAGATTTGGGACCCTTTTTTGCCTTAGAAAATTGTGCAGGAAACATAGACGAACCAAATGCGTAACCCTCAAAGCGTGGTCGGCAAAAAAGTGCAGTCAACTTGTCCCTCGCAGTATTTAATGGCGATTGCGGGAATAAAGTAGTTGAAATTAATTGTGTGGTGACAAGAGTGACGCGCTTGCAGGGCATCAATTCCGGGCCAAGGCCAGCCACCACTGCCTCATTCGAGATCAAGATTCAGCACTTTCACAAGGCAAAAACCGCTTGAATTTCGATCCAAGCCTTTTTCCTAATTTACAAACGTCAGGAGAATGCTCGCCTTTAGACCGTCTTCCTTGACTTGACCAACGATCTTCCCTATCTTTATTTTCGACTTTGCCGGCTGTAGCTATTTAGGTTTCGATTATCATCACACATACGTACGCACGCAGACCTTGTACCTCCTTGGACGAAGCTATTCGGAGGCCCTCGCTCTCGACGGCGATAGATGGCGGATTCGGACGACGATACACCTTTCTTTGCGGCGGAATCACAGATTCAAGCAGGCTGCGAAGATGAAAATCCAACACTTCTAGACCCTTCTAGCTATACGGCTCATAGATTGGTAAGTCCTTTGCATCGCCGTCCCCTATGTTTTCCCCAGGATAAGTATTGGCTAATATGACATCAACAACACCAGCACCATGCTACCCCGGAGCATTTACACCTAACAACTCGGAGAATGTAAGCACCGATATATTCCCAACCGTCGGCATATAATACTACTTTTCTCTCTCCGTCCCTCTCTTTTATATATATTCAACTCCCGTATTCTCATACAATATTTAATCATATAGATTCATTGGACCGGTACCAAAAGGCTGGCTTAATGCGCACAAGCAATCATGGTACACCCGGCACATAACTGGATACTACTCGAGGAAGGAGGCTGGGATGGTAGCGGAGGACAATGTTTCCAGGAAACGACGGCTTACATCCCTAGGATTCGGGACCAAACCGGACTTGACGCCTCTCGCAGCGGAAGGTGTCGCCACAAACGGCGAATCATCACGGATGGGCGCCCGCATGGGCTCGACAATTGATCACGGGGAACCCCCATTATCGCCTGGGGCCGCAAGCCACGATTTAGGACTAGATATACCGATTATACGAAGGCGATCATCCGGGCCACCGGGCAGCAGTGGGAATCTAAGCGGCGATTCATTTCATACAGCGAGCGAATCGTTAACATCTCCAAAAGCCAGTCCTTCTTCCGAAGAAACAAACGAACAGTCGCCCACTAGCGGCCCATCTAATGAACTCGATTTCTCAAAACGTGCAATTCCCGAAGCGTCGGCAGCGAAGTCGGATTTAAGTCAGCTATCGACGATGAAATCTACGGATACTAGCCAGGAGCTTGGTAGTACGGCCAATCTGGTAAGAACAAGAACCCAAACGCCGGACCCTACCAATTCACTCTCATCCCTCTTGCCCCATAATCGACAGGGACGGAAAGAACCGAACAGCGCTGCGAAACCGATGAAATCTGCGTTAAAGCAATCGAAGTCTATACAAACTCCGGCACAAGTTGCGATCGCCGAGCCGAGCCAGCCTCCGAAAAAGATAAGAGATAAAGTTTCCAGCGGTTTGGTGCGATTTCAAACGAATGACGATGTCCTAAGCCGGGACCAAGAACTACAAAGAAAGCTTGCGCATGCGTCTAGAAGGCGGTCGATACCGAAAGGAAGATCGTTGAGGAAGTCAAGAGAGGGAGAGATTGTCAAAATGGCGACTATGCTTGTTCGGGTTGAGACTACTTTGGCGGACTTGTCGCCAGATTTCGACGAAAATGAGATGGCACATATTGAGACAAGGACTATCGAGAAATGGAGGGAGTTCGTGGTTGTCTGCAGACAGACTGGGGAAGATGATGCCCCTCTCACTTTGAAGATTCACAAGAGCAGGGTAATTATCCGGAAAGTACCTCGTCCCAAGATTTAAAACCTGCTAACTTGAATAGACTATCCCGGCGATTGAACGAAAAAGAATAGCTAAGCATTCGACGAGAGAGATTCCGCTAAACCCAAGAGAAACACACGTCAATCTATACTCTTCGCTTGACAAGACTTTATGTCTATGGCTTCCGTTCAAGCGTGGGACTATTATCTTTTTGATGCGGCCAAGAGCAGCAGCCTCATCCGTGGAATGGCACACATTCTTGCGTAAAGCATTAGGATGGAATCGACCCGAGAATCTAATTGTCCATGTTCCAGATCTATCGATGAATATCCAAATAGTAAACCCCTTTGAAGATGCTCCGAAAAAGAATCTCGACGATGAAGCTATCTCGCAGGAGATTAGGAAAGACAAAGACGACGGCACAGTTTCTAAGTATATTATGCGGACGTCTCTCCAGCTACTCAGTAGAAATAAGGAGTGGGAGGAAGTTGTGCGGCTTTGGAGGCAAAATGATAGACTTGGGTTGGCATGGAGGCGTTACGACCGTCTTGAATGGGTGCACGGGGTGGGTACAAGATCTCTCAGCTTCTTGATTGCGGGCTAACATTTCTGTTAGATGAACGAGAAAAAGATGTACGGTTCGATGGCCATGCAGAAAACCCACGAGTTAGAGTTACGCCCAAAGATCCACTATCCTACCTCGATCATATCGGAGAACGGAAGTACAGTTCTCGAGCCTCCGCCGGGTATGTACAAACTACCTAATGGTATAATGATGGTAGAGACTAACTAGAAATACAGTGGAGGGATTCTTGCTTCGTTTGACATCTGGAATGGGGAAGGATCAGAGAAAACTATTCTACAAGAGACTTTATTTTTACACCCACGACAATCTTCTATGCTTTTGCAAGCCCGCCAAAGCGTTGCCTCCACCTCCTCCGAAACTCCCTCCTAAGCAGGGTGATAAGGTGCCTGACTCGGATCATATAATAGGTGAGACTTATACAGTTTTCAGTCACGTCAACGCACCACTAATATGCCGTTCCCTGAACAGAAACCATCCCGCTGATATACGCCGTTTCCCCTTACCATATTGAAGATGGTGAAATCGGCTGGATGAAGACCGGGAATGCCACGTTTCAGGAGCACAAGGACGAGGATGCGTACAACGAAGCAGAACGGAAAGTAAACTCCATGCTGAGGGCCGAGGGATTCATTGACCTCATGAAAATCGACCATGTTCGGCCTTTTGGGACCGAAAACCTTCCGCAGAGAGTAGAGACTGGAGGAGATGCCGACTTCCACCGACCTGTACCAAATTCTAATCATCCGGACGGACAAGTGAGAAGTTTAGACGATGAGAGGACATTCGAGATCGTCCTAACTAGTGGTCTAGTTATCAAACTTCAGGTATGCCCATATCCCCTTCGGCCATAAACCCGTTGCTAAGTTTAGGTAGACTTTCGACAAAGAAACCCGGAATGAGTGGATGCACAGACTGGCAGACCTCATAATCTACTGGAAGAAACGACGAGGTGCAGATGTGGCCGTTCTTAAGGAGACCCGCCACGAAAACCTCGAGCTTCTACGCATAGACGAGGAAATGGAGGCTTTCATCGGGCAGTACGGGAAAAAGTGGGAAGTCCAGAACACTAGGTCCTCGCCGTTGATATGGAACGTTTGTGGTATTTCTTCATGCCGCACACTTACTGTAAGTTTTTGAAAAAGAGCTGTTTCGGACGCATACATCGCTGACAATCGATATAGTACAGCGGAAATCTATATCAGAAGCAGACCAGACATGCTACTTTCCAAAAGTATCATGTAGTCGCCTGCCATGGCAAACTTTTGATATTCAATAACACGGTTCGGAAGTATACTGGGGAACCACTTGATGCCGTCCATCAACTCAAACGGCAAGAAGTTTCGCTTCGGGACGCATACGTATATAGCGGTATCGCAACAGAGAGCCAGCTGCTTTATCAGAATCAGACATTCGATAGCAATAACCCAGGCCGCCACGCTTTACCTCGCGTCTACGAAGATGGCTGGATGTCCACGGACGAAGATGTTATGACCTGTTTTGTTGTTTGGCATGGTGCCAAACATACATCAATCAGGTCGAAAGATGATGAAGGAAAGAGAGCCAGAGTTAAGAGAGTTACGGCTTTAGGCTCTACGGGTAAGTCGATGGTATTCAAGGCTAGGTCTCGCCAAGAAAGAGATCTTTGGGTTATGGCGATTGGCGTTGAAATTGAGCGCTTGCATACAACGGACGAAATCATTGTCAAAGCAGCGAAATGATCGTGAACAGTGTCGGGTTATACGTTAACTTTTTCCCCTTTCTATTAAAAATTATTAATCCCGGCGTTTTTGTGTATTCATATAGACGGGAGCGCGAAGCATATATTGTGATTCCGTTTCCCCCGAGCATTGTCAATTGAGCGATTCTTCTATCTACCATCGATGAGCCGTTAGCCAGTCTGTTACTGCATCAATGTTCAGAGTTTTGTTCTATACTGTACAATACGTTTATCATCATCACGAAACGATTTTACTTGATCTCCATCACCCATGGTTCCAATGTTGGTTCACCCTATTTCATTTCATGCCCCCCTTTACCAGGGTTGTTCTTGGTATCATCCAACCACCACGGGAAACATTCGCGTTTCCGCCGGGATCACTCTTCTCTGCGTCGATGGCGGCAGTCCCTTCTCTACGGCGCCTAGCCTAGAAAACGGCCACACAATATGAGTAACCTTTGCTTGGATCAAGTGAGCACTAATCTATAGACCAATTCCCAGATTAGCACACCGAAATTGCAGCCAACGGCTTCAAAGAAAAACGTCACACTTACGGCACCAAAATGATTACTATCATGGCTATGAATATCATCCCCTTCCACCCACACATGGTTCCTCGGAACCACAACTTCATCCAACGGAAATGGCTTCTTCGTAAATACCACGTCCCCCTGTAGCCCCACAATCCTTTTTATAGCGGTAACCTCAGGATCAACGGGTGACCTATAAACCACCACCTCTCCACGTTTCAAATCCTTCTTTGCATTCCACTTTTTCAAGAGAATCAAATCCCGCATACCCGCGTTAGAGTCTGGGAGGAAGGTTGGATACATGCTACGACCGCTGACCCATGATACGTGGTAGACGTTGTCGAAGAAGAATATTGCGACAGGAAGCCAAGACAGGACGCCTAGAGAGACTTTGGCGGCTAAGGGGAGTCTTAGTGGGCGGACACCCCGCCATTTTGGAGGCGGTGGGCCAGAAGTTGACATTTATAGGCCTCGAGAGTGCCTAAGGGAGTAGACGCCGGGTATTGTTCACGGTCGTCACAGAGCGTGGATTGGAGGATTGGAGGTTGAACAATGGTAACACAAAGTTTAAGCGTGTGGTATTTCCGAAACACCAACGCACTCTCCGAAGATGCAAGTGCAGGGATGATCGGATGGATGGCAATCATGCCATCTGTCGTCTAGCGGGTCTAGAAAGAATGCAAGGAAAAGGGGAGGCGATAGAATTTCTCTTTTCAAATATTCTATTTAGGGTTTCGTCTGAAAATTTACAGGTTCACCGAGTTTCCCTTGTGAGTTTGTTCTCGTAACTAAAATGAGGGCAGCGAATCGGATGGGTTGCGTGGGTGTGAATGCATATGCGTCTTGACATGGGGTTGAGCGCTTGGCTAAAATTAGCCGCCAAAGGCTTGTGATGGAGGTACCTTTCCGGGGAAGGGTGCCTTGTGCGAGGTATTACATGGAGGATCTTAGTTTTCACATATATTGGGCTGAGAGCCTTGCGGTTGTAAGTTGGGATCAGATCCTTTTGCAATTTTGTGAAAACTAGTATCGACTGCTATTCTTTTTTTTTTGACTAACTTCCATTCTATCTTTATCCTTTGATCTCGAGCATCTTAATACTATCATCATACTTACAAAAAGCGCCAAATATTTAGCCCAATAGAGCTAACCTAATTTTGAGTGGCTTGTACCTAAGTGTTTTAGTTTAACTTGGGCGTTTAGCTGCTCGAGTATACCGGAGCTCAAAGGGAAAATAACAATCCTCTACAAATATGGCGAGGAGTAACAACTTCCCAGAAGTTATCTACAATGCGTTCGCCGCCTCTACAGATCCGTCACTAAAAATCCAGTATGAATCATACCCCCAGTATATATCCAAAGTCCAGAGGAATTTTTCCGATATAAAACCCATGGAAAGCTTCCTGAGATTTGATTATGACCGCCAGCCATCTACTACAATGTTATATACACTAGACATTGGGCAATACTCTACACATATCCAAAATGACAGCTATTCAATTCAAGGACACCCCCCGATAAATGGGGCCCAGGATATTGACCCACATTTGAGAGGAGCGGCGCCGGGTACCAAACTGCGAATGCTATTCTTCTTTTATCAGAGAATGGAGAGATCTCCGGCTATACTTCAGACCCTGGCCTCATTTTATGATATCAATCCACGAACGATACAGGAGCATCACTGTCGGTCGGCGTTTAATTCTTCGTTGGAGGTTAGTCGGTTGTCGATTTACGATACTTATCCGACTTATTTGCCGTCGGAAGCGCATTTTTCGCCCATAGTGTTGGAGCGGGCGGTTCAAACACGACGGAAAAAGATCACGATTTTGCTAGCTTCGAGTCCCTCGCAGGATTTTAAAACAGGTATATATGCAATATTAATATACGCTCGATAGAATTACAAGTGTTGACGATAAAGTGTAGTCCTCGTGCTTATATCTCGACATTCTACCAGCTACCCGCGCAATGTAATAAACCGAGATATCCTCTATCCCACACAATACGCCTCGCCGAATCTCCTCGAAAATTGGCGGCAACCGGAGAATGAGGCGGAGACTTCTTTCTTGAGATTATCCCGCTTGAATAGTATGGAACTCGAGGCTTGCGTCTCCCAACCGCTTCTGACAATCCTACCTCTGGTCCGGAGCCATTGCCTGGAAACATCACAGGATGTTTACCAAATCCAAGACCACCTTAGCCGCTTCGGACTAGACGAAGCAGGCGTGGATTACCGATATAGTACGAATAGCAGCCCAGATAATCACTGGGGGAGTAAAGAAACAGACCCAGTCAAGGCATTCCAATATATAAACTCGAGTTTTACTCAAAGTTTTCGATCTCTCAATGACCATCTTTCCTTCCCATGGCTCGACAGCCGAAGACCCCATATGGAATATGCAACAAACGCGATTGATATTGCTCTCAAAGACGCCAAAAGGGTTATGGAAGAGGTCGCCGAGCTGAGAGAGGGGATTAAAGAGTCTTCAGCTCTGATACTCGCCAAAGAATCGATCACTGAAGCTCGAAGGTCTGTGGTTCAGGCTGAGAGCGTCACGCAACTTACCCGCCTTGCATTCATCTTCATACCTTTAACCTTTGCAACTTCGGTATTTGGCATGAATATCAATGAATGGCAAGATAATGTCCCCCGGTTTAAATGGTTTATTGTTACTGCCATTTCCTGCACATCAATCACGATGGTTTCTGCGATCATACTAGGAAAACTTACACCCCCATTCCGGGATTGGGTTCAAGAGCATCGAGGGTTCCGGAGGGGCATCGGGCACTTCTTAAGAGCCTGTGTGATACATACCCTACTCGTGGTATTTGTTCGTATCCCGAGTCGGGTAAATGACTTTGTCTCCGAAAGTTGGGCAAGTTATCAGAGAAGAAAGGATGCAAAGAAGGACGCAGCTGTGACGGTGTAAGACATTTTACCAGTGCGAATCTTTCCCCTGGGTGCGGATCGTCATACTTTGGAGGTGGAAATATTGAAAATTTTGCTGCGGTGCGGATATAGGTTTTCGTCCGAGTATTTTTCGAGCTGGGTTAATCTGGGGCTGGTGGGGTTTGTGGCTTGTTCTGGGGTAGTTGTATTGATATTATGCCTGGTATGAATACGGTTATGACTATATATTGTGATTGGCATTTTAATGACCTAAAGCCGGGGTTTTGATCTATTTACATTACGAGGCTACTTACTGTATATTAACGCTTTCCGATGTATGTATCTTTTGATTCTATTGTTTTGGCATAGCCGGCAAGTTTCCTAAGATTTTAACGATATATGAAAGCTACTGGGCATTATTCTACATTCCACAATATGCTCTTCGAGTTGATGGATTCTTTCTATTAAACTGCGGTACTGTACACTATGATTACTGTTCTTAGGGCAGTGGTGACGTCTAACTGTCAGAGGATAGGATTGTTGTGGCAGTTGTGTGTATACATACTATGGAGCACGCATTGAGCTATCTAGGAACTTTTTCTACAAAATTGTCTGGTTACGAGACTGACTTTTTCTAAGGTTTTGCCATTGAGAAATTGTGGATTATTTATTCCACCGACTGGCCTACATGCCGGTTAGCTCTCTGGCTCCGGGCTCACCCCTGGGGCGGACATATGTACATGTATGTACGTGCGTATATATGCAAAATGAAGCTCAAGGAAGTGTATCCGGGGCGCCTGTCATAGATTCGAGGCTAGCTACCCGGGTATGTATTGCCTCCACATAACCATGGCTTCACATGCGCGTATGCGAATTCAGCTAGAAAATCTACAACTCCTCGAACCCAGCGTGCTATTTAGATGGCGCTTATACAATACCATGCCAGGGTTCTCCGACTACGTGGCTACAATGAATACTACTACGATATGAGCCATTCGTTATCCACTGGTGTCATTACACTCACTAGGATATAGCTCGTTTTGCACAGCGACACGCCCAACTGGTTGACCAACCCATATTTCTCCGTGCCAAGAAGGATGATTCAGCGGGAGAGCTGATATATACCTAAGTCTGTGCTTAAGTATTTTATCACTGGCTGGTTTATTTAATACCACCTGTAGCCAGGTTTCTAGTTCAAGAACCTTCAGCATGAGAAAACCTCGGGATTACAGAACTTCAAAAATCGAAATTTACCACGATGCTATTGTTAAGCCAACTCCCTGTCGAATTACTCCACCTCATCATCTCCAACCTCCAGAGAAACGATATATTGTCTTTTCTCCGCACGTCTAAACACTTTTACTCTGTCATTAGGCCGTGGCTTTGGTCTACATTTACAATAAATGAATATTCACATAGTTTACGCGCTGAAAAATATTGTTCTAAACTGGCGGATCTCACTAGAGAAGTCGGCGCTGATGCTCTCGGATATAAATATATCAAGAAAATCAGAATTCTCTCACCAGCACAGAGTTTCGTTAACGCCCCGAGCAAACAGAGTGGGTTCCATACTATTCTATTGGACTTGATCGATTCTGGAAAGATTGATCTTCAAGAGGTCTATATCCAGGGAAATGGTATGTAGTGACACCTTGAGCACCGTATTCCCGAAAAGTCGACTAGTGAAAGACTCGTGCCACCAATAAGTCTCTGTAATCAATTTATTGGCATTATTTCTTTATTCCGTGGAGCTAATCCGAGATTTCACTGAAGGGATTTATTGGTGGCCTATAAGTAGGAGACTACATTGGGCGCGCCGCCTGCAACAAACTTTGCCGGAAGAATACTTTTTCCTACGGCGGCTCAAGAAATACTCTGAATCGAAGTCTATCAACGAGTTTTCTATGGGTCTTGCCACTGGCGATCTCTTGGCTCTTATTAAAGCAGACGTTTTAAACTTCTCAATATTCACAAGGTTGACAATCAGCATCGAGATAGTAACCAGCTATGAAGTAATCTCGAGAGCCTTTAGCAAGGGGCATGACGAAACCGCCGAGCAATACTTCACTCCGGATGAATCCGACAAATACCTCATAGCACTCCCACAAGTCTTAACCCAAACAGTCGAACTGAGAGAGCTAAGATTCGGTATGAAGACAAAATCCTACGAACCTGTCTCGATTTACGAACCAAAACTTTTTGAACCCTTGAAAGCCCTTCAAGCTGCTATTAGTGGCCTAAAGCGGTTACGGCTTTTTTCTGTTGGAAACGATGACAACAGTTTCAATAACTATCGCTCTGAAGACGCCATACTTTTCCACCCGTCCTTCTTCGTAGCCCCACCTGAGGGATGCAAAGTTGTAGAATATCGCGCCACAGTCTCGGTTGCCTGGTGGCGACAGTTCGCATCCCATCTTTTTCAGGGTGTGGAAGAATTGGCACTGAATATTTCTTCAATGAAATTGACTAGTCGTCGATGGATGGGTGAGAGCGATGAGGGCTATCCCGGAGTTCAGCGAGATGAATTTGAGCGAGACGAAGAGGCAACAAAGGGTCTAATTAAAAACTGGGATTTCCGATTGAACGCTGTGACGATGACTGGGTTGAAAAGGTTCCACATGCATACGGATATTGCCTGGAAGGGGAGAGGAAAGAAGAATGAATACCCACGGGATCTGGCTGATTGTATAAGCCAAAAGAATAACTGCTCCATCAAAATAACTTAACTTCCTCCACAACGTTAATGACTAAGCTATGCATCGAGCTTTGGATTTTGGCACTGAGTTAGCCCTTCAACGTAGCGAGGACTTGGATGCTGTATATATTCGTCTTTAGAATGCTGTTAGTAATTGGATAAATATGCTACACTAGAGTACATGCAAGTCAATTGGCTAATAGTAAGACGCAAGATTCCCTTTTTTGTTTTAAAACAAAGATAGACACCTATTCCCCAATTGTCATGTCCCCGAGAAGTAGAAGTTCTTGTGAAGAATAGACGCAGTCTCGAGGCTAGCAGCTTTCTTTTGTGTTGTGCTACCAAAATTGCAACAGACTACATTTCTATCCGCCAAGACCAATCCTTCCTGTCGCATTTCAAACCTTGTCGACATTTTCCCATGCGACAGACCCTCGCCGCCGCCAATAACCACTCCCAACCCACTCCTCGAGAATGCCTTCAAAATCGAAATCGAAATCCAAGTCAAAACCCTCATCCACTACCTCAGGCGGCGACAAACAACTATGGACCTCCCTTACAACACTCTCTCCATGGCTCCTCGACGCCGTCGCCACCATGGGCTTCACAAAAATGACGCCAGTGCAAGCGTCAACCATTCCACTGTTCCTCGGTAACAAAGACGTCGTCGTCGAAGCTGTCACAGGTAGTGGGAAGACTCTGGCATTCTTAATACCCGTTCTTGAACGTATCCTACGGAGTAAAGAAACACGCGGGAAGGGGTTTTTAGAAGCTATCGTTATATCGCCGACGAGGGAGTTGGCGACACAGATACATGGTGTTTGTGAAGGGTTGCTTAAGTTCTGGCCGGCTACCGAGGGTGGTGATGGGGGTGAAGACGATACAAGTGCTGCGCCGTGTCCGATACGGCCGCAGTTACTAGTTGGAGGATCGAATACGACGCCACAGAAGGATCTTAAACTTTTCCTGTCGAATTCTACGAATCTGGTTATTGCGACTCCCGGGCGACTTAATGATTTACTTCAATCGGATTATGTCAGAACATCGAGTTTTGATGTATTGGTGCTCGATGAGGCGGATAGGCTGCTGGATCTGGGGTTTAAAGATACCCTTATGAAGATTCTTGCACGGTTGCCGAAGCAGAGGAGAACTGGGTTATTCAGTGCAAGTGTTACGGATGCTGTGGAAGGAGTTATGGGGTGGGTTGGTGTGCGCAACGGTGTGAGGATTAACGTGAAAGTTCGGGATCACAAAGATGAAGAGAAACGGACACCGGTTAGTTTGGATATTGGGTATATACCCGTTCAAGCTTCCGAAAAGTTATTCTGGATACCACGGATCATCGAGTCTCTACCTTTACCGCCGCAGAAAACGATCGTTTACTTTTCGACATGCCACGCGGTGGATTACTTTGCGCATTTGCTACCGGTTTTACTTCCGGCGTATTTCAAGGTTATTGCGTTACATGGACGACAATCTTCGGTTAACCGGGGGAAGAATTTTGAGGAGTTTGTGGGGTCGACGGGGGCTACTATGTTGCTTACGACTGATGTGGCGGCGAGAGGGTTGGATGTTCCTGAGGTGGACTTGGTGATACAGTTGGATGCACCACAGGATCCGAAGCAGTTCATGCATCGGTGTGGGCGGTCAGGAAGAGCGGGTAGGAGGGGGAAGGCAGTACTGCTATTGACCAAGGGCAGGGAAGAGGATTACGTGGGGTTTATGAAGGTTAGAAAGACGCCGATGAGGCTGATCCCTGAGAGTGAAATTCAGGCACCTGAGGAAGGGGAGGTGAAAGAGGGCTTGGGGAAGTTGAGGAAGGTGGTGAAGGGGGATAGAGCTGTTTATGAGAAGGGAATGCAGGGGTTTGTGAGCTGGGTGAGGAGTTACAAGGCTCATGTCACAAGTTCGATATTTAGGATAGAAGATGTGGATTGGAGTGACGTCGGGAGAGGGTGGGCTTTACTCAAGATGCCTAAGATGCCAGAGCTGAAGGGAGTTATGGATATCGATCTGGGGTTGAGTGAGGACGTGGACGTGGATGGGATCAAGTTCAAAGACAAGGCAAGAGAGAAGCAAAGACAAGAGGGAATACAGTATCGACAGACGGAGGAATTTCAAGAGAAGATGCAGAAGGAAAAGGAACAAAGACTGGAGAATAAGAAGAAAAATTCGGCGTGGAGTGGGAAGCACGAAACTAAGGAACAGAAGGAAGATAAGAGGGAACGGAAGAGGAAAAGGAAGGATGCGGAGAAATACAGTAAGATGACAGAGGAAGAGAAGAAAGATGCGGATGAACTACAGGAAATGATACGACAGGTCAAGAAGAGCAAGCGGGACGATAATGATGAGGATGAGGATGAGGAAGACGACGATTAAACGCCCCCACACCGGAGGCTCGTTTGAACTGTTCCTGTACTGAATTGGCGATTTGGAGTATTGTTTTTTCGCCGGACCCTTGCGATTATACTGTACAATATCAAAAGCACGACTGTATGATATATGTCAATATAGATACCCATAGATACATAGACGCACGCATAGAGAATTTGCTAAGTTGGGTCTCGAATTGTTATAAATTGGTCGAATCTTCTCAACTGGGAAGTAATAAGGTGGGTCCTCCGCGCCAGTCAGCCAATGAGAGGGGGTTCACGCGTAGGGTTGGACTGGCGGCATTTGGTGATCCTGATGTTGTTTAGTTTGCCGAATGCGCCACTGCATTCCTTCGTATCAGCCGTAGTCATCCCTCTCCTCTATGCACTGTCCTCGCCATCAACTTCATCGATATCCTTTTCCATACCCTCATCGATATCATCTTCTTCTCCTTCCCGGCGTCAGCGATTGTTTTGATCGAAGTCTCCCGCTGGTTGTCGGATGGTCTGAGTGTGGTTGAGTTTGGACAAACAAAAACCCCGTTTCGTTCCCAATCAATCTTCTTCCCACAGCAACAACAACGAACGAACTTCGGTCTGGACGTTCAAGTCGTCTCCAATCGCTCTGCGCTCCCCAATTCATTCCCTCCGAAGTGTCCCCGTCATCTTCATCATCATCGCCATATTCGCTTCATATTCACCGGCATCCTTCCTTCCTCCTATATAGACATCATCTTGTAGCCTATTATTTTGGTCGCAACTCCACCCTGATCTCTTTCCAGCCATCTTAAACGTCACCCTCCGTATCATCCTTCTTTCCAAACATTGCCAGTTGCCCCGTGATTGGATAGTTTTCAGCGACCCGGAACTATCCAGGCATTTGTCGATCGCTTCGTATCCCCGCACCTGCGCTAGACATACACTCCCTGGCTTCTCCACCCCTTTCGCTATACTTCTCCGACCCTCTCATCTGTCTCACGGGTCGCATTCTTCATGGCGACAACTGCTAGGCCTCCTGCTGCATTGCACAGGAGCGCTTCGTCCCTCAGCCATGCTGGTCCTGGAGGCTCTTTCAATGCCGGTGTGAGCTCTGCCTCTGTCAATTCGACACCTGTTGGTGTGAGTTCGGCTATTAATCTTTGTAGGGAAACGACCAGACTTGCTGACACTTGGTGCGATATGTTAGACTCCTCCACCGACGGCCAGTTTCGCTGAAAGTCAACATTCGGCTCCGCTTATATATTCGGTACATTATCCTTCCTCTGCCTGTTACAAAGTTGGGGGTTTTCGATTTTTTTCGGATCTCGGTGGCTGATACAGTTGTTGCGAATTAGGCGGTATATTCGGGAGTGTCTGTCTATGAGATGACGGTAAACAACGTGGCGGTGATGCGACGGCGGGATGACGATTGGTTGAATGCGACACAAATCCTGAAGGTAGCTGGCGTTGAGAAGGGAAAAAGAACAAAGGTCCTGGAGAAGGAGATTTTGACCGGTGTTCATGAGAAAGTGCAGGGAGGGTATGGGAAGTATCAGGGTACCTGGTAGGCACGCTCGGTTTTGCACGCAACATACCATACTTTACGACCGATATCTGATTGTTTTCCGAATGCTAGGATCAATTTTGAGCGGGGGAACGAATTCTGTCGACGATATGGGGTCGAAGATGTTTTACGCCCGTTGTTAGAGTACAATCCCCGGAGAGACGGCGTCGATGCTACACCCACCAAGGAACAGGCGATGGCAGCGAAGAGAAAACGAATGTATAATTCTAGTTCACAGGCGGCGAGTAACTCGCAGGGCAACTATTTCTCCAACATATCCGAAACCGCCTCCACTGCTCTTGCCGCCATCAGCAAAGCTGCTCAGTACGATACAAATCCAAGGGCGACGCCGAAACTGACTCCTCAGAATTCCTTCAATATGCCTCAGAGTTCCCAGGAATCGACGCAGAACAATGCCTATCCTATGGAAGCGAGCTTTGCGCCGACAATACCTGACCAGACTTCTACGTATGGTGGATCCTTTGGCCCTAATAACTACGGCAATTCTGCAGCAGATCTTGGTGAGCCTCCAAGGAAAAGATTTCGGCCGACTCCAGATCCGGAGCAGCAGTTTGGGGCTACATTCGCCGATGTGGAATCGACACCGCGAGCCCTTCTTCCCATCGTACGGGAAGCCACTCCTTCAACTGAGAAAGCGACGGAAATCTTAACGAGCCTGTTCATTTCCCCGCCTTCAGCAGGTCCAGCAAGTTACGAAGACCATCCGGACCTTCAGCAACTTACGGCGGAAGAGATTGAGCTGCCCATAGATAAAATGGGCCACACAGCAATGCATTGGGCCGCTGCGTTGGCGAACATTCCTTTAATTAAGACCCTTGTATCAAAGGGTGCCTCCGTGCTAAGAGTCAACTTCGCAGGCGAAACACCCTTAATACGAGGCTGTCTGGTTACAAATAATCTGGAAAACTCGACATTCCCTGCCCTGCTTGATCTTCTACATCCTGGAATAGCGGTGGTAGACGACTCTGGCCGAACAGTACTACACCACATCGCCCTGATGTCCGGTATTAAGGGACGGAGTCAGGCTAGCAGATACTATCTGGAGAGCCTTCTTGAGTTCGTTGTGAAGTACGGTGCTGCAAATTCGAGTAATCCAAATAGCAAGGGTATCAATTTGGGGAGATTCATGTCGGAAATCGTTAATGCGCAGGATAAAAGCGGCGACACGGCGTTGAATATTGCCGCTCGCATAGGCAACAAAAGCATCGTCTCGCAACTGCTGGAAGTCGGCGCTGATCCCGCCATTCCAAACCGTGCGGGATTATGTCCTCTAGATTTTGGAGTTGGTGGTGACCCGGTCCAGATCGCGCGCCCGAGAGACCAGCCATGGGTGGTCCCACAGAACGTCCTACAAAAGAGCGAGGACATTGTTAGTTGTAAGTTTCATATGATTCACGACGATAAATACTGGGATTATATGACTAATCTTATGAATATAGCGATGACTACCATGATAAGCGGGTTGGATGGTGACTTCCAAGCCGAAATCAAGGAGAAACAAACTGAAATCGACGCAACCCACACACAACTTCGCGAAGTCACGCTGAAACTAAGTGAAGACCGCCGAAAGTTGGAGTCGCTTCGACAGCGAATCAACGAGAAGGCAGAGTTGGGACAAAAGAGTCTAAACCTCAACCGAGCGGCTCAAGAAGAGAAGAGGAAGTTCCTCGATCTTCACAATAAACTGACAAATGGACAGACTACGGAGAAAGATTTGTCGGCATCTGATCCTAATGAGCCTTACAAACTTAGCCCGGAGATGGTGAACGGCGATTTCAAGAATTTGACGGCTACACAGTCACAATACTTGAAAACGCTACCACCAGCGTCGATATTAAAAGCCCGAACCGTGGGTTATGAGCACAACGAGAAGATCCTGGATGAGTTGGCGCAGACGCTACGAGGTCGATCGTTGGAACTCGAGGCTAATATCAAGAAGGTTGTGGCACTGTGCGCTGGCGTCGAGGAGAACATGATCAACGATGTTCTCGGAGGGCTGTTACAGTCCGTTGAGAGCGAGCCTGTCGATGTTGACACGGCTAGATTGACTTCCTTTCTGAGGAAGGTGCAGGAGACGCAGAATTCGGTTTAGTTCACCGATTTACTGCAGTCGAAGAAGAGGAGGAGGTCGGATGTCGCGTAGGTGCAGACGGCGTCCTTTTTCCCATTGCCGCGTCCTGCTATATTCCTGTTGGTTACTCTCTGCCTATTTGTGTAGTTGCATGCACCTCTCTTTATCACCCTGGCTTTCGCTTTCCTTTGCATTTTGGGGCTGTTCGTGTTTTCCGGTAACAAAAAACAGGATCGATACCAAGTTCTATATTTCTATTTCTGGGAGTTTTGATGTGCGGCGTGCTTCTTTTCATTTCGTTGTATCCTATTTATTGTTCTCCTTTTTTTCTATTCCCGGAAAGTTCCAGGTCTATGTTCAAGATCTCGAGCAAGCTGTGAGGAATATATACGCGATTTCGAAACCTGCGGGCATCAATATCCCCGCAGAATGAAGAAAGCCCTTTTTAACGTTTAATTGTGTCAATGTATATTAGATGCCACGCTTTTCCTGACGATTTCCCCTCTAGTATATTACTAATTCTACAATACCGTTTTGATGCACACTTGGCGGGGTGTTCTGCATTTTGGGATTCATCGAGTGAAGTGACACAACTAGTGAGGCTCAAGATCTCAACAAGGCCTCAAGTTACCAAGCCATGCACGCCGAATCTACCCGTCCGCTTCCCTTGACAAATCCCCACCAACGACGTTTCAACACACCATTCCGGCTCCTTTGGTTCTCAGCCTCTCTCACAAGCTCTACTTCCCTGAAAGAACCGAAGGCAGCAATTTCGAGCCTAACTCACTAGCTTTTTAAATATTAAGGCCTCCGGTTTAAAGATTTACCCGCCTCATTTATTAGGTATTCGCATACCCCTCACGAGGCTTTCGATTCTAGTTCGCTAGATATCGGTTTCCTGAAGTGATCTAGTGATATAGTTTTGAATGGAGTTTTCGGGCTGTTTTGAAGCTCTGGGGTTTGGTGGTAGCACTCGCTACCAGCCCAACGATCCAACCACTCAAAAGGCACAAACGTTATCAGGCTTGCGGTTTTGGACAATGACTCCGGTGCGTGTGAGCCTTAAAAGTTGTCCAAAGTTAACAACAGCAATAATGGAGCCTGATGGGAAGACTAGCCAATAGCCAATCCAACCCGGGAAAATTAAATGAAAAAGAAAAGAAGGGGCTTATTACAGAGAAAGTAAGAGGAAATGGGATCAGAATACAGTCAGGATTCAATGTTTCTGCAAGTTCCGGGGAAAACCCTCGAAGCGAGAGACTTAACTTGCTCCCCGGGGAATATAGTAAAAAACGGATCCTAAAGGACGCAGACACGGCACAACCCAGACAACTGATATGCGGGTGCTTTGTTGTTCATATTTTATGACTGGTTTAAACGGGGTTATCTGTTTGGGTGGTACTCGTAGTAGTAGTACAGAGCAAGCAAAGCAAGGAATAATCTCCCTGACTTACCTGGGCACTGTGAAAGAGCGGATTTGGATGGACACGGATCCTGCACGGCTTTTAGTTGGGCTACCATGTATACCTCCAAATGGGGGACTTGGTACTTTGGGAGAGATCGGGGAAGTGGGAGGGGTCAATGTCAAAGCCACGCAATCAGTAGCTATAGTGCAATTGCAAATCGAGGAGGCTGCAAGTGTATGAGTTTTGGGATTCATCGGGACCACAGGGTGTTCTTTTTGGTAACGTTGTTTACCTAGTTCTAGTCCTTCTCTCTTTTCCTGGAACCGGATGGGATATAATATAGCTTCGAGGGACGTCCCACATTTTTTGGAAAGTAGGATTTTTTGAATTTCTAAATATTTTTTTATTTTATATATATTATTTTATCGTTTGAATTCGAAGTTCCCAGTCTCGTCTGTTACATTTCGAAGCCCTAAAGATACATCACCACGCGATCTAGATCAACTGCCAGTTTAACAAAAAAGAACACAACTATAACGTTACATAAGCCAAACACGATAGGGAACTACCTCATAGCCAGGTAGTTGTCACAATCAAGGGCATAAACTCGACTCATACTTTTTGGTTTTTGGAGTCCGGCGCGCGGACCCCAAAATTCCAGCTTTTTACTTACCACCCCCATCGAGGGGGGCCTTACACGAAGCGACTACATTAGCAGCAGGATTCAATTCCACCCCTCCCAACCCTCGCGCCGGACGACGCACGTTAACACGTGCAGCTTCACCTGCATATTACACCCATACCTCGATTGCGGTTTTAGTCGATTCCCGGCACTTAAAGGTGATTCGAGTGTTACATAACCTGAATATATAAACCGGTCCCACCCTCGACAAACCTTCACGATGGTGTTTTTTGGTAATAGCCGTAACTCCAGGAGTACTGGTGCTGGTGCTATCCCTCCTAGAAAAAAGACCTTTGGACAAAGGATATTAGATATGGTAAGTTATACTTTCTTTTTCCTAGATGGGGGGTGGGACATATAGGCTATGGAAGGATCCAAGTCAACCCCGATGCATTGGAGTTTCCTAGATTGGTGATGTAATTGGATAACATACTAATAGTTAAACTATGTAGGTTCTACCGAAAAGAGCAAAGCGAAAGGCGACGGAACCGATTGCACCGCCTAGTTTTCGAGTATTAAGAACTAGGCCGACATATACACCGGCTACTACATATACACCGGTCACCACAGTCCCGCTTGTTACACCGACACCGGCAGCAGCGGTAGTAACTACTACACCGGTAACAGTTACGCCGGCACCTACGCCTGCGGCGGTGACGGCATTGGCAGCGAGTGGTGCTTCCAGTTCCCCAGGCGATGGTAAGAACAATGCGGCGGAGGTGCAGAAGTTGAGGCAGCTTGAAGGTAAGCCCGAAGAAGCATTCAATCCTAGAACGGGAACTTACTTACTAACTATCAATTCTCAGAAACCACAAAGAATATGCCGAGATACCTCTTCCGTGCCTGCTCTCCTACCTCCGGCGGCGGTCTAAAGGGCCTAAACACTATCAACGGCATCTTCCCACACGCCTTCGTCGATGCAAACGGCACTCGTATCCCAAATGGCGGCCACAAATCAATTCACGATATTCCCTACCAAGTCACCCGCCGTATGGCAGTAGGCCACCTTTCCGGCCAAAGACCCCCACGTACAGATCCCACATACTCGCAATTCTCATCATGGGCGGCCACACTAGCGTTAGTCCTCCAGTATGGACACGCCAGAGCTTCACAAGGTGGGTTAATATGTGTTTTGGATCGGTATAACCTACCGAAGAATACAAAGGTGTATCATTGTCCGTCTATGATGAAGGCTGGATTATGCGATAGTCCGTATGATCACGAGTACCTTGTCCACGGGCCAGTTGAGGGACCAGGGTTCAAAGCTGTTACAGTTCAGAAGCTGCTTGATATGGGATTATACAACGAGATTCCCTGTGTGCTCCCGCACTCAGCTAGATATTGGTGGGGACCCATACCGCAGAGGGATTGGGAGTCTTTATTCCCTGCGAAGGACTTTTCAGAAAAGCAGGTTAAGAATCTAAGAAAGATTGCGGATGAATTTGGGAAGGACTTCGCGTTGCCCGTGTTAGCAGCGTTTGTAACGTTGGATAGGAGGAAGCTAGATAAGAGTGGGAAGTATGTGGCGAAAGATATCAAGATATTTGCGGATATGGTGGAGGATTTGTATGTGCCCGAGGAATATGGGACGGAAAAGAGTATTGTGCAGCCGGAGGGGATATATGTACAGGGGTATCCGATGGTCGCACAGCTCGCTGGGCTGTTGAAGCAGCTTGTGGAGTATAATTACGGGAGAGGAGTAAGGGCTAGGAGGAGAATTGAAGTGGAAGATCTATCGGCAGAGCTAGGGGCCTTGGGACTGCCGGGAAAAAAAAGTCAGACGGACTTGGGGGAAAAGGCGGGGAGATTGAGTACCAGCTTCGCATTTGGCGTCAGCGATGTAGTTGTTGCTGCGGCCTGATTGTTTATTCGGGAATTGGCTGGGTTATCATCTGTTTGGTTGGTCTTTTAAGCGTTATTTAGGATTTCTTGTGACAATTTTGGGGGGTTAGTTTTTTTTTTTTTTTGTTTAACAGCGGGCGTTTATACCCAGGAGTTATCAGTTATTATACGCTGTCACATATAATCAAGAATAATCAGAATGGAATTGTTGTTTTGTGTTCAAAACCGCGTTGTAAATGTTGCATTTATTTATATCCGACTCGGCGATAACTATTTTGGGCCATGTCGGACGAGCTAAGGCCCGAAAGGGAAACATCCCGGCTTTGGCGACGACACAGAATAATTTTCTTCTCTTCGTCTCTTTCTTCAAGTCGAAATCCCACGTTTTACTTCGTCCGATATCTCAGCTTCCCATTGGACCCCTTCTGCGACTTCATCGGGTACACCAAAGTGGCTGGTTCTTGCCTCCCCGCCTGCGCCTCATCCCCACGTCATTCCCATCTCGACTTCTTGTCCAAGGAAGTCCTCTCAACAAGTAGTAAGGCGGAACTTGGCGGGGCAGATTTTCTGCTAAACACCCCGAAGTTCGCGGCCGCCGGCAGCTTCGAACTTCAACAATTTTAATATAAAAGAAGAATACTGGGATCAATAATTGAAGCATGAAGTACCGTTATTCGATATAACAATCAGTTTTCCTTTTCCTCTTTGACTTCCCTGGACCTTTGCTCCCACTGTCCGCATAGTCGTCCATGGGGGGTTCCGGAGACGGTAACAATGATACCGTTCGGCCGCCGCTTTACCAAGTATTTAGACACCACCTTATCAACCATTTAACCCCCACGAATTCACTAACATGAACTTTTCTACAACAGTGCATGCTCGCCGGCGGCATCGGCGGCTGCACAGGCGACATGCTGATGCACTCGCTCGACACCGTTAAAACCCGCCAACAGGGCGCCCCGAACGCGATTAAATACGAAACACTGGGTCGAGCGTACACGACCATTTTCCGCGAAGAAGGATTTCGAAGAGGACTTTATGGAGGTGTTACGCCGGCGTTCCTGGGCAGTCTGCCAGGGACGATGATCTTCTTTGCGACTTATGAGTGGAGTAAACGCCACATGTTGCAACAATGGCAGTGGTGTCCGGAAAGTGTGGTTTATTTGTCGGCCGGTATGTTGGTATTGACTGGAATTGGACGTTGGGACGGGTGCTGACGGGGTTGGATAGGGTTCTTGGGAGATCTATTTGCGTCGGTGGTATATGTGCCTTCAGAGGTGTGTGCTTCCCGTTTGAATTAGGAGCTCGAAGATAGCTTGCTAACAGGCGGTATTTCGATGACACAGGTTCTCAAGACTCGACTACAGCTACAAGGACGCTACAACAATCCATTCTTCCAGAGTGGATACAATTACCGAAATACCTTCGATGCCGCAAGAACGATTGTGAGAACCGAAGGGTGGAACGCAATGTTCTACGGCTACAAAGCCACTTTGATGCGAGATTTACCGTTCTCGGCTTTACAGTTCGCCTTTTGGGGTGCGTGGTGATTATCCTGGTTCCTAATGTTCCTGAGACTTCATAGATGCTAATATCGTTATGCTCACAGAGCAATTCCAAAAATGGGCCAAAGCTTCCTGTAAAGGTGAAGACATCGGCCTAGGCCTCGAAATACTCACGGGAGGCGCAGCCGGTGGCCTAGCAGGCACCCTCACGACACCCCTAGACGTCGTCAAAACACGTATACAAACCCAACTCCGCACTGACATCCCGTTCGAACCACTCCCCTCAGCAGATACAAAACCTCGTATACAAACACACACCATAAATATCCCCCGCCAAACGACAACAATAAAGCACCTACACACTTATTCTTCCGCTCTACCAAATACTCAGCCGTCGACATTGGCGAAGGGGGTAGAGTCGATGCAGAATCATTTACGGGGTATTTCGACGGGAGGAGCGTCGACTACACCGGCTATCAAAAATGGAGCGATGATTTTGGAGACGGATAGTATTTTGACGGGGTTGAGGTTGATATTTAAGCATGAGGGGGTAGTGGGGTTATTTAGAGGGGTGCTGCCTAGAGGTGTATGGACGAGTATTCAGTCAGGTGAGTATTCTGCTTTGTACTACAAGGCTATGAGAATGGTGAGGAGCTGGTGCTAACTGTGTAATAGGAACTATGCTGGTGATGTATCAGACGCTACTGAAGTCGTTCAATCCTGGAGTAGCCATGGAACTGGAAATGTAACAAAAGGTTTCCATCTCAAGGTTTCTATGCATGATATAAAATTTATAAAAAGAATACGATAAGAGACAACTGTATGATAGTAATAAACGGAAGAAAAAACCGAAACAAACAAAGAAACAACCCGGGGAGTTTGGAGTACTGACAAAAGATAGACCTAACCTGTACAGAAGACATCACCCTTCACCAACGAGACCACCCTTCACCTGTCTCCCAAAGACATAGTATTATATTCACTTGAACGCAAATATTTGTACATAGACGCATCGCATTGGTATGCAAGCCTCAATTAAATAGGTAATCATAACTCTGCTTAGTATATACACATTAACTTAAACCTCTGATTGAGGCACAAAGGTCGACCTCGCCAGTGACATGATATATCATGATCATCTTCAACATAAGAAGCCTCGCGCGCTAGAGTTGAGTCTGGGTTGAATTTACAAATAAAAACCTGGCCAGATTCGAAGCCAATCGAGAGAACACCTTGGCTAAACCGACTAGAAGCAGGCTCATAATCCGGAGGAAGGAGAAGCTTGTGGGGTAACTCAGCGAAGGGGTCGCTGATGTTCAACAATGGCGCTGCTATTGGATCGCGATTGGCCACACGATAGGCGAAGCCGACAATGCTGGATACAGATACACGTTGCTGAATTGCGACGTTAGAATCCAGCGAGGCAACTTCGTGCAGGCGCTCCTGCGATATATCGATATAAGCGTCCGTACTAAAGTCCCACAATTTCCCGGCACGAGGCCAATCCCTAGCAGTAGATGCTATCAGTTTCCCATCGGGTGAGAATACTAGTGCCTCATTAAAAGCTGAGTAACCCGTCAATGTAGTGGTGCATTCCCCCGTGTCGATGTCCCACAATTTAATGGTTTTATCATCAGCGCCAGATGCCACCAGCTTATTGTCTGGCGAGAATAGCACAGCAAAGACTCCGTATCTATGGCCTGTCAGTGTCTTAATGCATTTCCCTGTGTCTAAATCCCACAACTTAATCGTCTTGTCCAGAGACCCAGATGCCACCAGCCTGCTATCTGGCGAGAACGATATCGTCATAATATTCTCTTCATGACCTTCTAGTTTATACTTCCATTCCCCGGTGTGGACATCCCACAACTTGATGGTTTTATCCTTGGAAGCAGATGCCATGAGTTTATTGTCTGGTGAGAATAAGATTACTTCAATCCGGTCCGAATGTGGATGTTCCTCGGGAGGAGCGTATTTTCCGAGACTAATATCCCACACCTTAATCGTTTCATCGTCGGAGCCAGAAGCCAACAGTCCGCTATCGGGCGAGAATAATATTGACTTGATAGGAATTGAATGGCCTTCCAGTAAAGTGGTGCATTCTCCCGTGTTAATATTCCACAAGCAAATGGTGTCTGCAGTGTACGACGCTACTTGTCTACCATCCGGCGAGAGTAAAATTTCCCAGGCCCCATTAAAATGGCCCTCGGATTCCAATACCGTATACTCCTTTGCGTCGATATCCCACAATCTAATCTTTTTATCATTCGAACAATACACGAATAGCTTGCTGTCGGGCGAGAATGGCATTGTTCTGTCCCAGTTCAGGCGTCCTTCCACTTCTGTGAATTCTCGCGTGCTGATGTCCCATAGTCTAATTGTGTCATCAGAACAGCTAGACGCTAATAGTCTGCCATCCGGTGAGAATGATACTACTTGGACTCGGACCGAATGGCCCTCCAGCAGAGCGACGCATTCCTTTGTATTTATATCCCACAATCTAACCGTTTTGTCGTCAGAGCATGACGCGATTAGTTTACCATCAGATGAGAATGATATTCCCATGATAAAACTCGAATGGCCTTCCAACTTGGTAGACGTGGGCTCCTCCGTGCTGGTATCCCATAGTATAAGATTGTTACCAGCGGCGGATGCGATCAGGTTGCCATCGGGTGAGAATAATGCTCTGACGAGTACTGAACGAGTTTCTATCGTGGTACAGCTTCCTGTGCCAAGGTTCCATAATTTAGTGGTTAGATCTTCGGAGCCTGACATCAACAGCCTGCCGTCAGGCGAGAATGATAATGCATCAACATAATCCGGATGGGCCTCCCATTGAGTAGATCTCCCGGTCCTAACATCCAGAAGTTTAATAGTTCCACTATAAGCGCCGGATGCGATTGTATTGCCATCGGGTGAGAAGGCCAACGACAGAACTCCCTGTTCGTGCTTTTGCGTTTGGAGACATAGGTTCCAGGCCGTTTGAACGGGTCGTTGGATCTCAACGGCTGAGCCCAGCTCGTGCCAGTTTTGTTTCCTTACTATGCTTTGCTCCGGGGAGAAAACGAGACTGCTCCAGTATACCTGAAGGGGGGTATCCTTGAGCATATCCTGGTGCATTAGAATGAACCTTCTAGCATCGTTCACGAACTCAAACAGGCCACTGTCTTTTTCCTTCAAGTATGTTAGATCCGGGTTCTCAAGCAACGGGGTTCTTGAATTTTTTCCTTACCTTGATTATTGACATTAGCAGGTCAATCATCGTTATAGCCTCCCACAGAGCGCCGACCAAACTCATAGCTTCAAACCAATGAAATAAATGAGTTTTCAGAAAACTTTCAACCCGATCAGCTATGGGCTGGTCGAAATAACTATCGGATAGGTGTCGAACCCAGTAGCGGCATGCATACCGAAGATGTGGAGGAATGCGTTCAACGATTTTATCCTTATCTACTTGGTCAACCTTGGTGTCTACAGTAGGAAGACCACAGATATTTCTCTCCAGTTTCTCGAGATGCCCCAGGCACAGCTCGGCCGCCCTGTAGTTTCTTTCTCGGCTGTCAACGTAGAAATCCATCACGCCGTCACGACAACGGTCTTTATCGAGCAAAAAATCTCGAAATGATAGATGTAAGATTCTAATCTGCCCAGTACTGGCTACAGATATGACAGAGCCGAGCCTGCTTATAAGCGACTTCACACTCCCCGGGTCGAAGTAGATTAGTGAAGCCAAAGAGCTAGTATCTAAGCTCTCGAATAGGATCGCAACGGTTCCGACAATCTCCGAGAATTTCTTTCGATTGATCTCTTTTTCAAACTCGCTATAGCTACGAGGGTAAGCGGAATTCAAAATCTGAATGTATATATCATCCAGGTTAGAGCCTCCCGCTGATCCGCTACGTAAAATATCGTCGAGACGACTGTGTGCGATATCCCGATCGTCGTCGTCAATGAAACGACAAACTGTTGCGGCGTAAAGGAACAATCCTTCCGATTTTTTAGTCAATTCCAAGAATTGACCACTTTCCGGCCAGGGCTCAGAGGTATAGAACTTTTCTGCGATCCTTTCGAACTCAACCGTAAGGTACGTCCTGATATCGGCCTCTACAATATCCTTGTCTATATCGTGAAGAACGAATTCTCGACCTGCATCTAGCACCAAATTTCGGAGACGTGGCCCAAGACTGAAAAGCGGGCGACTGGTAAAGAATATTTTAATCCTCACGGATCTAATTTGGCTGGCCTTCATCAGGAGGGTGATGATTGTCTTAACGTCAGCTTCATCCATACACTCATCAAGAGCATCGATGACAAAAACGTAAATCGGAGGCTTCTCGCCTGGCGGACATCTTATGTTGGATAATGGGCCATTGATGAGTTCATCCCATTGATTTAGAAGACTCTCCCGCGAAAAGTCCTCTTTACGGTCAATAGCCTCAGACAAGGCACCAGCAAACCCCGGCACAACGAGAGCGAGCTGTCGGGTCAACGTCGTGAATAGTTTATTTGCTGAGCTCAGGTCACCGTCGTTTCGAGAGAAGAAGAAACTTCCTCCCAGGCGCCCGCTTGCGGAAAGTTCTCTAGCTACCGTTATAGCAATGGTTGACTTCCCCGTTCCAGCCATTCCATTCAACCAGAAGACGGTTTTGCTGTCTTGAGATTCGATCCAGTCGAGTATTTTCAGAAGAAGATCTGTGCGTGTGCCAGGGTAACAAAATGGTTGATGTTCTCGCCGCCTTGAGTTGAACGCTGCACCCGACGCTTCAGGAATTCTCTTCAATTGATCACTGGTAAGTGGTTTGGTCTGGAGGCGGCGATCCTCTGCATCCGATACTCAGTTAGTTGGTTATCCTCCTTCCAAGCCGTCACAGGTCTACCAACTTATCAAGCGAGAGGATTTCAATAGGGCGTTCTTGAGGAATTCGCGAATGGTGGTGTATGTCTTATCTTCGATATTTGCGAGTTTAACCATTGTTGAATGATTGCCATTAGCTGGAATCACTTGCTCGCCGCGTGAGCCCAAGGTCGCAGAGTCCTGGGATACTATAATAACAGGTTCTCCACCTCTGGTATAGTGACCATTTTTACCCTATAGTCGCAAGTTAAGCACGTACGAAGATATACGAAGTTCCCGTTTAAGCGGAGCAGACCTACCTTGATGACCATTGGAGTCGGGCTCACTTCATAAAATATTATCACCGTTGTTTGCATCTGCTCTAGACGGTTTCGGCACATAACTGTGATCAATGTATGACGCCTTGTTTCGTAGATGATGGACTCCACAAGAACCCGGCCCTGGCCTCCTGGATCGATGCTATCGATGTCCTGCGCCATACGAAGGACATCTTGTAGCATGATTCCTCTAAACGGAACGCCGAAAAAGAATACATTTATGATATAATCGTAAATGGATTTATAGTCTGGGTCTTCTGACGCTAAAACGTAGGCCTGTGGGTCTGTTAGCTGCAGGTCATAATTATGGGTAGGAGGCGCCTTTGTAAACCGTACATGGGTTAGAATGGTGCCACCGAAACTGTGGCCGATCCATACCAAGGGTCTTGTCTTTTCCTATTTAGATGCAACATCTGTCAGCTAGCGGCCTTCTCAATTGTATAGCTAGCTCTGCCCATACTAGTTGTGTCGCTCTCGCTTTGCTCAGTTCCGCGAGGAAGCCTTTCGCGTAGTCTTCAATCCAAGAATGTTTTTTACTCTGGTACCGTGTATCACATCCGAATATCATCACCCTGCACTTTTTAAGGTCTACATCTTGGCCAAGAAAATCTTTCAGCCACATCGCGCCTGTCTCGCGGTTTGTCCATGACATGAATGCGTGGGAATTCAAACCGGAGATGGCGACGATGCTTGGGACGTTAGATCAGTCCTCGATTTAAGGTATAAATGTATCGAGAAATCTTACTCCATTGTAATTTGGTTTGGCTCGACATCAACGGCATAGAGCTGCGTTAGGCCATAAAATTCAGCGTCTATTTTCAGATCTCTATGGTTTGACCTTGCCCGGGTTTCGAACGTTTCTAGCATTGATATAGAAGGCGGCAGCTTGGAAAGGAACTTGAAAATCGCGGTTTGAGTACTTTTGCTGTGACAAGCAGGGGCGACCTGCACCCAATCGATTTTGAAGCTATTTTGTAATTGCCCTGCTTCCGTGAGAGAGCTTTCAAGGTCTAACCCGAGCGACTCGTCGGTGGCATCGTGGTTGACGCCTTGCGCCCTGTACACTAACCCATTTTTCGTACTGGTTATTGAAGCGCCTGCGGCTTTTAGCGTCCTGGCTCGGAAGAAGGACCAGAGGAAGAAAACTTGTGCTGAGAATGTTTGCCAAAGGAAGCTTAGCATTTTGGTTGCTAGCGGGGTCGAAGGAGCTAGAGAGGCATGATAGTGTTTATAAAAAAAAAGTTCAGACCAAGGGCGTCAGCTGTCAGGCATGCAATATTACATCGGATTAGACGGCGAACCTTGCATACGCCGGTCCTTCGGCTTCGTAAAACGCAAAATGTTAAAATATGAAAGCCTTGTAATATAATTCTTCGTTTTACTCCCAATTCGCCAAGAGTCTATCTAGCTGTGAATCTGGCTAGATAGCTATCTAAACACCTTTCACGGCCGCATGGTAGTGCGGCAGTAGGAGCAACAATGAAATACAATATAATGTCGTAAGTAGTTAGGGACTTAATTGAAAGTTGTGGATTTTGGCGTGCTAATTTTGGCTCTACCCTTTATAAAGCCCACAATGAAATCGGACAGTGTCATCTGAAGAATTAACTTTGGGCAGCCTTTAATGTATAAATATGGTCACTAAATTTGTAGAACGTTTAAACCACTCGGCCCCATCTCATCGATTCTTCCAAACTAGAGATATGCGATAGTGGTTTCCAAACCCGCTCAATTATCCTAAACTTCTATAATAGCCGATCTTACTTGCCCTTTTCTAATTTGATAATTTTCGCAGGCTCATGAAATACTTTACTTAACAAACTATTTGCTAATCGAACCCTCGCGTTTCCTGGCGATATCAAAAAGAAGGCCGATAAATTATGGAACAATGCGAACAGTTGGTGGAGCAGCCTGCCAGCTGCCTCGAGCGCGGTTGCCTGCCTCATACTAGGCTTGCGAAGGATCAGAGTCGATGGGCCGCCCCGCGCTAGCCGGCCAGCTCTTATTCTATTAAGATATTATCTTATATAAACCTGGCAGCCTCTTTTCATTTCCTCCTGAACATACTACTCCCTACTTCTTCTTGTAGTTATCATCGTTCACCATTCCTTGCAACAATATCTGAAGCGTGACAGCTGCATAGCTAGTCCTAGATCAATATCAATATCCCTGTTCAGGTGCCCCTCCTCAAGCCGCTCCCCCGCGTTTCGCGACATCTTCCCCAAAATCCAACAATCCCCAACTCACTCCCACTCCACCACCAACAACCCTCACCACCATCACCAACCTCCTAAACAAACTGTCGCCATCACAATTCCACCATTGACTCTCTCCCGCATAACCACTTACTACTCCCGAACAATCTCTACTTCCATCAAGAACACAATGGCATTCTACAGCCGAAACCCTATAAGGTCCATCGACGACCTTGAGTCCGAAACCCTCACACAGCTGTATGGATCCGGCAAGCTCGATGCCTCAATTGCACAGCCCGCCGTCTTCCCACCTTCAAAGACAATCAATGACCAGGTTATCCTCGTTCAAATGGACATGACCCGCATGGTAAGTCACCATATACCACCGTCAAAAGCTCCCTTCCTAACCCAAACCCTGTTCAACAGGCCATCGACGCCATCGTCAACGCAGCCAACAAATCCCTCCTAGGAGGCGGCGGCATCGACGGTGCCATCCACCGCGCCGCAGGAATGGACCTCTACCGCGAATGCCTCGACCTTCACGGCTGCGACACCGGCGATGCCAAAATCACAAAGGGTTACCGTCTCCCCGCCAAACACGTAATCCACACCGTGGGTCCCGTGTACTATGACCATAAAGACGAAGGACGCGATCCGGCTCCCTTGTTGAAGAGCTGTTATGTGAAGAGTTTGGATGTTGCGAGGAGGGCTGGGTGTAAGAGCGTGGCTTTTCCGTGTATTAGTACTGGGATCTATGGGTATCCTGGGAAGAAGGCCGCCGAGGTTGCTTGTAACGCGGTTAGGGAGTATTTGGAGGCGCAACTCCAGGAGACTCTGTTTGGCGAAGAGGAGGAGGACAAGAAAGCTGAGCTTAAAGAAGAGAAGGTTGTGATCGAGGGTAAGGATGAAGAGGGGAAAGTCAAAAAGGAAGAAGAGGAAGATAATGGGGGTGTTAAGCTTGCTGAAGGTGATGAGAAGGTAGCTGCACCCGCCGAGAACGTAAAGGAAGAGAAGCCAGAAGGGACGACAGAGACAAAGGACGAAAAACCTGAAGGCGAGGCCGCCACCACCACTGCCGAGGACAACAAGCAGGCTGCAAAAGAAGAGGAGAAGGAAGCCACCAAAGAAGAAGAAAAGGAAGCAACCAAAGACGAGAAAGAAGCAGATCCGCCCTTCCTCTGTAAGATAGAGAAGGTCATATTCTGCATCTTTCTAGATAAGGATCTAGCAACTTACGAAGACATCCTCCCGTATGTTCCCCTCCCCTTCCTACCCCCTCTATGATCAACCCTACTAACTACATATATAGAGCCTTCTTCCCCCCAGCCGACGAAGAAGTCGAAGGTGCCCTCGACAAACTCGACCGAGAAGCCTCAGAAAACCCCTCCACCGTCCTCGGCGGCGCAAACGAAAACGAAGACAACAACCCTGTTGAAGAACAGCCGAAAGATGCGCGTGAAGAGTAGCGTCTCCCGAGCAGCGAACGGCCGAAATTCCAGCACATACGTCTTCGCAAGTGGGATGATGACATCGATGTTATAAAGGTCCCCATGAAGCGAGAGGTTTGACAAAACCACCCCCCTTTCTAAAGCTTTTTGGAAAACTTTCTCCGTCTTCATTGATTCCTTTGTCATCGGTTACTTCTACCATCGCCACTCTTGCACTGCGTATCATCCATATTCTACTTACCCATGTCGAACTCCTTTTTTTGCACGGCGTTTCTTTTTAAAAACTATCCTTTGTTCCTTCATACACGGCGGACGGAGAAGGGGCGTTTTCTTTTATGACTAACCAGTATTCGAGGCTATTTTATGACTTGGTTTCCTGCGTGTACACATTATACGTGTAATTACTACTACCACCATGATGACATAAGGATTCGAGAATAACATAAGGAAAGGAATACGAATACGAATGACTTTTTTTTTTTAAACTTCTTTCGATTGGAAATCCTCAAAGGAGACAACTAGACTAAAACTACCTAACTACACTCAAAAGACCAAAAACTCAGAAACAAAAGGCAAGTAAAGTAGAAAATCGGCTACCCTTTTATCAAGCAAATCCCATTTCGAACGCCAGGAGGAAAGCATAGGAGGAGGGGGGTTATTACAAAGTAGTCGAAAAGTAGGAAAGAAAAAAACCACAAAGCAGCAGCCAAAAAAGCCCACCCCAAAAGAAAGTCAAAATCTGGACACGGAAAAAGGGCTATACTACATGAATAGAGTATTCAATGGGGGGAATATGAAATTCATCGTGTTAGTGCTAAGGAAAAAAGCACACAACCGATGACGTGATGCCAAAAAAACAAAATAGGTATCCGTTAATACGTCAATACATCAATCACTTCAGAAGGTGTGGAGACACATCTTCCAATGTTCATCATGAAAACTCTCACTCTCTCGCCTAATACTTACCTCTCACTTTGTTTGGTCTTGTTACCACTACTTATACTCTCCGCATTTTGGATTTTCCGAGCACCCTTCACTAACGCCTCGAAATAATGGCCTCCCACAAAGTTAACAGCCCACCGATAGCTGCACCAATCAACGGTGTTTCGTCCCCGATAATCTCATTGATCAGAAGCGGGGTATCAGATCCAAATAGACGGGGCAATTCAGGCTTGATGATTTGCTTCGTATAAACCAAGTACGCGATCAGGGCCTTTGAAATGCTGAAAGTGAGGGGATCATAAGTGGAGCGCTTGCGGACGTTGACAAAGTAGCTTGTCAGGAGTGGGAAGGAGATGCCGAGAGTGAACCAGTAAATGATAGGAGCCCAGAAGGCGTTCCAGGAGAGGAGGATGAAAAGGTCTGGGACTTTGACAATGGTTGGGCCGGTGTTGTAGTCAACATATGGGACTCGGGTGGTTGGGATTGGGACCTGGTTGATCAATGTTAGCTGTTTGTATTTTGATTTCGGAAGTCAATGAAAGACGGCTTACAGTAACAATAGACCATGGAGTCAAATCATGGCACAGCCAAGCGAGTTCGTAGGTCGCGATGAGGAAGTGAATAGATCTTGGGTCCGACAGAGTCTCACGGGTGTAATCGACATGTTCCCAGAATCCGGTGGTCTCGGCGGCATTTGCAAACCAGGAAGCAATACCCTCGCTGATCTTATCAACGGTGAAGTTCTCGACTGCTACGGAACGTGCGACTTGACTTGGGGACAATGGGTGGTTTGGCTCTGGGATTACGTCTGGTGCTTCATGTACTACTGGATCGGCGACAGGTGATGGGACAACTGCGACGGCTTCAGATCGGAGAGCGGTGGATTTGCGGGTACTTCGGGTGCCTGCCTTTGTTGGCTTCTTTGCTGGTGTTACAAGGTCGGTTGGTGGCTCGGAGGATAGTTCGCGGGTGTCTTCTTCGTCCCTGCAATGTAATGCATTAATATACAAAACCAACGGTAATAAGAGGAGTGAGGGGGAAAGCGCATACTCTGGAGCCTTAGAATATCTGCTCCGTCTTCTCGTCGTAGATCTCGGAGTAACAGCTCTGACAATAGATTTGGGGCTATCATTAAGAGTCTCAAAGTAGTCTTGGAACAATGGATCGTTCTCGAGAGATGGACGGTCTCGGGCGGCGGCGGCCTCGATTTGCTCGACTAGGTCTTGCTTTTTTAGAGTGGTGCTGACGCCGAGTGGACGAGCGTACTCGGCCAGCTGCGACTTGTTCATTTTACCGAAGAAGTTCGACATTGTTGCTATTGTTCTCTTATTTTTTTTTGTGCGACGGCGCAGTGTTTTACTACGCAGACGTCTATTGGCTGAAGGATATACGTAGGTACTTTGTACTTGTACTTGGTGGAGAAAGGAAGGAAGGAAGGATGAGGAAGGATATGGCGATGGGATGCGATGAGGTTGAGTGGAAGTGGAAGTGGAAGCAAAAGCGACCGGGGAGGGATTCGAAGCTTTGATGGGGTATCGATTGTTGTCGTGGAGAGACAGCAGGCAGCCCAAACACGAGGGCGACGGGGTGCGTGGGCGGGTTGGGGTTGGCAGTCGAATGTAAACAAAACAAACAAGGTGATCGGTGGGCGGTCGCAACTCAAAAATCAGGTTGCCGGGCGGCGGCGGCCTTTTATAACAGCGCCAAACCGGGGAAGCGAAATCACTCACAAACGGACACTCTGGAAGATGTTGTTCTTGTTCCTGTTCTTGTTCTGGTCAGGCATGGTCATGGTTATGGCCGTGGCATGGGTATGTTGGTGTGCATGGACTGGACGCTGAACTGGGGCTGGCCAGCGCAGCGGTGGTGGGGCCGGGCTTTAATCGGGTGGCTGGGAACAAATAAAACAACAGTTCAGACAGACAAAGAATACAGTCGTGTCAGACTGAGCTCGACGATGTTGGAAAAAAATATACCACACCGCGCGCTCTTATTGTTCGTAGAAAATTAGTATATTCAGAATAGGAATACGCATCACTGATATTTGTGTCAAAAGGCGCTTGTTGTTTGAGGCCCCGTTCGTCCATTCCAGCGATTGATTCGAGTGACGCCAGAAAGAATTGGTATAATTTTAATTCCCCGAACAGTCTTAATTCTCCGGAAGCTTCCATGGCCATGAAGACTCCTGCTATTCATATTATAGCGGCCTTACTACGGTAGCGTGTATACTAGCGTGTGCACCTTGAGTGAGCCATGGAAGCCGTTTATCTGCCATTATAGCAATATCAATGGAAGATGCATTTCAAACCTCCTCGAAGACAAGCAGAACTCCATATTCCCCGCCCATATCACGTCTTCCCGTCTATCCTCTAAAGATAATTACATGTATGATAGTATATAAACCCATAAACCAAATACCCAACCCGCTAAGTTATAAGCAGCCAAATCCCCAATGTAATATCATAGACCCGGTATAATACCAAAAACTTCAAAACCACTGCCTCCCCAAATACTCCCCCGCGGCAACCCCGCATCCAATCCCGACCACCACCCAAGTCCACACATTCCCAACCTCCCTCCACCCAGGCCAAAAGCTATTCTTCTCTTTCTTCCACTCCACAAGTTCCTTATATTTCCGAGGACTCTCCCTCTCGTACTTCTCCATCTGGTACTGTTCGTTCTCCTTATCCCCGCCGATATGTCTCAAAAATATGTAGTTGGCGATAGGGCCGATGAACATGATGGGATTGAAGACACCATCTGACAATGCCATCAGCGGGAACGATAAGTGGACTAGGAAGTCGCCCAGATAACTAAAATTCCCATCAGTCAGCATATTCAGGGTATCGTGAGTATAGTATACGAGGAGGAGGATATAATACTCACTTAGGATGCCTCACAATACTCCAAACCCCACTCCTGACCATCCCCTCCCCCTTCAACCTCCTCTTCCCCCTCCCCAACTGCGAATCCGCAAGCACCTCCAACGCCAACCCCGCCGCAAACACTCCAACCGCAAGACTATGAACCCAAACCCTCCACTCATCACCTTCAATACCCCCCTCATGCTGCAATAACAAAGGTCTCGAATACCCAACAGCACTCCACCCCAAACTCACAAAACTCTGCACAAAAGCCTCGGGCAAAAAAATCCCAATGAAAGCTTTATTCCACATCTCCCTCCCCACATCCCCTTCATCAACCTCCACAACCCCCTTCTCAACATCCCCTTCAACCTCCAACTCCCTCTTCTTCTTCATCCTAACAACCTCTCTATACCTCTCATACCGCCCATCATCCCTCTCCCTTCCTTTAACCCTCCAAAAAACCTTCCAAAACAATCTACACCCCCAAAGTGTCACCCCTCCTAATATCAACTGTCCCCCATACCCCATCCCACCAATAAACTCCCATACCCCTCTCCCTCTACCAACCATATAAGGCCATACAACCCCATGGTACCATACATTCCCCACAAAAGCCGATGGCCACAATAAATCCTTCGCATCAAGACGGTTCGTAAACCGTCCGGCCGAGTAAGCGGCAAGCGAGAGCGTTGTGTGAAGGGTCAACGATGGGAATAAGTGCGAAGAAAGGATCCCGAGGGTATTTGTAGTTGTAGACGGTGGTAACGGTGGGTGTGGAAGCCGTGGAGTGAACGGCGAGGGTGGTGTGGATTGGAAATCCATTTTTTTCTTTCTTTTGTTAGAAAACACCCTCTCGGGTGTTCCTGAGCTTTTGCGCGAAGGATAGATATTTATCGCGGTGAAGGCATTTAGTTCGTTTATCAATCGTGCAGTCGTGTAGACAGACGGTGGTGGTTTGCAAATAACTGCAGTCTGGTTTGTTGAAATCAATGATATGTATAAAATACGGGGTAGAGGCACCGACTAGCTTAAAAGGGTCCCAACAGAAGGGATCAGGGGACAGTCACGAGCTCAATTTAAAGCTGTTGAGCTTAAAAGTCTCATCCCATGCATGCATCTGAACACTAACTGGCATCATCCTGCAGTGCAGCTTGGAAGCTTGTTCGAACTAACCTCGGATATTCCCCGGCTCCAACAGTTTCAACACATAGGGAAACAATGCATATAATAGAAACAGTCTATAAACTACATACACCCCCATGTTCACGATATCTTATGTAAATGCGTCTACACAACGGGCAAAAAAGGAGCACCTAATTCTTCCCCCCATCCTCCTTCAACGTCACAATCCTATTAAGCACAATCTTATCACCCGTCGAATCACTATCCATAGCAAAGTACCCAACCCGCAACCCCTGAAATCTAACAGTCTCCAACCCAACTTCCTCTCCATTCCTCTCTCCCTCCGCCGCCGGCCAAGGCGCACGCCTTCTAACCTCATGGAATCCTGTATCAATAATCGCATCTCCATAAATCTCCTCGCTATTAGGATTGATATCCGCCAGGAACCCCTTAGGATTACTCTCCGGATTCTCGCTCAAGAACAACTGATTAAACAGCCGTGCCTCAACTTTCACCGGTGATCCCTTCTCAGGTGCGTGCCCGATCCACTGAAGATAAGTCTTCGGCTTCTTAAACTCCACGTCGTTCTCATATTTCGCTCTAATCTCCGTCACCTTCCCTGTCTCCTCATCCTTCACGAATGATGTGACTTTAACCGTATGCGGAACTCTCAACAATCCCACACTCTTCCCAGGCGCCATGCGGAAGTAATCCTTCGAATCCACCTCTCTAAAATCACTCCTGTCGATGTAAAACTTATTTGTAAAGGCAACCGTATGCTCTCCCATCGTCGGGTCATTCGGCTTAAACGGCACCGAAATCTCTTCGTAGTGATCTTCAGGCAGATTCTCCAGCACCACAAGAATCGGGTCCAAAATCAATGATAGTCGCGGGACAGTCTGCTCCAAGTATCTTCGGACCGACTGCTCGAATCTAGTCGTCATGATGTATGTCGTGGCAGTCGTAACTCCCAATTCGTTAACAAACGATAAGATGGCTCCAGGAGGAACACCACGTCTTCGGATCGCAACAAGTGTATAAAGTCTTGGATCATCCCACCCACGCACATGCCCCTCATTGACGAGTTTCGCAATCTTTCGCTTCGACATGATGGTTCCCGTAAGGTTAAGTCGTCCGTACTCGCTCTGGCGCGGCTTATAAACTTCCAGGGCGTCACACAGCCAATCATAAGACTCCCTAGCTGTAATAAACTCCGTCGTACACAGAGAGTGCCTAGATACCCTATTAGCATCCTTCGCTCCAAATATTCCACAAAAACAGGACTTACGTGATATTCTCAAAACTATCGCAAAGACAATGCGTAAAGTCGTACGTCGGATAGATCTTCCAGTCGGCTCCCGTTCGGTGGTGTTCAGCATCCAACACTCTATAAGCCGTCAAATCCCACATCTGAGGATTTCCGCTCTTCATATCCTGCTTCATACGCAGTAAAGCCTCCTTGGGTTTATACTTCCCATCCCTCATATTTCTAAACTCCTCTAGCGATTCCTCGATCGGTCTATTTCTATGCACGCACTCATATCGCTCGCCAGCCTCTCCTTCCTTTCCACCTCTCTGCTTGTGAATTTCCTCAGCTGTAAAGACTTACGTTAGCATACACCCACATCCACACAAATTCGAATAATAATAAAAACACACCAGTGCAATGGCAGACGTATCCCTTATCCCTCTTAATCAAATCCTCTGCCAAATCATACAGCCTCTGAAAGTGATCACTCGAATAAGTAATCTTATACGGTTTGAACCCCAACCACTCCACAATCTCCTTAATGGAAGTAAAGTACTTCTCCTCCTCAGCCTCAGGATTCGTATCATCGTATCGTAGATAACAACATCCATCGTTATACCTTGCATATCCAAAGTTAACGGCAATAGCTTTGCTGTGTCCGATGTGAAGGTACCCGTTAGGTTCGGGTGGGAATCGGGTGAATACTTTGCCACCGGTGGTTTTGAGGTGTTCGTCGCGGAGAGAGGGTTTGATCTGTGGGTTCCCGCCGGGCTTGTGAAGGGCGCCGAGGAAACCTTCTTCGAACATGCTGGTGGAGTTTAACGGGTCGGGTTCGGCGGGGGTGTCGATTGCCTGTTTCTTCTTCTCGACTTTTTCTTTGGCAGGTTTTGCTTCGCCCTTGCCCTGTACGAATCTATTAGCATCACGCCCATCCCATTCTAGACTACTATAGACTAGAGGTAGTAAATACCTTCTTAACAACATCCCTCTCATCCTTCGGCCCCAGCAGGCTCAAAAACTCTGCATCAACAGCCTGCTTAACATCCAGCGCATTCGCCCACTTCAAATCCGTCGTCGCCTTAATATTCGCAATGGTACTTCCAAGCACCTTATACCTCTGCTCTTCAATCTCTTCTTTTCGTTCCAAAATATACTCCTTAACATGATCTACCACCTGATCTTTGGTAAACTCGATACCGACGCCAGTAGCTTTATTGAATTCATCAGAGTTGATTTCGCCGGGTGATTCCTTGACGTATTTTATGGCAGCTTCGACTTGAAGGGAGGATTTCAGACGGCCATCAGAGATCGCGGTGGTGATGTAGTGACGGTTTGGAAGAGGGGTGTCTTTGCTGGCTACGGCGAGGGCGTTGAAGTTGACGAGTTGGTCGCGAGTCATGCCAGATGCATCGTTGGAGGAACCGACACCCTCGGCCTCGTCAAGGACGGAGAGTAAAGATGTCAAATGCTTCTGGTTTTTAAGCGCATCTTTGATGGTTTTGTCTGCGAAACCAAGGGTGGAGAGACGGGTGGTGATGGCTTCGGTGTCGTCTGCCATGGTTTGGAGACGCTGGCTAATTGAGATCGACTGGTTTTATCTATCGGTCTATGGAATTGGTGTGATAGTAGTCTAAGGATATTGATGTTGCTCGCGATGAAGCAGAAAGGTAGATGTTGACCGCGACGGTGGATGGAGAAAGTAGGGACTTATGTAGGTGGACGGGGTGTGGTGGGGCAGACAGATATAAACGAAGATAAGGCTGCAGATAGCGCTTTCAACGCACGACAGCTACACACCCTCTGACTCAGCTTCAATATCAACGGCCGTTTCTAAGCGTCTTATAGGCTATTATAGCCATTGGAAAGATACCGTGAATTCGCACAGGTAGATTACATCAATTAAACAACCATGGCCCATACAAAGTCCCATTGAACCCCCGGAAACAAATTGGAAAAGGGAAAAAAGGGTGCTGCTCCCATTATAATACCTAGCGCTAGCTAAAAAAAAGAAACATTCAGAATGATCGCGCAGTCAGAGTCGTGAAGAGCCATTACATTACATTTATTGAATAAAAAAGGACCGTATAAATGAATACTTCGCAGAGAAAAGAGAGAAGAGGAAAACGAAGGGGGGGAAAAAAGAGAAAAGGCGGCGGGGAGAAAAAGTACAAGCCATACAGAAAAGTACATCTTTCCCTGAGAAACAGCAGATCTAGCCGTCTCAGAGGAAGTCCCTTCGCTGGACCCTGCACTGCAAAAGTCCTCTTTTCTGCCGTATATATTGGTTTTCTGAACGATTGTGGTTTCAACCACGGCCAAAGCTGGCACTCCACGACCACCGAGCTCCGTTGCCTCCACCCGATCCGGAAGTAGTGTGCATACCACTGCTACCGGCTGCACTGCTACTTCCTCCCGGGCCGCCACTTGCACCTTGATGTGGTAATGGTGGGAACCCAGGTCCAGGGGCTCCAGGGGGTGCTCCAGGCATTGTCCTCTGCCGTCGTTGGTCTTCCGGTGTAATTGGTGTACGACATATCGGACATGCCTATTATATTAATTAGTATCCATGCCTCACTACCGCATAAAACGTAATGAATGACTTACATCATGAGTTTCCAACCACCTTGTCACACACTCCTCATGATAGATATGCTTACACGGGAGCTTCACAACCTCTTCATCAACCTTGTACTCGTCCTGACAAATCACACATTCAGTCCCTTCATCAACTTCCGCCTGTGTCACTTTCACCTTTGGTAGATTTTTGATGGAGTCTTCAGACGCTGGTGGCGGCGCATTCCCCTGATGCTGCTCCATCAGTTGGGATAATATTCTATCCATGTCCTGCTGGTTCCACACGTAATCGCCAGTTTGGCCATGACCTAATCCGAATGCTCTGAGTAGCGGTGGGAATCCATTATTGTCGTCGTTGTGGGCGCTAGCTCCAATGATGTTGACGAGAATACTAGAATCCATTCGTTAGCAATAGCCTCTATTAGTTGAAAAGTCCAGAATACATACTCAGCCAAATCCATCGGCGCCGGATCGCCAGGCATTCCCTGCTGCCCGTGTGGCGGCATCGGCGACGATGTCCTGATCGTTCTCACTTCTCCATTTGGTCCCGTCCACGTCCTCGTCGACGAATAATACGTCACCCCCCCACCTCTCCCTCTCGGCATCTGCATAAAGAACGGATTCTCCGGCATACCCATCGGCGACCCACCATGCGACCAACCTCCAGGCGACGGCACGGTTCCAGGAGAGTGTCCCGGCCCACCCAATCCATCGGCTTGACTCGAACCTTGACCGGGATTATTCTGCCCAGCCGCGGGAGATCTACTACCAGGGAAGGCGCCAGGAGGGTTGAAGTGCTGGTTTCGAGGGTGGTTGTTGGGGTCCTCCCGTGTACCGACAATACTCTGTATTATCGAGGCGAACATATCCGCGATCGGTTGACCTGAGTTTCCGAAGTTTGGAGTGGCGGTGGGGGATGTACGTTGCTGTTGCTGCTGCTGTTGTGGGTCATCCCGTTGCTGACTTGATTGGTCTGGTTGTGGGGTCGGTCGCATCGATCGAGCGCCCGCACCTGGGAATTGAGCATGGTGATGATCGAACGGAGAACCCGGGAAGGCTGATCGTGGACTTGGACTTATTCCTCCGATTACATGACCGCCGCCGAAGGGGTGGTGGGGAGCTGGAGAATTGGAATTGCTTCCGAACTGCGACTGTATCGTGCGAAAGCTGATTTGAGGGCCCGCATTGCCACCCATACGTAATGTGAATCCGGTGCCATGTGGTGCCGGGTCGTATCTGATATCCCGGGGATTATGACCATGGTGGGGGTGGTGAAAGTCGTCCTCGTCATCGTCATCATCCGACGAGTCGAACATGTGGTGTCCGTGCCTCGGGTCGGATTCTTCGTTCTCGAGCTGTCGGTTTCATTGTTAGTTAGTTGTAGATTTGTAATATAAATTGGAGGGAGATGAAACCTACGATTTCCGTGAAATCTGATGAACAGTCGGGACACACCAAGCCATGCTGGTCTCTGTACCATTCGTTCTGACATTGATGGCAGAAAACCAACTCTCGACGTGGGGTGCCAGAGGGCTGCCGCGGCGGCATACCACTCATTGTAGGTTATTAGCTTGTTGGATTTGGGGAGCTGCTGGGGTCTTAGGATTCTGGGAATCGATGGATATCAAACGGGAGGTAAGGTAAGGTGAGGGAAGCGAAGGATGTCGGTCAGCTATAAGGGTAGGAAGTGGCCGGCACTGGTTCGGAGAATGAAGGTGGAGAGGATGAAGATATCGACGGGGTTTATAGGAAGGGAGTGGGGTTGAGAGAGAGGAAGATGGAAGTTGTAGGAAGAGAAGGCTCGATAAGTTGAGTTGAGTTCAGCAGTTATGTGATAGAACGATATGTTATGTATGGATGGGCTGCGAACAACGTGTTGCCGTCACGGTGCTGCAGCTGATACACGTAGACTCTCAAAGTCCTGAACTGCTGTTCGAAAAGAGGCCGGATGGATTCATGAACGAGGCTATATTATTCTAACAGATGTCTGCCTTCAAGTTATTCTTATTATGTTAGCCACAGCTGATATCATCTATCGTATTATCCAGATAGAATATAGTGCAGGCCACAGCCGTCAGCCAGGATGATGCATCCTTAACTCACCTTGCCTTGATCCCGATGATATTCTACCCAATCAAAATACCCACTGCATGAACTTAGCGTCCCGTTGATAATATAAACCAGAATATATTATCTTGACAGAGTACTCTCAGTAAAAGGACGTTAACATCTGAGGGCAGATATAGTAGCCCATATAAAAAGCGTCTCGCAACATCAGACTCATTGCATCCCTGGACAGATCAGGATCAGGCAGAAATACAAGTCTCATCTCCGAAGTGCGCAGCCGAATCTTCCAGAACGACCCAACAGCCGCTCCAGGAATACTTTACCGGTCCTGAGAGGATGTACATGTCCGTGTCCGTGTCCATGTCATCACCTGTGTGGCACGTTACCTCCAGACTATCAAAGACTATATTTGGGTCACAAAAGTGGTTTGCTATTCTAAATAGTAGTTCGATAAGAACCCCAGACCACCTATAATAGTATAGTCAAAAGGAAGGCTACAGAAAGAGCCAGAGAGGAGAGTTAGAAAGAAGAAGAAGAAGACGGCAAAGAAGAGTACACCCGAAAGAAAGACCCCAAAGAATGAAACCACGTTTGTGTATGGCCGAAACAAAAGAAATCAAAAAAAGTATATGAATAAAGTAAAAACGAAAGAAAGGAAGAAAGAACGCCTGCATTTGCACACACATTAAATATAACCAATAATGCAATCTCAATAGAAAAAACAACAGTATGCGCATGCTCTGTGACGAACAAACCCAACCTCCCCTTCCAGAAAAAAAATCCTATCCTATATATGCTCCCTCACACACGCATATATGCATTTCCTTTCCCAGCTCCCTATGCCAAACAAGATTTAACGCACCCATCGGAGTATTCCTTAGTCCCTATCCCTAGTCTTCAGTTAACCCAGATCCACCCAATATTCACTAATAAGCTGTAAAGGGATAGAAGGGAGAACTCAAAGACTAATCACATAGAGAGAGTCTTCGTCAACTCGAGTTCCAATCGAGATATGGGGGAGGAGGACAAACAAAAGGGTGGCAAGGCATAGAATAGCATTACCTCCGCTTCGTTAACCCCTTGTACAGAAAGCTTCCCATCACTCCGGCCGCAATAACCACCCCGCTCAGTATTGCGACTCCGAGCATACCCTCTGTTAACATTCATTAGCGCACCACTCTCTTTATATCCGAGACTTCATAACTTGGGGGACGATGAATAAAATACCCTTAGCAACTCGATCCTCAATCAAACCCTTCAAACTCATCGCCTGCATATTCTGATTCTCCTTCTCGAGCAGTAAATCATTATACCGCCTAGCCTCCGCATAATTTCCCAACTTGTAGTTCCCCAGAGCAAGGTAATAAAGACATTCTCGGCGGCGTTCGGGGGCGTCGCGGAAGATTTCTAACACATGATCCCACCTTTTCGTCAGTACCCCGCTACCAAAACTTCAGCGCCTCCAGAAAGAGGGGTGGAAGAATGTATCGTACCGGTAAGCAACTTGACACCGTATCGTTGGTCGGTAGCTTTATCGGACTTGATGAGACCCCATGCGTAGTTAAACTTCGTCTGGATGCTGACGTATTGTCCCTCTCGCTCGTACTGTCTTCGGAGGACCTCGAGTTCGGCTTCCTTCAGCGGGCTGTTTTAAGACGGTAGAATAGCGAGTTAGTATCGAAAATCATGGAGTTTCGTATATTCGTACTTAGAAGGCATGTAAATACCTCTCCGCATCGGCAGCGTCTATTCGTACACTCTGTCAGTATTACCACTCCCTCGGCTTCAAGCTACCCAAACATCAACCGACAGCGTTAAACTCACATGGCAAATTATCCGACGACATAACTGTGAATTCCGGGAGGGACAATAAAGAAGCGAAAAAACCAAAGGAGCTACTCTAGCTTTTCCGTCTGTCTTGTTATGATTCCTTATGTGAATAAAGGTAGTAGTCGTTGTTCGTGGGGTTGGAGAACAAGATGCTGTTTAATTTGTCGGGATAAAAACGTAGTGAGCTTGCGCTTGCCCCAAAGATTTGAACCACACGATCCGTCGGCTTGAAATGAGGCTTTGCGTCATAACTACCCTCATCACGTGGGTGTGGCGGTGTTTGTCACCCGCCACAGCATCGAAATGCGTTGTCGTGGAAATGGAAATGAAACACAAACAACACCGAAACAACAGCTCAAAGCTCTGTCTTGTAGCTTCAACAGCTCGTGTCGACATCGGCCCACAGCTAGTAGTATCAGTATTACCATCTTCGATACCCAAGAAAAAGGCCAAAATGCCCCTCCTCGACACCCCCCCGGCAACTCTCTGCCACAGCGTCCTCGAAGCCTTCCACATCCAATCCGACATCGAACGTCTCGCCACCATAAACGAGAACGCCCAAACCCTCCAAAAGCTACGTAAAACCGAACTCGACGAAACCCGCGCCGCCCTGCGCTCCCTTAGTCGTTCCCTCGACGCCGCAAAATCATCAGTCGAAGCATCGCTATCTGTTGCCGCGAAAAGAGAACACGCGAAGACTATTCTAGATCTGGATAAACAGAAGTTTGCACTGGCGAAGAATGTAACGGAGTTGGAGAAGAGTAATCATTTGATGGAGGCGAATTTGGCGAAGATGAAGGACGAATATGAGGGTTTGGAGTTGGAGAGTCCGATGCAGAGCAATACGGCTTTATCAGAGGATGAGACTATGTTTGTTCCGTGTTCAAATCCTGAACTATGTCGGTGGATGCTGACTGTGTATTAGTCTGCGGTTGAAGATATACAGGTCCTTTGGGATCGAGCTGCGAGAAGACGGCGCTGGCGGCTACTCCTCTGCTATTATTAGTAGGAATCCCACCTTTTTCCATACAATCTTCAGTCACTAATATTTCTATACAGATAAGAAGGACCAAGGCGACGTAGCTATGATCAAGCTCGATAGCCGTCTGAAGAGGAGCACATACACAGACTTTTTCTGGGATGCAATCTAGCTCTTCACCTACCACGACTTAAGTTTGGGATTCTCGGAGGTTTATTGGTGAAATTGGCGTTATCGGCGTTTTTGCAAGATACCTCTGATGATATTTGAGTGCTATATAATTCACGACGTTCAAGATTCTTGATGGAATTCTAATTAAAGAGCCGCTGAAATGAGAACCAGGCCCTCCTCCCTCCCAAGTGTATGTACTAGGTATAAAAGTAAGAAACTCCGCTAAACCGCTACCCAAACAATGTAACAGATATCGTTAAAGCCTATCAAGATATTACTCTGCTTGCTCCATATATTCCTCCCCGCTTTCGTCACCATCTCCCTCCTCGTCCTCTCCTTCATCGCCTTGCGTCCCATCAAATCCACCCCCCTCTTCATCGTCAGCAAAAGCCCTCTCCCTATCTTCTTCCCAACACTCTAGCTGCCCCACGTCACACAGATGCCTCATCGTCGGCCGTCCATGCGGACAATTCCACGGCTTATCCAGCTCCCCCATGTGCTTAACAACCCTCTTCATATCCTTCATCCCCAACGTCCGTCCGATCATAATACTACTCCGACAAGCCCTCATTGCAAACATCGCCCTCACCTTTGATGGCCGAACGGTATCATCATTCGGGTGCTCGCGGATCAAATGTAGCAGTTCTTCGAAATCTATTCCAAAGGATTAGTATAATTTGGTCCACATAGTAGAGTAGGATACTCACCCTTCAAATCAAACACTTTGTCCTTACTCATCGGCAAACTCACCAGCCTACATCTTCTCCCCACAGGACCCTCATCATCAATCTCGACCACAAACCCATTCTTCTTAAGCACATCCATATTATCCATAACTACCAACTCATCCATTGCACTCAGCTCCAACACCTTGGGCCTCACTAACGGCTGATTCTGAACCACCGTCTCAGCTTGTAACCTCTCAAAGTTGTATTTTTCATCCGAAGCATGCTGGTCTATAATAAACAGATCGTTTACGCCATCTCCCTTTTCGGAGAGACGAGTAGCAAGGATGAAGCCGAGGTTGAATTGACCCGCTATCCGCATTTTAGCAAAGTCGGATTTGGCGATGGTGAGCGACAGCCGTTCTTCGGCCTTGGAGGTTTCTTCGGCGGTGCTAAATTTTAGGTCTTGTTTTTTAGATGATTTTCCCTTTGGATCAGAGGTTGGATCGGTAGCTGTTATAGGTCGTAATGTGCCTGCCAGAGATCGCAGCTTGTCGATTGATAGCGACCGGATATTTTGGACGAGACAGTGTGTCGAGTCTTTCAGATCTATGTTATGGACTGTTGATGGGGTGGTTTTTTGTATAGAAGGCCTTGGAGGAGGTCTCTCAGCTCGTGCAATCAGCTCTTCGACCGTTCGACGCTCCCGTTCGCGGTGCTGTTGCTCTGTACCATTCTCTTCGTTTATCACCGGTTCAACATTCCTGACGGAACCTGTTACCGAGCGTATAACGCGGGGAGGTGAGGATGGGAACACGATCTTTTCAGATGCTGTCGATACTGGTTGCGAATCTACCACAAGATCCGAGACCCTCTTCACAGGTTCCGTTTCTACCTCCGGTTCAACATCTTGATCGACTTCTGTGCCTTCCGTCTCAATATGTATCCGGGGTACCACCGGCTGTGAAGTTGACGCCTGATCACCCTCCTCCCTCTCCATGAACTCCCTCGGGGACTCCACCCCAATGTTTTCCTGACTCTCAACCTCCTGGTCTGACTCCTCAATATCATCCTCAGGGATGGTTAACGAGCTTTGCGTCCCAGGTGCACTAAACCCCTTTAACTTCTTGGAAAATGCGTTCTTCTTACTCCTGGCTGCTACCCTTTTTGTTGGTGAAGATGATGATACTATGCTCGACGACACCTTGGACGGACTACGCTTCGGTGTCGACATTACCGTTCGATTACCAATCGTGACAGTGGTCGGTTGTGGGGAAGCTCTTTTCCAGGGTTTGGGGGAGGCTTGAGAGCGTGGGTGGGCGATTCTTTCCTCTTCCTCCTCTTCCTCTTCGACTCCTGCTGTTATTGTGGGTGGTTCAGGGGATTCTCGAGCGGGAGCGGCGGTCTCCTCTCCTTCTCCATCGTCGTCTTCGACGTGAGATGGCTGCCTGGCTGAAAACGCCTTTGCAATCTTCCCTTTTTGTGCATATGTCAGACCCCTCGAAGTAGGCCGTTCATTTTCAGTACTTGGCTCGTTTGTTATACTGTTGCGATGAAGCTTCGACACAAGGTTTGAGAAAGAAGAACTAGATTCCTCCTGTTCCTCGGCATCATCGTTCGGCGGAGCGACATGTATCGCAGCTCTTTTAGAGGGCCCGACTTCCACAACCTCATCTTCCCCATCATCTTCATCATCAGAAGTCCGTTGAAGTCCGCGTTTCGCCGGCGTCTTCACAGGTTCTGCACCACTCGCCTTAAACGTCCCCAACTTCGGCTGTGTCGCCGCCGGAACCGTCTGATCTTGCCCATCGAACAACTTCGTCAACGATGTTTTCAACGATTCCAGTAGATTGGCTTGATCGTGTAGGAGAATAGTCCTTTTATCCGGCGAAACATTGACATCATACGCAGCTTTACATCCATTAGCCAACCATCTATAGTACTAAAGTATTCAGGGGCAGTAACTTACTAGTGTCCAACTGCAAATCTGCAAACACAAAGGGCGACTGGGTAAGATTGTAAGATTTATAAACTTCATTCACCGCCCTCGCAACCTGCGGTAAATTACAGGGTCGTGAGTTGACAAAGAAGAGTTGCCTATCGGGTGCCTGTCTTCCTTCTCCAAATACTGGCCGGGAGATGTGTCCCAATATCTTTACATTGCGAGTATCTTCTCTACCACGGCGAAGTACCGATGTGGGTGTATTCATTTCGAATTCTAAGTCGAGGGGGATCAAGTTCGCCAGAGCCTTTGCGCCGAAAACGTTGGCAATGTTTTCTTTGGTTGTTTTGTTTGCTTTAGTGCTGAACAGTAGAGTCTTCTTCCTAGTTTATGTCAGTATATACCCTTATAAATCGCTATTTTCAAAGATTAAATCCATACCCGTTAGGAGGATGATTATAAACCGTAAACTTAACACCGATGCAAACAATTGCATAAGCCTGTAAGAAGCTAACCACCCTCGCGAACTCCCGTTTTATATTCCTTTCAAGCTCTTGTTTCCTCACTGGTAGATTTTTGAACAGCGTTTCGACGGATACAGTGGTTCCTCGTGGGTGGGACGCTACAGAGGTAGATTTTAGGGCACCTGAGACGTGGAATTCGCATTTTGTACCCTTGGGAGCTACTTCGGCGGTCGCAGTTGTGACCCAGAGATTTGAGAGGGCACAGAGGGAGCTGAGAGCTTCACCACGGAAGCCGTAGGTTGTGACTCGTTCGAGGTCTTCGTAGGTGCGGAGTTTGGAGGTGTAGTGCTTCAGAGCTTAGATTATGTTAGCTTGTGGGTATTGATGGGAGTAGGTTCTGGAATATATATACCAAGCTTATCAAAATTCTCTGGAGTTATGCCTTGTCCGTTGTCGCTAACTTCGATGAGATCGAGGCCGTGGTTTTTGAACCTGATTTCTGGGAATGTGGTTCGTTAGTTGGTGTTTATTTGGGATACCGGTTCAGGGAAAGGAGCGAACCTATTGAAGTAGCATTTGCATCGATGCTGTTCTCGACTAGTTCTTTGACTGCAGAGCAGAGGCCGTCGCTTATTACCTGACCGGATTGGATTTGGTGGACCTGTATACATGCGGTACAGTGTGAGCTCGAGTCGATGTCAAGTGGATGTTTGGAAGATATTGGGTACATACCGAACGGCCTTCGATGGCTCTGATCTCTGCCATGGTAAGTATTTATATGTTACTATAGCATGGTAGGACTGTGAAGCTAGCTTAGATGTCGAGATATCATTAGAGAGAGTTTCGGCGACGGTGGATGCGGGTTCGTGCAGGTTCGCGTGTGAAGGAGAGCTTGAGGTTGAGCTTGGCGTGCTTTTGGCTGGTACGAAACCGCATGATTGCGCGACAGGCGACAACGCAGAAAATGCAACAGCTAGTAGCATGATGAGATTCGATTTTATGAAAACTCGAGGCCTGGTATATTCGTCGGTTTCCCTTCAATCTTCTCGAATATGAGTATCCAGTGTTTAATATTCACTAAACTAACATCAATTGTGTGTATTTCTCTGCTATTAATGTATGTACATATGCCCCCTCCTTGAGCCCTAACATTTCCTTCACTACTCGGGCGAACCGGGCTCGGATAGCATGTTATGAACGGTATTCTGGACCGGTGGTCTTACAATCAGCGGTGGAATGTACTCGGGCAGAAGCTCCACCGGGGATTCCTCTTCAATACCGCTCGATACACCCTCAGAATCACTTTCCCCGTCTCCAATGCTATCTACCGCATCTTCAAGCACCATTGCGCCCCCTTGGCTCCCTTGATCTCCTCCAAAAAATCTAATAGCTTCAGAACCATCGGTCTCCAAATCTAATAGGCCTTGTAGAGGATCAGTCGGTCTCCACTCTGACCCCTCTCTCCACTCCGAACCCTCCACCCTCCATATTTCATCATACAATGATTGGGGTAGCCATTTAGACTCTTCAGCCTGTTGCAGCGTTTCATAGAAGGTCTCTGCGTCCCTCACCCCTCTTTGATGTCGGTTGAACTCCTCCTGTAACTTCATCTCTGCCTCCACGTCTACAATCCACCCATCCGCAATCAGCTCCTCGAGGGTCTCTCGCCCCGGCTCCCGGCCCTGTACACTAATAGGAGGGACCATTCGATAATCTCCGGCATCGCGGATACGTTTGTTCCGCCATTTTCCGTATTGCGGGTTGATGGTGCTCCGTCTGGTGGGACGGTAAATCCAATTCGGATTCTGCCTAATGATCTGCGGCCGCGGAGGTATCCATTGATACGGGTCGCGGTTGATGTCTTCATGAGCAGCATCCTCGTCATAACCGCTTAGAGTCATCGGAGACGCATTTGGATCTATTCCTTCATCGTCTGAGCTTGAATCACTCATATCTAACAGACTATCACCGTATGTGGAGAAGGCATGCCAGAAGTCGAAGTAAAGCCCAGCGGAGTATACATCATTTCTATTATTCCCGATCTCCCATGTTCCCGTCCCGCCCCACCGGTAAGCAGCATGCCCCGGGTTTGTTTGGCTGAGAACCGATTTCCACGGCTCCGGGACATGATCGTTAGGGCCGAGTTCTTTCCAATGTGTGATATGTCTATTTGTGTAGAGATTGAGCTTCTGGCTGTTACCGAGGTTGGTCATTTCATCTTTCCAGACAACCATAACGCGGGCGTTGGTCCAGGCACACGGGCCAGAGTCACGGGGACCGTCCTCGACATGATTGCGGGGTCTACCGTGGTCGGCGTCGTAGAATACCATCGCGCGTGGAGGGCCGGCACCGCCTCTTGCTGTCCGGATCAGAACATCCTCCACCCAGCCTATCTTTTTTTCTGGGAACCCAGCCCAGTTTACGACGTTGCAGCGGAAGCAAGGGTAGACGCTCCAGTTGAATTCGGGGAGTGGAGTCAATGGGAAGACGTCTCTATGGTCGTTTTCCAAATCGTAACTATTGAATGCGATTTCATAGGCGGCGCCTAAGGAGGCGGGGAGTAGATATAGGAGCCGCATCTTCGATAGCATACAATGTACAACTTTGATACGACACGCGATAGCCACACACTGTATACTATACCATGTGCTAATTATTTCTATGGAAAATTTTAAAGCAGAACGCGATATAAGGGCTCTATTCGGCGATAATTCTCGCATTGAGCCTTTGTTGCAAATTTGGTGTTGCCCAGAATACCATACAAATCTTGATGTCAATTCGGGGCAAAGAAAATCGATTCCCAAAAAAATGTCCGAAAAATATATTGCTTACGAATGAAGCCCGTGCATATGATCTCATAGGCCTTCGCATTTACATTCCCGTGAACCTGTTAAATTGAGGAGGAGTGCCCCTTTCTTTGTTTTGTTCTCCTTGCATGGAGCAGGCACGCTGGCATGCATCCGTCGGATCGCTGGCCAATGGAGGAAACATACATCCACAGCACATCTGGCTTGCGATCCTTGTATCATCTCCCTTTCTGGACGGGGCATCGATGGGGGTTTGTCTCAGTGACTTTCTTTCCCTCTTCTCTCGTATGATTTAGAGAGTAAAATAGAATAAAAAATTGCGATGCAAAGTAGAACTTAGAAGGTTAAAATTTTTGGGAGGGAGTGGGATCTGGAAAGTGTGCAGGGCTGTGAAGGGTGAGCTGGGTGAATGCATGCCCGGTAGTAGCTAACTAACTAGCTCTGGAGCTCGAGCTTAAAAGGTCAAGCTTGCTAGCTGGCAAATTTAATTTAACTCTGCTGGTAAGCTTGGAGACGGCAGCGGAGGCCTGGTGGGTCCTGCCTGGCCTGTTCCACGGCCACATATCCTCCATACTTTTGGCAATTCGATGAATGGATATTCTTCTGGTAGACACTCAGTTTGTAGGATTGTATATACATACTTACAAGAGGCTAATTAATTAATTAATCAAAGAAGAACGCCATTCTGTAGATATTACCCAGGCGCATGTTAATTGGATTGAGATGTTTGCTTTGGAGGGTGCAGTGCCAACCACCCGCTTAATGAAGCTCCCCATGCTTTTCTCACGAAACTAACATCCAATCCACCCGAAATTGGAGCTATCGCGAACGATTCAAAAAAGAAACAACTTGAAATTCAAGCGACAAGGGGAATTCCTGGGAAAAATCTGATCTGGTCGACCAACTGACTTATAATTAGTTGGCAGCACAGTCACCGTTACAGGCGGACCAAAGGGCACCTCCTTTTCTTGAGTCTTTCCAGTAACATCTGTGGAGACTCGGTCGATACATCGCCACGATCCCGACTCGATTCGATTTAATTGCTGAATTGAGGTCAATTACAGTTCCTGATCCGGGAATATTATTATTACTACTATCATCACTATCATCATCACCGGCTGCACTATAGTACCTGCTATACACTATCCTATACCGGCATTCTCGTGTGATCCTTGCTACTACCTACTTTATTGACAGTCACAGTCACACTCATTCCTCCCGGATCCCTCGAAGCCATCGAAGAAGAAGAAGAGGAAATCAAGCCGACTTCAACGGACCGGACAGTACAGTACAGTACAGCACTGGAGTCGACCTACCCGGCGTGGATAGCGTGCCAGTTTGATCACCGGACAGCTGTTCGACGGGCTGCCTCTCCATAGAACCTGCATGCAGCTCCGAATCCGTTGTTAGCGTCCGATTTTATTTGACATAATCTAGTCTTCTCCAATCCATCAAATTCTTCCCTCTCTCTTCCTCTCTCTCTCTTCCTCTTCTACACTCTCGAGACTTCACTTCTTCTCTGATCTCTTTCGATTCGGTTTTCTGTGCTCTGCTGCTGCTGCTGTTGAAGACCCGGCCCCTTCCTTCGGTCATAGAAAATACCCGACAAAGACAACTGGAACCTCCTTCTCCACGTCACGTTCTGTTCTGGTCAGTTCAGTTCAGCCGGATCTCCTCACGCGCAAGCACTTTAATTTAAAGGAATAAAATAAAAAATTTTAATCTCGAAAATTCAAGACACCAGATCAGGTGAGCCTCTCACTGACCCATTCTTTCTCTCAACAAAAAAAAAAAGAAGAAGAAGGACATCCTCTCCTCTTCCCCAAACATCCATACTTTTATAAGAGAGTCCGGGTGGTGATATAGTGGCGTTGCTGTACTCGGAAGCTTAGCGGTGTCGACGAGACATTGCCATTTCTGTCCGGTCCTGTACTGTCCTGCTGTTCTGCTCTTCTCTTTTTGCTTCCAGCTTTAATTTCCCCGGCGATGAGATACCTCGATGTTATGTCATCATAATTGCCTTTACTTCCACTGACACGCTGCCTAATCAAAATCACTTGATCACTCGAACAGGAAACCTTCTTCCTCATCCTCATCTCCTCCTTTATCATCGCCATCGCCACTCGTACAACCAAAGGAGAGCCATCTCCCTACCATCTATCTATCGGTCCGCCTCGCCTTCCCCGACACTACCTGTTCGTTCGTAATACCTACGTAACTCGCTCGTCTCAAACCTATTTTTCCCCAAACAACTACCAAACACGGCGACCTCAACCACGAGCTCTTTCGCGTTCACCCCAACATCATGCCCACTCACAAAGGAGTGACCATTACGGTCCATACGCCCACTGGGCCCCTTCCAGAGTATAAGTCCCATACCCGGAAATCCATCACTACAGCCTACATTGCCGTCCCATCTGGCGACGGCCCGGCTCCGTCTAAGCGACCACCAGGCCCTGTCGCTCCCAAGAACACTTTCCCTCCATCGGCTCCACCGAACTCTTTCGCCATTTCTATTTCGATCTCATCGGACGACTACAAACCTCTTACCGAGAACCCCCAGGAACATTTGGCCGCCTATCTTTTTCTTGATGGAAAGGAGGAGGAAGCAGCGGCAATGCTGACTCGTAGAAGGGACACCTGGATAAGCAGCCGATGGTGTGCCATGGAAGACGGCAGCATTGGTGAAAAGGCCTTTATGTGGCGCGAGGTTGGATTGGAGACCTTTTTGGGTGGATTGGACCTATCTCGTGAGGAAAAGGAAGCAATCCGTACAAATTCTGGAAGTAGCTCACCAATATCAGGTAAACCGGGTCGTCGTGGACTCCACAGAAGGAACACCACCACCGGTGCTACCTCCCGTAACTCGTCGTCCCGCTCCCCGAAATCGTCCAACAGGCGACAGCAATCCGACGACGGTGAAATCGAGATGGAGGATACCCCTCCAAGATCCGCTTCTCCATCGGATAACGATGACGACGAAGAGACCGCCCCGCCAGCTCAGATCACCAATACCGTAGGTCAGATCAAACTCAAGCTCTACCGCGTGCTTGCCGACGGCGCTCCAAAGTATGGAGTTTTCGAACCGAAGAAAGACGACGAGGATGGCATGATGAACGAAGAAGACATCATTGCGGAGCCCTCTTCTGCGGCGAAAGCAGAGGTGTCTCACACGACCGGGTTAGTAAAGTTTAATCTAATAGGGGTCTGCACAAATCTAACAAATTCAAATAGTTTTGCCCCAGCTCAGAAAGTTGATAAGGACCTTATTTGGTCACAAACCGTGACTTGTCTTGACCCTCTCTCCAGCCCTTGGGCCACTTTCATTATCTTCTACCGTGGAGAGCGTAAGTTCTAATTTCCCACATAGGAAACTAACCTACTGCTAACAGATAGATAGGCCAACTCCGTAAGATGGGCGTCATCCCACCATCGCCATCTCTTTCACCGAACCTCTCTCCAATTTCCCCATTGTCTCCTGGTGGAGCCGTGCTTGGTCGAAAGCGCCAATCTCTTCGATTAGATGACATGGTCAAAAATCTCGGCAAGCTTCCACCACCCTCAAGTCAGAGTGGTTTCCTGGGATTTAGGGACTCATCAAACGACGAAAATGTCGACAAGAAGAAGACGAAGAAAGGTCTTAGGAAGCTCAAGCAATTGGACAGCGACAACGAGACCGATACTGAATCAGTCAATGGGAAGGCGAAGGCAGCTGAAAATCCCGAGGAGGCCGCTAAGATCGAGGAGGGTATTCGCAAGATGAAGGTATGTAGAATTATATACAGATGAAAATTGTTCCAAAACTAACACAGTTTATAGCTCAAACGAGGCCGCGCGACCACTCCAGTTCCTCCTCAGGAAACGGCGTCCCAACCTGCCGGAAGCACCGCTAACTGGGAATGGGATCCCAAGTTTAATACCCCACCGCAGCAAGTCTCTGGAAACACCCGCAACGGCATCCATCGTAGGGCTAAGAGCGCCGCTGGTCTTTTGCAGCAGATGCTCGGAGAGGAAGAAGATGCTGGTGACTTCAACCCAGACCTCGCAAGCCCCAACAAGAAGGTCAAGCGTAAGGAACCCACAAGTATTGAAGCCCAGGCCGGTTTTGTCTAAGCAATCTTCCGCGACCTCTTCTTTTTCTACCCACAAACTCAAGGTAGCAACCGAAAATCAAAGGTATAGTATCTCTACGAGATTACGACTTTACGACCAAAAACAACATGGGATGAGCAATAGCTGGGGTTTCGCGTTTAGGGGCCATTTGAGCGTCCTCATCTTTCTCTTGTATTGACTTTTCTTTTTCTTCTTTTCTCTTTTCTGTGGGTTGTTTCTTTCGAGACATTCGTTTATGGGATCGCTGAAAGTTATGCATATGCGTATGCATTGCACCTTCTGTGTGCTGACCTTTGTTTCTTCTTAAGGAAGAGATCATCAGTGCTGGAGCCAAAGTCTCTATACGAATAATTTATTCGGGTTCAAAGATCCATCCCACAGGTCATGGCTCTTACTTGAACCTTGAATTTGTGCTTTTTTTTCTCTACATTTTGTTCTTTTTGCTGTCTCTCTTCATATCATAACCAACTAGGATGGATACCAAGGACGGGTTCGTCGGCTCCTTCGGCGATGACAAGAGGTTCAAGCATTGTCCGGAGGTTAGCAAGTATGGACCTGTATCCTTTTTCCACACGTCTTGGTATTTTTCCTTTAAAACAAAAAACATCGTGGAATCCTTCTTTGTTTCTCTCATCTCCCACAACCTTTAAAGTAATGTGTGGTCCATTTTCCATCCTATCCAACCGTCATATTCATCTGTTCGATTTCGATTTCTATATCACGGAGATACCTTTCCTGGGACAAGCATTTGGCATCATTCATATTACATTTCAGTATCACCGGGAACTAGCTTGGACGACACTCTTCTCTCCCCATCATCCCCTCTATTATTTTTGTTTCTTGATGCGACATATATACCTACATCATCGTCATCTATGTATATTTTGTTTCCCCCCACCAGAAAAGAGAAAGGCAAACAACTTGTAATTACTATTTACGTTTTTTTATCGCTCTTGACGCTGAAGCTTTAAAAGAAAAAAACAAAAGGCTGGAGAATAAGTCTTCAGCGAATGATAGAGTCAGCAGCTTTGCGAATCGGGTTTGTTTTTTAAGATATACTATATAGACTCTTACTACTCACATTTTTTGCATTTTTTCCTACAAATCTTGTATAGACTTAATCTGGCCTATGGCGGCCAAACCGAAAACCAATATATCTCGAGATATCCATCCAAGTCTTTTTCACGTCCTTTTTTTTTTCAATCTGCGCGTTGGCGTCGTTTGAAAGTCGTGGTGTTTTTTGGCTCTGTACTGTACTGACTGAATTAGATAAACCGACGCCGCCGACTTCACTTCACCTCATCTCTCCCCACCACGACCACCACGCAATGTCATGAAGAGATCCTTGAGCCTCGCCAGGGCTCTCATAGCGCCCCGCCATGGCCATATCCATCCGCCTTACCTCCTCCCCGCGACCACTGCCACACAATGGCAGGTCCTCGCCCGCTACAAAAGCACAAAACCAAAGACAAGGACAAAGATCAAGACATCTCCAGAATCTTCAGAATCTCCAAAACCTCCAAAACCTCCAAAACTCACAAAGTCCAAGAAATCTAAGATAGCACAACCACCGCCTCCCGCGGCAGATCTAACACCAGCACAATTCGCACTCCGTGATTATCAGGAAGAATGTATTCAAGCAGTTCTCGATCATCACGAGAAAGGTCATCGACGATTGGGTATCTCACTTGCCACTGGGAGTGGGAAAACCGTATGTCTCCATATCCATAATTTGCCTTTATATATATACATAGTAATATACTGATACTCACCCAGGTAATCTTCACCCAACTAATAGACCGCATCACCCCTCTCCACCCAGGCGCAACCCAAACTCTAATCCTCGTCCACCGCCGCGAACTTGTCGAACAAGCAGCAACCCACTGCCGCAACCGTTACCCAGATAAAACAATCGAAGTAGAAATGGGCGCCCGCCACGCCAGCGGCAATGCGGACATTACAATCGCATCAATCCAATCAATCTCCTCGTCCGGCCGAATCACAAAATTCAAACCAGAGCTTCACAAATTAATCCTAATCGATGAAGCACACCATTCCGTTGCAAAGAGTTATCGAAAAGTGTTGGAGCATTTTGGAGCTATGACGGCTGATACTAACGTTTACGTTATCGGTGTTTCTGCGACTTTTGCAAGGAGTGATGGGGTTAGATTGGGTGCTGTTATGGATCATATTGTTTATCACAAGGATTTTGTGGCGATGATAGATTCCGGATGGTTGTCGAAGGTGATTTTTACAACTGTGACGTCCGCGATTCAACTAGCGGACGTAAAACTCACGGGATCGACGGGCGATTTCAACCTCAGCGACCTAGCGGATGTCGTTAATACAACTGAAAATAACGACCTTACAGTACGCAGTTGGATTGAAAAAGCAGGCAACAGGAAAAGCACTCTCGTGTTCTGCGTCGATATAAAACATGTCATGGATATGGCAAACCTCTTTAGACGGTACGGGTACGAAGCGTTCTATGTAACGGGAGAAACACCATTGAAAGAACGAACACAGATATTGGACGACTTTAAAGCGGGTAAATTCCCGGTACTGGTTAACTGTGGGGTGTTCACCGAGGGTACGGATATTCCGAATATCGACTGCGTCCTATTGTCGAGGCCGACAAGGTCAAGAACTCTGTTGGTTCAAATGATCGGAAGGGGGATGAGGTTGCACCCTGGCAAAGAGGATTGTCATGTTATTGACGTAGTTGGATCGATTGATCGTGGAGTCGTAACAACGCCGACACTGTTTGGGTTACCGCCAGAGGAAGTGCTAGACCGGACGCCGTCCCACGTCGTCAAGAACAAATTCGAACTCCAACAGGGAAACCAAGCGGAGCTGGAGAGACAACAATCGGAGACATCGCAGGGTTCATCATCAAACCCCGATATCAAGGACGAAATAGACCCGGAAATATACTCTAGACCTTGGAGCGTTACATTCGTGGATTATGACAGTATTCACGATTTGATACAGGATGCAAGGGCGGATGTGAGTGTGCGGCAGTTTAGCTTGAATGCATGGGTATGGGTTGGACCTGGGAAGTATGTATTGGGATTGATCGACAACAGTTTTGTGACCATTATGGCAAAGCCCACGGGTGGGTATCTTGCGCAGGAGACTAGAGCACTGCCGGAAGGTGTTAAAGAGAAATATGGGTCGCCGTTTATGCGTCCTAGGGTCGTGGTGGATCACGTTAATACTCTTGAGCAGATTACCAATGCGGTGGATACGTTTATTGCTGGGAGGTATCCACGACAATTAATTCGTCATGATGCGGCGTGGAGGAGAGCAGAGGCAACGGACGGGCAACTACAGTTTTTATCAAAGAGGACGAAGAAGTCGGTGGAGGAGTACAGACAAGAAGGATTGACGAAGGGACAGGCAGCGGATATGCTGACGAGGTTTAAACACGGAGCCGCAGGGCTTTTTGAAAAGTTGGAGAAGATGAAGAGGAAGGAGACGAAGAAGGAATTGAAGGCGCTCAAGTTGTCGACGCCGATGCTAGAGCAGGTTAAGGTGGGGAGGCTGGATGCTGAAGTCGGGGCTTGAGTCCCTTAACTGAAGGACGGGGTAGGATGGTTGGAGTGTCATTTTGGATAAGTTCCGATCTGGTCTGGGAGCGACGCCGGTTGCTGTGTCGGTACCCAAAGGTTTTATTGCATAAATCTCCAATAGTTCAGGTCTTTGCTTTAACGGAGTTACAGACGGCATCTTTATAGGAGTATCATAGGATTAAAGGTATCTCGTCTACAAAACGGCGGAAGAAAGGGAAGAAACTGTACATATAAGATATCACCAATGAAAAATAAGGTTCAAATAAACCAAAACCAAAGGGGCTCAATACGCTAGACAAAATGCATTCAGCAACCCAATTCCCCCCTCTTATATCACAACCAGATGATAATTATGATGATAAATTCAATCACCTCCTCGCCTTTTCCTCATCAACCTGTCTCCTCAAATCCTCTAGCATGTCGTTCCTCTGCGCAAAATGCGACTCCAATGCCTCAATCTGCTGCTTCATAAGCTCCAGATCATCTCTCGCACTCGCAAGGCTCGCGCCGCCCTGCGCACTCCCCTTTCCTTCTTCCAAATCCCTCAGCTCCCTCCTCTTATAATCCAACATCTGCTCTAGCTCCCGTCTCACTAGCGCAGCTCTCGAGTTCCTAGTACCATCGGCACCTCTAGCCGCCCTCTTCGACGCCGCTGATTCTGCATCTTTGATTTTGGACTCTAAATCAGCAAGTTGCCTCTTCAGCCTGACTTCCTCCCAGTCTTGCTCTTTCGAGGCCGTAAAGTCCGTTCCTGCAGGACTCAAAATTAGCAACCAGTTCTAAATTTTCAGAAAAACTTGAGCACTGAAAACCCACCGCTAGTTTTATAACCTCCCGTCCGCCCTCCCAATCCGAGCCTATCCAAATATCCCTCTGCGAACGCATTCTTCTTACTCGTCGACCCACCCGCCGGCGGCCTATCCCCCCCATTCCCCAACTTAACACTGCTAACCGAATAATTTATCTGGTTCTTCTCAAAAGAAGCTCGAAGTGACGCCGGTACACTTCGGGGAATTCTATATCCTTCGTTCCGCTGGTTTAACATGTGTAAGAATGCTAATGCTTGGTCTTTTCCGACGCTTAGGTCCGCATTAGGGTTTACTAGGTTCCAGGCGAAGCGGATGTCTGTGTCTGGGACGTCGAGGGAGGAGTAGAGATCGTCTAGGGCGGCGACTATTTTATCACACATTTACAATTAGCTCCGACTCGACCTTGTGGATCGTGATGATGGGGGAGGGACATACAAGTAACCTGCCCATGTCGATCTACGTTCGCGCTGTAGATTGCCTCGTATTTCCCCTTATCGGCCGGCGACATGTACCAGTCGAACCCATCTCTTAGGCCAGGTGTATCGTCTTCCTCCTGCGGTGCTTCGATCTTCGGCGCGGTTTTGGTGAGCGCTTGGGTTGCTGCTACCAGATGGGATTTACTCTCTGGGACGAGGTAGTCCGGTAGACGGTCCGGGATGTCCGATGCTTCCTGTATATTAAGATTAAAAGAAGGGTTGGTTAGTCAAATGAAGCTACTCTCGCTAGCCAATGGATAATGATGACGGTGAGATGAGATACGGAGACCCTATGGAGGGAATGGGAGAGAAAACATACACCACCAAGAACATTATAAATCAACTTCATCGCCACGCAAAACTCCTCAAAGTCGAGCCGTCCATCGTTATCGATATCCGCCAGATCCCACACTTTTTCCAGCTGGACGTCGTTTAACCCGGAGTTCTTGAGGACCGAAGCGGCTTGGTTGCCATCGAGGTGGTTGCCGCCGTTGGCGAGGACAGCGAAGATTTCCCAGTATTTTTGGACTTCGGACTGGTTTATTGACATGTTGGGCGGGCTGTGGGGTTTGTAAGGAGTGAAGAGAGGTGGTGGTGAGGTGGTGAGAGGGAGAAGTGGTGGTGGATGAGGATGAGGATGAGGATTGGAAGCAAGCTATACGGGGTTTAATTGCAGGTGATACGATATGGATAGCTTGCCTGCCTAGCCTCTCGACTTACGCAGCTCAATCCAGCCCAAGTTCACCGCCAACAACGCGAAATATCCAACATCTCGCCTCCAATCCCTTCACTCATTACATTGCATTATCAATATCAGATATCGCAAGAGATATCATGCGCATAACCACCACCACCCTCAAACTGCCTCCAATCTCAGGGATAATCACCAGAGCTACCATCACAGGATCAAGAGTAAAATCAAGAACCCTCACAACCCTCCCCTCACACACTGACATCCCATCCTTCCTCCGCCACGCAACAGTCTCGTCTTTAAACCCAACAACCACAGTCTTCAACGGCACTTTGTACGAGTACACCGTCCTCGCAGCACTCACTCGATGCTTACCGGGTATATCCCTAACCCGTGTCGGTGGCCGCGATGATGCCGGTGTGGATTTACTAGGCACTTGGGAGTTACCCAGAATACCCCGACGACCATTATCATTATCTTCAAATAATAATGAAAATGAATCCGAAAATCCACAAAAAGAAGAACAAGAAGAAGGGGGGGAAGAGGATGGAAACGACAAACCCTACACCCTTCCACTAACAATCCAATGCAAAAACGTCCAAAAATCCTGGAAAGGACCACAATACATCCGCGAGCTGGAGGGCGCCCTCGCCTCCCGCCCTCTCCATGCTCTCGGAATCCTAGCCAGCGTAAGGGATATAACTCCAGGCATGAAAAAACAAATGTTAGCCAGCAGACGAGCACTAGGATTTGTAAAAGTTACACCTCTTGAGGCAGTTTACAGTGAAAAGATATCTATCCAAAGATATGGAGAGGAAGAAGAAGTAGGGAAGGGAATGGCGGGGTTTAGATTAACTGGGAAAGGAGGGTTATTACAACAGTTCGCGTGGAATGAGGTTGCTAATAGGTATATTGGAGGATTTGGGATCGGAGCGAGGTACGTGGAGAGGAATTATGCTATTAAAGGTGTGGAGTTGGGTGAGTTCTTGAGCGAGGCGGCTATCAAGAAGACAAAGAAGAAGAAATCCGATGACGAAGCGTTGGAGCAGGAGATTACGTTAACGTGGAAGGGGGCTCCTGTACCAAAACCGTAAGATTCTTTGGTTTGACCATGTACATTCACTAATCCATTCATTGGGGCTTGTAAGATAAAGGCGCGTATATTCTATATAGCTTGGAGTTTTTATAACCCTTCCGTAACTACTAAATAGCACCTAGCGATATCAAAAAAATATTACTTTCGAACTTTGGCCCTTTGTCCATTATCATTTGACTTGGTGGGTAGTGTGGGTGGTTATAATACATCGTCATGAGGAAACCTTCCTCCCCTTTGCAATTGCAGAATCGGGAGAGAAGAGGTGGGTAGCTATAGCAAGCAACAGAAACAGCTGGTACGGATCAGATCGGACTAAAAAAAAATGTTGAAGGCAGATATAGAAAAAAAACCCCATTACAAGATTCTCTTGAACCCTTCCCCATTTTTGATACCCTCAGTGGGTCCTAGGGAACATATAAAAAGCGAAAGATATACAATTATCCTCCCCTTAATACTACCTGTATCCTAGCGGCCTTCGTTGGAGTGGCTATGAAAAGCGAGTGAGGGAGTAAGCAGATTGAAGGGGTTGTGGTTGCCAAAGGTACGGTAGAAATTGACCGCGTAAAATAAAAGGAGTGGTTGTGGATGTGATTTTAAAGAAGTTTCGGGTCGGTAATGATCGATGTGAAAGCCGAAGAATGGTGTCGAGCGCGAGACCCGGGTGATAGGTGGTGTGGTCCTAATCTACATTATAATTGGAAAGCATCTGATTCAGACACAAAGATAAAAGTGCTTGGGTCATGTAGACATATCCCAGGAGAAGGAAGAACGAAGGAAAGAAAGAGAGAAATCGGTATGTGGAAAAAGAGAAGCCCGTCTCCGCTACGCCAATATGACAAAACGATTCGCATCGCACGCCGACAGGGAGAATCGAAAGTGGGGGGACATTAATTAAAAATAAAGAATCAAAAAAAGAGAATCAAGTACGCCGTCTAGATGAAAGCAATGAGGAAACTGCCGGTAAACCTGCTACAAAAAAACAACAATAAAAGGAAAAGGACATTAAAAACCTTCCTGTTTATCGCTTAAGGCCCCGATACGTCAAAATCTTATAAGGTGTGTAAAATGTTAAGAGGAGGGAGGAAAGGGAATGATGAAGAAGATAACGGTGATGAATAACGTAGGTCGTCAGGGAGCGGAAAGAACGAGATTCAGGAGATGCCATCTATATGTGTGTGCGTGTGTGTGTGTGTACAGTTGACGAAGGTTTTGAAGAGTGTCGAGCCGAAACGAAGAAATGGCCATTTCAAAAATATTTACCACTATCCAAATCGGATTCAGGGTAGCTTCTTCGGTTCATCCGGGCTATTGAACATCTCCACAAGGCCAGAGACGGTGAACGGTGTCGAACTGAAATGCAGAACAACTAGCCACGCTGCCACGAGGTTGACCGCATGGTGTAGCATATATGCATACATGACGCCGTATATGGTTGCATAGGCGGCGACGCCTAGGAACAATAAACTTGTGACATGTCGAAGTCTAGCAGGATTGTTAGTTTTACCACCTTGATCGAGAGGTACGCGGGCGGGGACGTACGGATTCTCGCATCGCGGAACCATGTTTCCGCAAGTGAGAGTTTCCACCAGAAGAATAAACGGCATAACAGAGAGAACGTTGTGATGTGATGAGAAAGGTGTCAACCAATGGACAGCAAGGTTATGTATCCAAACGACCAGCACAGGCAGGTTGATTGGTAGAATCCAAATCATCAAAACCAACAGAGAGTGGCTGTAATTCGCAAAGTCCCAATGTATGTTCGAACGAGTCCCGTAGCCCTGATCACTAATTAGCAACTGCGACCACCAAGAAGAAGATAACCAGTTACTCACGCTCTCTCTAGCAAACTTCAGCGCTCTAATGCAAACAACTAACTGTACAATGCAAACCACAACATATGCAAACTGATATGGGATGACGGTTGCTACGAAAAACAGCAGTGCACACGTGACAAAGAGTCTGCGTCTAGGATGACCCGACGTGAAGGCGGAGGGCGGTCCCCTTTTGCTAAAAATGATGCACGTCAGCATATTATACTCTCTGAAACATATACGAGGAGTTCTCACCTTTTCTCATTGCTCAGCCACGCTGGCCGGGCAGAGAACCAAGCGTAGATGGCAGTGAGTGTATGCACGATTATCAAAACGAGGTAATTGAGCACGGCACAGACTCCAAGGGCGATTGTAACAAATATCGGCGTCAGGAACCAGAAGAAAGGATCCTGAAGTCCAATAAGCGCATCATTCTTCAGGAACCTCTCTACCACCGCATTACTCAAGGTTCCGGCGTGCTGTCGTGACTGGGCGATGGCAAGGGAAAGGGTAAGAGCGGACACTATCACCAGAGTCGCCGGTAGGGATTGCCTAAGAACTAACTCAAGACCTTCATTGAAGGTAATGAAGATCCCGGTGGCGTCGTATTCCTGGAACTGGCGTCGAAGGACGAGCGCCACGATCAAAAGCGGAAACGCCGCAAAGACAGTTCGGTACCGAATAGCCAGCTTCCCAATGCTACCCGCATAGTCAACCGTTAACGATATCGAGATAGGCGAGTTGCATGTCGAATCGGACCACATCTGCAGTGCAAGTCCGCGGCGTTCGGCGGGTTTAAGCGGCTCCGGCATGAACGGTGCCATTCCATGTAAACTGATCTCCGCCTCGTGGACGTTGACGAAATACTTCGATTCATACGGGTCGCTTAGGTATTGTCGAACCAGTGGCGTGAATAGCTGCCCATCATCACCGCACGTTTGTACGCCGACAGTCAGCTTATAAGCAAACAGGCTGCTCTGAATGACCGGAATGTGCAACTCGGTCATCAATGGTCTTTCAGCCGGGAGCACCGTGTGAACACCTTGGCTGAGGAGTGTCGGCAAGCTAACATCCAGAGTCGTTTCCCGTTGGGATTTTTCGCTAAACTGTGCAACCAACCACCCGGTCGAGAACATTGGAGCCTTATCAACCACAGCGATAAATTGATGCTCCCGCATATCCTCAAGGTCGTACTGAATGTATGAAAACGGCGTTACCTCCTCGAAGGGATGTTTCAAGTATCGAGTCGATGCAGGTAGCGACATAACATCTCCAACAGCCGATTTGCAAGCCAGCCTAGTGCCGTCCACTACGTCATCTGCGAGGTCCATGTTCATAGCGAACACACTCTGAGCCTGCCCAGCTTGTAATGGGAAGCTGCTGCAAAGCATAACCTCGACATCCGGCGCCTTCCCGGCCAAGTTCCTATCCGTGAGGAGGGTAAATGACATGATTCCTCTCCCATCTCTGGTTGGTGGTGTTGGCAATAGGTAGGCCTTCGGTTTCTGGTTTCCTCCCAATTTTCGCAGTACTAGCGTCTCCCCCAATGGTATAATAGACTGGGTATTCGGCTCGAGTGTAAGAAGCGTATTAAGGGCTATAAGAAAGCGAAGTCAGCACCATAAGCAAGATTACGTTTGTAAGCTAACCATACCCTCGTTCTGTGTCGTCCTCTCTGCAAACCCTTCCATCCCAGTCAAGAAATTCTTCTTCAAAATTCGCATTCTCTCAGCTCTAGGTTTCGTCTGTCCCGGTCTTCTAACGTTCACAAGCTCCAACAAAGTCCTTGCAACAACTTTTCTAAACTGATCACACCACAGAATAGCTTGATGATCCATCGAAGTCCACACTCCCGGCACCGTCGACGTAAACGCCGTAAACCCATGAGTCTCCGGTATCAGCGATGCAACGGATGCGTAGTCCGACGGAACAACCGTATCTAATCCCCCTCCAGCTATCGAAACCAACGTAACGTGCCATAACGGATTGTTGCTTGCCCACTCGGCGGAGTAGGAATCCCTCCAGTAAGCGTTGACTCTTTCGTACGTCCTAACCAGCTCGGCATCAAATGATATCGGGGGTCTAGCGTGAGGCGCCGACATGGTGATAATTGTGTTAATCGAATTGGGTTGGTAGTTATTCATGAAGAGCATCGTACGGGCTACGATACCACCCATCGAGTGTCCGATAAGGATAACAGATGCAGGGTCCGGAAGGTCCGATTCCTTTGTTGTTTTCCGCGCATCGTGGTATAAGCTGAGAATGTAAGCAACCGCTTCGTTCAAAAATTCAGCTTGGTCGAGCAGAGTCTGGCCGTGGAACGCGGTGATATCTTCGTTGAAATCCACAGTAAAGAAGTCCAGCGACCTAGCCCCGGTTTTTAATATCGATGCATTTGCTTTTAGCTGGTCTCGGAATATATTGGCAGCTTCAGCAGCAATCGGCCGGACCTGCTTGTAGCTTCCGGCGTTCCCCGGAATGAATAACACGGGTACCCCCTTAGGCTTCAGCAGGGCGGACTTGCTGGTATCGTCCACATTTTCCTCCCGGTACAGATAAATGCTATACTTGCTCGCGAAACGCGAGTGTTCTGTGTCGAAATCCTCGAGTCTCGCATAGGAAGGCCGCATATAAGACATCCGACACCCCTTTTGGTCCATCTGCCGATTTGTTGAGGAATGGAATATCGACGCCAGCCCTAGCAGCGAACATACTGTGACCGACAGCAACAATAATCCGCAATGCCATACAGATCGTAACCTCGGCCGGCGACCAATTCTACTTCGACCCGACTTCGCCCCAGCCAACAGCAGGTCCGCGTCATCCTTGTTCCAGGAGCCGGTCCCAATCATCGCTTTCTCGCCCGGCGGATTTTTAGAGTCCGCCGCCGCCTTTGTTGTGTCAACACCGTCGGGGTCTAATACTGTAGCTGTAGGAGCAGATGTTATCGACGCAGGGTCCTCGGATGGATCGTTATTGTTGTCTTGATCGTCGATCTCGACATTCGACAGACGTCTTTCTCGCATCTAATCGGAATGCAGCGGGTTTGCGTCCTTCTGTTGGAAGCCAGAAACCGCCCGCTCGCTTGAGATCCGTCTGATGTCGAGTGAGAGAATCCTGTCGTCGTCAGCAGCAGCCCCCTTTCCTCGCCTTGTTGGATGACCGATGACCTCGATATCGCCGACACTTTGACGGATTAATTAATTTTCAATTTTTATTTTTTCCGGGTACTTTTGTTTCCTTTCCGGCAAGAGAGAAAATCTCGAGAGTGGACGGGCCCTTCCGGGAGGTGAAAAAGAATTGTCGGAGTGGAGTCGAGGAATGAAGGGAGGAGGTGGTGAAGTAGGGAGAGGATGTTGGTGGTGATTGTGGTGGTGAGGGAGTCGCCAAGGGAAGGCGATGATCGGTGTTGCTTGGGTTGTCTGGATCGACTGGGCACAGAAGCAAGGAAAACAAACACGACAAGACAACTGCGATGGTGATAATACCGACGGACGACAGTGGGGATGGAGATAACGAGTGTGGGTGAGTGAGTGAGTGAGTGGGCGAGTAGTTAGTAAGTATTTAGTTAGTAGTATGTACGTATATTATCGTCGGATAATTGTCGGAATGGAAGAGAAGGATGGTGATGATGATTGCGATGTTGATGATGATGATGAGGAGGAGGAGGAGAGTGTCGGATGATGAAGGGTGAGGTGTGGAGGGAGGAGAGAGATGTCGTCGTTCCCGAGGGAGTGTCGAGTGTGGAAAGAGGAGAGAAAGAATAAAGTATGGCAAGTACGACAAAGTACCCACTTTACCAACACCAGTCTCGAAGGTTTGGATTGATTGATTGAACGAATCGCCCTGATTGGAGGCCAATGCGAAGGGAGGTTGGCTTTTCCTTCTTCCCTTCCCTTCCCTTCTTGCTCTTCTTTCTCGCTTTCTAACTAAAACTCGGCTCGGAAATTTGCCCGCGTTTCAATATTTGGGGGTGAGAAAAATTGTAAGACAGAAATCGAAAGATTCTTCTTAGCTTCAAGTAAGTCTGACAGATCTGATCCAGACTCTGGTCATATAGAAGTACTTACTTACTTAAGTATCTACTATATAAATAGGCGGTAAGTACTTACTTACTTACTAAGTGTGGGACGAAATGTGGAGAGAAAGTACATACATCCTATGTATACGAATAGCCTCCAACTACCCTATAACATGCAGTTGGCGATAAGTCAACCAGAACTAGACCCGCCGGTCTGAAGCCAGTAAGGCTGCACCATGCGATCAGGCAGGTGTTCCTCCCGCTCGTTCGCTCCAACTAGTTAGCCCTCTCTCGCCTTTAATTCTCACTCTCACTTTCTCTCACTCACTATCCAGGTCACTGCACTCTCTCAGATGTGATATGATACCATGTCTGTGATTGTAAAATTGTAATTTCTAACTTAAACCTGGGTCAAATCGTTCCCCGCCAGCCGTGCCTTAATTGGTCAGAATCCCCAAATCACACTTCTCCGCCCCCCTTGCTCGCCATTGTCCGTCCTTCAAGGCCCTTTACCCGGGTGCTTGTTCGCCTTTTTTGCTTACTTTCACTTTTTAAACTTTTTTTCAATATCGAGATGAATTGAGCGAGAAGGCGTGCGCGCAATGAAGCCCAATTTCGACAACACCACAACCAACACACAACAACGACCACAACAACTCCCCAATCTATGCCCATGCCCCTCGATACCATACCACCCCAACTCCGCCCACTATCCTCATACGTCCTCACACATTCAAATTCATGCAAGCTGACTCCTCGATACTCGATGATCACGCTCCCCCAATATGCCGGGCCCAATAATATGTAAGAGCTCACCCCGCAAATCCCTGAATCTCCCTACCCGAACAGTCATTCCAACATGACACTTGCACGCCTCCCAAACTTACGTAAACCCAGGCCCGTCAAGAAAAAGCTTAAGGGGACGTATGTACAATCAAAGAAGATACTACCTAGCACTGTAAACCGTAAATCACACGAGAATACGCAAAATCCACATCTTCCCGTGTCTAAATATACCCCCATATTCCTTCAACAACCCTCCAAGGACTACGCGTCTATACCCACAATAATCTCTTGGCCGACCCCGTGTGGCGTTGAGCTTAAATTCTGGTAAACTACCCCCCCAAAAAGGAACAACCGAGACCATTTTTATTCCACCCTCGCCAAAACCTGTGGGAACAATACGGCGAATTACGACTTTTTCCCCTCCTTCTCGGGTGAATTCAAAGAATAATAACCATTGTACAGCATAACTATTAGGTGTAGGGTACGGGGCTATAATACTACACCGTCTTATGTAGCATCCAATTTCAACAATCCCATTCTGCCCTGTTTCAGCTTCATTCTCACCCTTGGGATTTCAAAACGCTTGCGCGTCTACACCTTCGCTGGCATAGCCGCCTGAATTTACAAAGGAGATGCGTTGACCGTCCCAACACATCTACGAGATATCTATATCTCCCAAATCTCCTTATAAAACTCTCTAAAAACCTGTGGGCATAAAATTCCAAGTTATAGAAGCCAACTGGACCTTTCCAATCCCTCATATTCACAGTAGCGCTGTTGCAATTCCGCTTGGGGCGCAAGGTAGCGCCTTAGACCACTCGGCCATCCGTTTGTCCCAACTCCTCAAAAACTTCCATATCGAGATATCGCGCTTAACACGCCTACTCCAACACATGGTATAGCCGCGCTCTTCCCTCATGAACCCCTGAATACCCTCTTAACCCCCAATAGCTCCCCTAAATAACAAGATCTATCGCAAGATCAACGACAAAGGTACTTCATCAGACAAGTCAACTGTACTTCAGAGCAACCCTCAAAATCTTATAAGGCAATAAGTGTTGTTGTTCAGGCATAGACGGTTGCACAGAAGCGTCGCCGCAACATCTACAAATAACTACAAGTAGTATACGGTCTATTGTACTACGAGACTACGGTCCATCGATATCGATGCATCAAACAGTGTATGTAATACGCGACGCTATGTATCTCCATTCGATCAACCAAATAATCTATCCTACACTTTTTCTCCTCCCCTCTTCACAAAAACCACCCTGACCAACAGACCGCAACTAACAGTAACAACGACGACGCAACGACGCAACGACAAGCAGGAGTATCTTATCTGGCACTTACTCCGCCATAAAAACAAAGAAGAAGAAAACGCTTTTAACGGTACGACTCGCTAGTCCGAACCAAGAAAGATATAGAGCGGAAACTTTAGGAAAAGGAACCCGAGAATTAAAAGGAAATTTAAAAAGAAAGAGACTATGTAACTACTAGTCAAAAGAAATCAAGAGGCCTGTCTGGGTCCTATAAAAAAAACCGACCGAATCCCAAGCCATCCTCTCGAATATTTTCATTATTCCTTATCAATCAAAGCCCCCCGCAAATAAAGTAGAGTAAGATTAACAAAAGAATAGAACTCCGGCCCTATCTAATAAACAAAAGGAAAACAAAAAGAGAGGGAAACTCCTGCAATGATAAAGACAGCTAGCCCGGCAGATAAAGTATCTGAATAAAAAACAACAGCAGCGGTAGTCGATGGGCTTCTCTTGAATTGAAAACATGTTAGGGCAGAGAAAAATTAAGTGCTGTGGAAAAGAATAGGAGTGCAACCGCCATGATGTCTGAAGAAGAGTAAGGATGAACCGGGATGAATGGGCAGACCAAAGTCATAATACAGCTGAAGAATTGGTATATGAACAAAAAAAAGGGGGGCATTCGAAAGGTCGTGGTATCATGGAAGTTGCGATTTATTACAACGATGATAGGCAAGAAAGGGGGCGATATTCTCCAAAATCAAAAGGACCCAAAACGCTTTTGTTGTAAAGGACGAAAAGAAAGATAAAAAAAAGCCAAGCAAGGTAGGAGACCTAGATAGTAGAGTCGTCCCGAAGGCAGCGATCCATCGCAGCCTAACCGTGTCGTCGGAGAACAAAAACACCGACTTCAATGGTCTCTGGTTCTTGTTGCCGCCTACTCTTGTGGGTGTGGTTGGGACTGCCAACTTCGCCAATGATAGGCCAGCTTGAGGTCGGGCCAACCATTGAACTTGCAAAGACAGCTTCACCCATTCCACGGCTGCTAGGCCGAATAGCTAATGCCTTGACTCCATCGAGGACCTCTCTGGCCAGATCTACTGGTCCGCTATAAACCGCAGCTGCTAGTGGACTTCCAACTTCAGCTGAACCTTGAGATTCGTTGAGAAGTGGTTGTGACAATGTGTTGGCATCCTGGGGCGACGTAAAATGATTTTTGACGATCTCTCGAATTCGATTTGATTCCTGGAATGTCCACCACTCTCGCCACGAAGACTGACTCAGCGAAACGTTCACTTTTTGTGCGTGGACTACGGAAACTTTCGGGAAGAAATAATTAGGTCCGGAAAATCGCTTGTCGTCACCTCCCTCGTCCTTGGCTTTCTCGGATAGTCGGCGGCAGAAATGATCCAGTCGTTCCTTCAAGTCGTCAAATTCCTGCATCGTTTCAACCGCTACCATCCGACTAATTTCCCACAGCAGATCCGCCCGAAGTCGATGCAGAACCATTAACCGTCGCAGCAATGGGTCTAGAACCTTCCCAAGGTACCTTTCCAGAAATTGTCGAGCACCAGTTTTTGTCGGATAGACGAATAAAAGGCTTCCACCGCAGGGAGACAGTTCGACAACACGATCCAAGAGAACAGAAGAAAATGGTGAAAACATTGCAGAATCAGCTGTAGGCGTAGCAGGTGGTATATACCGCTCAAGTAGAGAAAAGTGTAGTGAAAATGGTGGCAAAGCAGGGTTCGGAGAAGGTCGGTGGAGAATTGGAGCGGGGAACCCAGATTGCAAGGCGTAAGATATTGGGTCCTGCGCCATGACAATACTGTTGAAAACAGTCGACGAGAAAAAATCCCGCTCGTGAGGTGGGGACGTGAGAAAAGCCGAGGGAACCAAACTGCCTGCACTAGTAGCAGCGCTGTTCACGCTAGATCCCGTCAAATTTGTAGATTGGAGTTTGGGTGCTGCAGGGTTAGACGATATGGCATGAGATACGTGGATATATACTCTCTTCGTGTCGTTTCCATGTACCTTCTGAATTGCTGTGGTTATTGCATTCAAAGCACTAGTGGTTCCTTCGTCCTCCGTACAATGCAGACCGTTGGGTACTATCGACTGCGTGAACGGGAGCATAAAATAACCTGCAGCAGCAGCAACACCCTGAGCCGCAGACGCAGATTCAGGGAGGACTCCAGAATCGGACTGACTTGAGAAGTTGTGTTCGCCCGGCGTTCTGGTTGGTGGAAGAGGGCATGGCAAAGCATGCGAGATTAGTCTTACAGCTTCTATAGTCGGCTTGAAATCTGGCGGATGTGATAAGACTAATAAGCCTGTTAGTTAAAATTTCGTCGAGAGATTTAAGTCATCTAGCCACTTACGCATAACTTTCAGAGCATCCTTGAGCCACTCCTCGCCTGATTCGAGTCCGTTGGACAGAACGGACGCCAGAATGTCAGCAGTATGGCTCTCGGTTGAATGAACGGATCTTGATTCTGCTCCATCCTTGGTATCGATACCATCTGCCCCAGGTTGAGATGCCGATGGAAAGGGTTGTTGAGATAACGAAGTCGGCTTGTTTGTGACTTGATGGGGAGTCGGTTGGCTTGTCGAAGGAAGAGGTTGCCAGATGACATGCTTCGCATCCTCCGGCGGTGTAAGCATGACTGGTGGTATTGATGATACACTTGAATGTATATCAGATGGATTTAAAGCCGACGGCTGAGGCCACATATTCTCTGGTTGCATATCTCCACTCACGCTCCCACCGTTCCGCTGCATTCTCCTGTTGAGGAGAGACGTACGACTGCTCGGACTGCCAGGCGTATTTCTCATGTTGTCTTCCGTACAGTCACCTGCTGGAGGCCCAACCTGAGACGATCTCGCAGAGGGCGATTGGATCTCTACCGGTGTTTCTGGATGCTTTGGAACTGTTGGAGTCGTGGTCGGGGATGAGGCCCTCCGTATGAACGGTAACTTCAATATAGCCTTGACCTTCCCCAACGAAGACCGGCCGTGACTAGAACGCCGGCTATGTTGGGAAGTCGAGGAAGTCGATATCTTTGATTTGAATGCTTGGGAGATTGCTGGAGAGCGGGGAGGCGCACTATTGGTCGATACAGTTGAAGCCGTATACTCTGCAGGCCTCCTGTGTAATGGAGTACTCGGTTCCGAAGGTGAATGGCGAAAGGGGTACTCGGTGCCTTCCTCTTCGATAGAACTTGTCGTTAATAGAGGGGGGTTGTTGGGATTCCAGGCCTGGCCGTTGGTGTGAGTGTGGTCCGTCGATGCCAAGGGGTTTGTTGTGGTGGTGGATGGGTTGTTCTGAGACGTGAAGGGCGATGGTGAAGACGATTGAGAGGGAGTCGGAGGGATGTTAGAAGAATTGGAGGCAAGAGCAGGAGCAGGAGCAGGAGATGGGAGGGGAGAGGTGGACGAGGGGGGAGCAGGTATATTAGGATTATTTTCCATTTGGGATGGCGAAGAAATAGAAGGTCGTCTAACACCTCCGCCTCGAGACATTGTTCGGGCCAGCGAAGAATGTTGTCTCGCCCGCCAGGACTTGGAGGGAAAGTTCACCGCTTCTTCCTCCAACCCTAATTATTGTTTCGTGTATTTTATTTTTCCTCTGTCAATTTTTTCGATTTTATTTCTTCTCTTCTATCCCGGGGGGAGGATGTCTTTTTCTTTTTCTTTCTTTTCTTTTGTTTTGCCTTGTTGATGCTGCTGCTGCTTCGATAAAAATTTCCTCCCTTCTCCGTGCAGGTCTGGCTCAATTCAATGCAATGGTTCTTGTTCTCGTTCCCGTTCTTCCCTGCCAGGCAGTTTTGGGAAGCAATTGAGGGTATAGTTAACTGGGAGCTGGGGAGTGGAGGTGTGTTGGGGAGATTTGGCTTTGTGGCCCCCTTCCAAACACGACGGCTGCGAAGGAGACTTCCAGACCTGAGACCTTCAGAGACCTCAGACCTCCAGATCTCGACCTTAGACCTCAGGCAGCCAGAAGGATAGCCAGCTAGTTCGTTAGGGCCAATGGGCCGTCCGGGATGGATGGGAGGGAAAGCGATAGCTTAGGCTGTGGGCGAGCGATAAGTTAGGGCGTCCGGGTTTGGTGGATGCAGTGGTCTTGGTATTTGGAGGGAGGGAGGTTCCAGACTTGGAGGGAGTGGGAATAGTCTGATACTCTGGATATGGGGATATCGATCTATCCCAGGGCCCAGCCAATTGCAGCCAGCCTCTCCACACGGCTTCAAAAGGAAGTAAGTAGTATGTATGCACTATACTATACTCTATTGCCTTGTCCGTGTCCGTGTAGACGATGCTGATGCCGGCTGGTCGTACAGAGCGGGTTCGAAGGAAAAACGGGAAAATGGGAGACGGAGAGGCTTCCTTGATGGGGAGTGGGAAAAAAGACTCGCCTAGACCGTCTGATAGTGGATGCGGGACCCGGTCTGTATGTAGGTATCGACTGATTTGACAGAAACGATAGGATGGAAAAAAATAAAATAAAATAAAATGGAATAGAATAAAATAGAATAAAATAAAAACAGCTAAAAGAAACCGTTGATATTATTATTATTATTCATTCATTTATTAAAGAAGCAGTTTGCTAGCCTCTGTCACATTGCTATATGTACGCCTGTCCTGTCCTGTCTTGTCTGTACGTATGTACGGAGAAGTATTAATATGCCGTCGTGCGAGCGTGTCCTGTAAGCATCTGTAAGCTCTGCAAGGGAGCGGGGCGTGGTTGAGTCTAGCAGCAGCAGCAGCAGAAGCACAGACAATAGTATCGACAAAGAAAGGAAGGACCAAAGGAACGAAGGAGTGAGAAGGGGTGGAGGTGTATTAGCAGAGGAGAAGCAGAGGAGAGGAGGCGGTCGTGGAGGAGTGGTCGTGGTCGTGGTCGTGGTGGATGTGAGAGGCTTGCAGCTGCGGGCTGTCAGAAACCTCGACCGCTATTTCCTCGATTTTATTTTTATCCTTTTCTTTTTTATTTTATCTCAACGTCAATATCTTCCTCGAAACCCCCCTCTGATATCGCTGTGTCTCTGTGTCTCTGTTTCTCTGCTTGTCTCTGTCTCTCCGTCGTCCGTCGGCTCGAGTGGGCGGGTTTCGCTATATCGTCGGTAGGATGTGGGCAGCCATGCGTGGCAATAAGCCATAGCACGACTTCAATATGGGATTCTATAGGATCCTGATATTGATTTCTCTCGATATTGGACTATGATAATGAAGAACCGTTCCGGCTGCGGTGGAGCTTTTAAGGCCTGCCAAGTTGCTTTGGGCTGTCTTGGTCAGATCTCTTCTCTCCGTGATGGAGTCTCTCTTCCTCTCTCTCTCTCGTTGCACGTTCCCTCTTTTTGACTCTCTCCTGGATATGGATTCCGCCGCTGTCTTGGTCTTTACGGATGGGACTGTGGTTTGGGACGAAGCTTAGTTTGATTTTCTTTAATTTGGATGCAGCCGGTCGTCTTATTTCTTCTTCTTCCTATTATTACATTTTACTCTCTTTGACACAGACAGCACATGAAACCCCGTCCTCGACTGCAACCGAAAATGTGATTTGAAGGACGCCCGTCAGTTCGTACGATGGATGGGATCCCTTCACCACTCCTTCGCATCCTCTTGCTCTTCCTCCTTCTCTTCTCTTCTCTTCTCTTCTCTCCTCCGGAACCTTTAATTCTTCGGGCTACTGGGAACGTGATCGGCACGGTTGGGCATGGGCTTCAATATCCCTCGTCTGCGTGAGCACTAGTCCGGCCTTAGCCCTCCCAGCCCAGGTCACAGACTGCTGCTGCTTTCAAACAAAGCAGCTAGTTAGAATGAACAACCGTCCAAGCCATGCTCATGTAAGCTGATTATTCGATCAGCATCTTCTTCCGCACATGGCATTCAGCCAGAAACCCCATCTTCGGACCACCCTTTCGATCACAAAAATTTCCCTGAGATCGCACCCAAGAAAAAGCGGGTACAATTTCGAACTTGTCCATGTGGATATTGAGCACGAGAACAGAGCTAGACACCAAGTAGGTAAAGAGTTATGTCCCAAGTGACAGCCAGTCGCCAGCTAAAAAGCAACTCCCCCCACTGTTTGAACTGCTGCATGAACGGACATTTTGACATGCTGCAGAAGCATCGACGGGACAGTCAGAGGTCACTTGCATATCCAATGGGCTCTCTTCCCTGTCTTTTCCGCAGATCTGCCCTTTAAAGCGCGCTTGTTGCACACTCTCTTCTTCTTTCCCTCATGTTGGAATTCTCAACGTTAATCCTTAAACAGCGCCATACCGTTCGCATCTTCGGGCTTCCAAGCTAAAGGCTAGGTAACAGTGTGCACCCAAAGATATAAAGTATCACTGGATGCTGCATAACGTTAAACACTCTCCAAAGGAGAAGCAAACCAGCAGCGTTACACAGCGCACCGACGGCTTCCGTGGCTACATAGACTAAAGCAAGGGAGTACATAGCATCCTAAGGTCCCGAGATTAGGATTCGATCCCTCAGGCGCATGGAAGGTTTTCGGACTGTGTCTTCAAATGCGAGGTGACCAGCCACCTGGAAGCGGATGGAAAGAAAATCTAGACCCGGAGTCTTTTGGTCTGTCCTCTTGACTCTTGCTTGGGCCTTTGCTTTTTCACGGTCTTCTTACAGGGGCCTCCCCTCCCCTCAATCAATCCCGTTCGGCTAACTGCTGTCTTTTCCAGACAGCGGCCAAGACAGGGTCCTCGGCAGGCCACCGTTTTAACCTTTTTCTTTTTCCTTCATTTCTCAATATCATATTTTCCAATCTTTTATCCTTGAGGAATTCCCTCGCCTTCCCAACTGCTTCCGACAACATATTTTATTCGCGTCTGGTTTTAAAACGTGGCCTCTGGAATCTCGAGCTGCCCTTGTTTTCCCGGCCGCAGTGCCGTTGGGAGGCTTTAGCTTTCCTGCATGCCAAACTCCTGGGCGCCCTGCGGAGAATGCAACAGCGATTCTGAGTTGCATATAAACCTTCTACATACACTGACTTTTCGCACACCCCTTAAGCGCCTTTGCCCTCCAGAAGTATCCACTGTGGCTTCCGAGCATAACCCCATAGCCGTATCTTTCGCCAACCCATCTGCATGACAGCCCTTTTTTAAATCTTGGCGAGAGAAAATCACACATGGAAGCACTTGAGCTGGCCATGTGAGAACGAAAAGAAGCCAGGTGCATCCAAATAGTTCCCATTCTAACTAGTCCCCATCGCCAGAAACGTACAGAACGCCTCTTTTTTCACCTTGTCTTTACCACGTTCGGAAGATGGATCTATAGGACGACACAAATATACCCAGGTACAAGGCCCAAATGCATGAGATTTCGGTCGCGGCCTTGTCACTCCTATATTGCGAATACGGGGTACCTTTTCCAAGGGCCATGGGTCTTGGGAGAAATGTGCACAGGCCACTGGGGTTACCATTTTTTTCACAATGCAACCGTCCCCAACATTTAACATGCGACATGCTCACAGAGAAAAGAGACCGAGTCAGAATTTTACTCGCTCATAGGCCAGGTCCGGACTTTAGTAACTTAAATATCTACCTTCTCGAATAGGACAACATGAATAGAAAGAAGCGAAGCAAAGAAAAACCTCGCAAGCCACAATTCACGAAACTCCCACACCCTTTTCAAGCCGCGATGCAGCTACCACTTCTGCTTTTCCAGCTCGGCAAGCCACCGTTTGTAGTAATCCCCCAATATCTACCATGCAATTGGTAATAAATTCGCTCCCTCGGCTGTACAAGCAGCAGTTTTCCGGCGTTAAGGGAAGGGAGAGATGTTGTGCACCGGTGTATAGAGTGGAGAGCTATGCTAAGTACCCTTCGTTTCTATTAATGGGTGTCAACGAGAAACGAAACTTAAATGTGATATGATATTATTATCTCTAAAGCGAAAAAAACAAAAAACCAAGGGAAAAAAAACATAACCTGCACCTTCCGACCACCAAGATAACTAACCAATATAACTGCGGCTGAAGCGGACGCCCCCAGCAAAAGGCCCTTGCACGTACCCGTCGACGGTTATCAAAAAGCAACACACCCACACACACACGTTCGCACGAGAAAGAGCTCGCCGCATGCATTTCGCAGTGAAACAATTAGCTATTTTCCTTTGGCCCCAAAAGGCCTACGTACTCCGATATACAATGTGCAAAAGCTACCGTTTTATTTTTTGCCTCCACGACTTGCTGGGGGCCGTGTTCGTCGGTGGGACGAATGTTGGGTGATTAAATCCTTGAACGCAGCTATCGCAAATGGCGCCACCGGGTACCTCAACGTTCTCGATGCCCTGTCCGATCTCATCCTTAATCTGGGGCCGGCTATTAGTATCAAGTGTCTTTGAATATACGACTGCAGTCACAGACTAAGGCCTAAACCCGTCGAAAATACCACAGGAGAACTAGGGCACAAGGGAAGGGCAGGAATTCAACATCTTCTTTACCCCTCGTCTCCATCCCATAGTTTCTGTACCATATCCACTGTTGCATCCCTGCCTTTGGGCCGTTCACTAGTTAGCTACCCAAGGCATTTGCCGAGCTTTCAATTTGCCTTCGATAGACATTCCTTTGATACCGGCCACAAGGTTCCTGGTTTCCTAAGCGCACAGCACAGATCCGGACCCGTGTTCTATGCAAGATACGGTGGAGCTAAGAGAGGCGATGTACTAAGTATCCTCTCAAACGGAAAGCGTACCTGTTCTTGCATCTACATACCACATGTTTAGTGTACTCTGTATTCGTAGTTAGACCCGGCTTTTGGCGAATATACCCAGAACTTAGCTCTGCGGGTACTCATTTATACATTGCCGTCCATGACCCTGTTTCCTACGATATTGCGAATGCAACCCCCTAGCTCTCTTACTCCTGGCTTCACTTCATCGAAGCTAGCAAGCTAAATCTCACCACTCTGGCACTAAACCGGAGGCAAATCTACCACCCCACCGCCGCCTCATCGCCTCAACGATCCCATTTTTATACTTCCCCATCATCCACCGAAAGCCAAATTCCACCGGAAGCTTATACTTACTGTCCCACGACCCTCCCAAAACGCCACAGCTCCATTCGCCCACGGAAATATACGCACAGATATAGCCAACCAATAGTTTAATTAACAAAAGCCATCTCCACGAAGAGGCAAAACCATGCTATAGCTAATCAACCTCTTGCAAGTTACAAACTTCATCTATATGCCCTATATATCCAATACAACAGCTAAAGAACTAGCTTAGCCTAGCTTACTCGCAAGCTTTCGGTCCGTAGCACTCGAAAAGTCAAAAACAACTCAAATAATACCATGTAGCTCAATCTCGAGCCGTAAGATTCTAGTATATCCGCTACACCACGGTCCCAGGATATCCCAGACTCCGCGCCCAAGCTCCCGCACAGGCACCAGAACTCGAAAAGCAAAAAACAAAAAATACAACATTCTTCGGAATCTGCCAGTGGTGCTCGTCCACGTTGACGATTTCTTTGCAAAGATTTCTTTCTTACTCCTGTGCTAGCTTAATGCGATAGCTTCAAAACATGCATTTTCCTTTTCGTATTTTTCAGACAAAGTGTGCGTATATCTCTAACAAAATGTATCATGAGTATCTACCACCCCTCGCCAAAAGCTTCCTCACATCCATTTGCCACATCGAGCTATCTTACAGATCTAGATCCCACCAATTCCTTCACTTCGACCAATTAGGCACCATTGTACTATCTCCATGCACTCTAAAGGAAAGATCATCTCAAGGACAATCATCCAACCCGTCAAGATAGCCCTTGCATAAAAGTATCCGTGTAGAAAGAGACAGACGTGCCTAGATTATACCTAGATAACCAAGTAGTAGCTAGCAATCGATCGCCCAACATTCTTCCAAATACCACATTACCATCTACAACTGCCGTAGATGGTAGATATATCTATTCCACCCGAGCAAGCCACAATACACCACAGCCCTCAAAACCTTATGCCCACTCATGCTCAAGTACCTCCCAATCGATCAATCCGTCTTCTCGCATGATATCAGCTTTAGACCATACTACTTAGTCACCTTGCCCGGCCGGCCGGGGCATATACTATCCACCATACCTGCATATCTCGAAAAACTTAATTAACCTGCTCAATTGATCATCAACCAGTGATACTCTGCATGTCGATAGTCAACAAAAATAACCCGTCCAATTGGATATATATCCTCCAGCGCGAGATAGCCGGACCAATTACCAACCGGGACTATCAGGGATATATCTAGTATGTATACACACCTTGCATAGACACTGCATACGCGATCATAAAAAAACATTTAAATCTAGAGCCCTAGAGATCACAATGATATATGGATATCGGACAAAAACCACACAAAGCTTTGAAGCCGCCTGTGCCGAAAGAAACGGCCTTTCCGTCTGATCTAGACCCCATCGGATACGTCTTATTTGTGTGAAATGTGGCAATGGTCTTGCAATTTTTCCAGGGCGTGAGATATTCCACTGCGTCGATTCTGACAAAACATCGGTTGCATTTTGTCATCCCATCACAAAAAGATTACCCGTCGTTGGTAGCCGACGATCATCTACCTTTCTGGACTGTCACTAATCAGGAAAACATCTGCACCCGCATGGCAAAAGACAGACATCGCACAGGGCCGGGATTGATCAGTGGTCCACAACCTCAAGGACAATTTGTATGAAATCGATCGAACATTCTTTTATATTCTTCATTCTATCCTAAGATACCTAAATACTACACTATACCACTAAAAAAGAATAATTTCGAAAGAAAGAAATCTCGAAAACGCTCACCGACGAAAATAGAAAATACACCTTGAAAAAAAAAAAAGTCACCCAATAACGCCCTTATGCAGGTCAAACATCTCCTATGAACGAACAATCCGGAAGGGAAAGCATACTGTACACAAATCCGCCCCCACCCAGCCAAATAAGAGTACGAAAATGCACCCTCTAACCAAAACCCTGCATATATGCCCTTACATTGCAAGAAATCCCTCCAAATGCGAGTAAATTAGTGTATAGCAGAAACCGAAGCAGCAGAAGAAAACTTCAGGGAGGCAATCTAATTCCTCCGCTGCTTCTTCCGCTCGCTCCCATCGCCACTCGCCTTCCTCTCCAACCCCGCACTCGTAATCCCGAGTCCCAGATTACTCTTCTTCCCACTGGCACTCGCGGAATCATCGTCATCCTTTTCTTTTCCCAACCCACCTCGCCGACTACTCATAGTGCTCAAGTTCTCACTTCTGCTCATAGCTGTCCCTCCTAACCCGGACAACGATCTCACGTTAGGAGTTCCGGAGCGTCCGATGGCCCCATTAACAGCAACATACGACGACGGAGCACCTCCATTTGCCAACCTCCTGATCTCTGCAAGGTCTCCCGCTGCATCCTCGGGCTTCAATGGTGCCGGCGGTGGCGCCGTCATGCTCTTAGTCAAAAATGACGGGGGAATAACCGGCGTCATGTTATGCCCTTGAGAAGCAGCAGCAGCACTCGTCACGTTCCTCGTCGTAGGCCCCGCCGCGGGTGCATTAGCACCATCCTCATCTCCCGCAGCGTCTTCGCCGTTTGTCGGCGTATCGGCGTTCTGCCCGTTCGCCTGCGTGCCTTGGCCTTGATTCCCGTTATCGGAAGCAAACTTGACCATATAATGTTTGACAGTAGCTACCTGAGCAGCTGCGGTAGCAGCTGAGAGTTCTTTATCACTAAACAGTTTTTCGAGGGTATACAAGGGTTTCACAAAGTCGCTCGCGTGAACACCTGACCGCGACGGCTTCGTCGCATCCGAGGATCTTGGCGTGGAGGGACGGGAAATCTCATTGAAACTGAGGAGGATGTCGTCTGTGTCGCGGGAAGCAGCACCCTTCCGGTTGTTTGCTCGCTTGCGCTTTCCGAGGCCGCCTGGACTTTGCGAGCCGTGGAGCCCGCTATTTGAAGGCAGGGCACCGGAGCTTTCCAGTGTTTGCAGGATTGTCAACAGATCTCCGCTTTTGGAATCGCCGTTGCTATCCTCGCCGCGCCTACCGCGCAATTTACGGGTCGGTGCACCATCCAATGAGGAGTATATATCGGTAAGGCGGCCCGCGGGTGACTTTTCGTGTTGTAAGTTTGTGTAGTGGGTAGGATGTAAGAATGCGAACGATGGCTCAGTGGAATCGAGATTGTCTTTGTCAGAGATTAGTTTCTTGCGATTTTGCTGGAGTCGAGTAAGTAATCTCTGGCGAATGTTCCCGACAAGGTGCTGATATTCTTGTTCCGCATGATATAATGCAAGCTCGTGGTGCATGTTGATTGTTTTCTCTCGACGTTCGTGAAACATCTATATTTTGGCAAAAAAAAAATGGGGTTAGCCGTGCTCAGGTAGCCGTCACAGACTGTAAACACTAGGAGGGGCATTCAGCATACATTCAGCTCCGTCATCTCGACGTCTCTCTGTTCCACGCTATCATTGACCTTGTCAATGAACCTGCTGTAGAACCTGCCAGCCTTCTCGGCGGTCGAGGGCAGAATAACACCAGAGTTCTTCAATACTTCATCGATTGCTGCCTCAACCTCTCCCCCAAAGTCTGGCAGTATGCCATTGGTATCCGGATGGCAATTTGTCTCGGCAATCGCTCGCATTTCCGCGTTAAGTATCGATAGTTGTGTCCGGTACCGATCATCCTTGCTCAGGGTGAAGTTGCTGTTAAGTTCCGTAAGAGCGTTGGCAATCGCGGTACGGCGCTTGTCTCGTTTCGAAAGGGACGACGTGCCCTGCTGGCCAGCTTGAGGATGGCCATGATGGTGCAGCGCGGGAGGTGAGTCGATCTGCATGTGGTGAGGGTGTGGTGATGCGATGGGCGACGGTGAAGCCATTGTGTCGGGCCAGGGGAGGTGGGTGGTGAGTGCTATATAGACTTAGGGGAAATAAAATTCGTGGACAGGAACGTCCACAAGATCCTTATCGTCCCCAGAATCGTATGGCTTCGACGAAGGATAAATAGATGGAGGTTGTTTCGAAAGGAGACGAGGATGTCGCGGGGACGTCTAGGTGGAAAATTGTGGCTGGCAGACGGTGGAGAGGCCACTGAAAACCCAGGAAGCAGATCAAGATCCGGATGGAAAGTTTGTAGAATGGAAATCAAAATGATCAATCTATGGTATGCCTCTGACAGATAGAGGGGTGTCCTCGAGAGATGCCGAGTAGATGGAGGAGTTCAGTGATGCCGAAGATGGGACGATGGAGAGGGTGAAGGAGATGAGAATAGGATGTTTTCTTGCGTGGAGCCTTTTTTGGAAGCAAATCAGACTGGCGACCTTGTGTTGTGTCCCAAGGCTGGTATTGTCCGGCCCCACCGCGACAACGGCGGCAGCCGACAACACGCCCAGCCAACGTTAACACCATCATAGACCTATAGGCATCATCTGATTTGAATCAGCCAGTCAGCTGTCGAATATTTGGGATATGTACTACGCTACGAAATGTCCTTATTACGGGTCTGCTCTGTATGAGTGAGTCTATTAAAAGAAAAATGTATTGGTAATGGTAGTAGTCCCCGAAAGATCCCCCAGAAATCCCAGATAGATGTTGAATGAAAGAAGGTTATAAATACAGTCTCGTAGCCCCAAGTATATTGTGTCCGAGATTACGAAGTAACTATCCCAGACCCTGATACAAAATGCTCCAAAGTCCCAAATACGCCTGATTCTGATAACCAATATAGCCCATATAGCCCAGAGGTAACAAAAATGAGAGGAATAGAACAAATTAAGAGAGTATAAACCAAAGAGAATGAGAAAAAAGAAGAGAAACAAACTAGTAAAACATATTCGCTGGTAATTGATACGATCTTTCAAACCGTCCTAGACCTCATCTTCACTCTGCTTACCCGCGGATCGTGCGGCGGTGAAGAGCTGTTCGAAGGGGTCAACGACATGTTATACATCAGGACGAACCAACAGTACGCTGCTAGCTTGTGATTGTTGGCCATCCGTGCGTGGTTATATGGTCGAAGAGCACCGGAAATAGGTTCCTCTTCTCGATTGCTTTGGTGGGTGAGCATGTCGACTAGCTCATGCAGCTGCCTCAAATCCACTTTCATAGGAATACTAGTAGTGTAGTTGATGGATGGAACGGCTGGGCCGTGACTGGCCGCCCGTCGAGAAGGTGCCGAGCGTACCAATTTCCCACATTCTCGGGCGTTCAATTCTCGGAGTTTCTGACGGATGTCAGCACATTGCTGGAGAAGTTCTCGTATCTGTGTTCCGAGAAGGTTGGCCTTTGGTTCGATGGTCTCCCAGTATCCTGGACCCCACCATGGGTCGGAAGCAAGATGTTCCTGGATTGAAACGACAAAGAAGTCCCATTTGAGAAGCCTGGCCGCAGTTATAAGGAGCCTGATTGTAGATTCTGAATCGATGGCACGGCCGAGGAGGCATGCAGGACAGTGTGCTATAAAACAGAATTGTCAACCAATGCACAGATATTTAAATAGTATGGCTGAATCAAGGACTCACCTTCGAGAGATTGGCTATCATTATTGACAGCCTCCCATACCCAATCGCACTCATCCCTAGCCAAGCAATTCAACCACTGGTAACCGCCTCGGGCATCGCTGGTAAACGCCAGCTCCAAATCCGAATCGTCTAGCGTACTAATTCCACTTGCGGAAACATTTCCTTGGGAACTCCTATATCGGCGAGCAAGATCGCCGGCAGAACGCATAACCGCCATCATAGTCTTGAAAAGTTGCACGCTGATATCCCTTTGAAGAATCCACATATCTTCCAACTGCTTCGGATTTTCCGATGACTTGACGAGGTCTGAATGGTAGGAGCAGAAGCTGCTTGAATAAAAAATTTGATTATCAGTGGCAAATTCACAATATGCATCTGAAGACAGGAATATAACCCATACCATGTTAATTGCTTGTCCGCTAACTGGCGACCCACAAAGGAATCCACAGAATCAAGTAGCTCCTTGACGGCAGCAGGTAGAGAATTCTCCTTGATCAATTCGTATGCTCCCTCAGCAGACGCTGGATCCAAAGGCAGCGGGCTGGCCGGCATCAAAGCACACATCTGAGCAGCCATTTCGTCGGTTTAAAAGGTTTGTGTTGTCTGTGGCGTCCTCCACCAAAATACTCCCAACTTTCAAAGTTGAAAAGCGAATGCGACTAATTGAATCTCTTGCCGAAATGAAATGATTTTACTTCCCGATTTCGGTAAACGAAAGGGGGGGTGAGAGAGGATTTTCTTTCGTAGTATTTGAAGAGAAAGCGTCGAGGAATAAATAGCCCAACTAACGGGTAGGTGGCAGAATTGTCTGTGGAATGAAACCAAAGGGTCTTAGACGCCAGACGGGTTAAGGAGGCGGTGTTGCAAATGTTGGATCGGGTGTGCCTCTAACAGTTGGTGTCATTTAGCTGTATGTAGGTTGATTCTAGACGGATTTGAATGGTGGTTCAAGTTAAAGCGTTTTGACAGAAGAAACGGTGCGATATGGCGGACGTTTGGGGATATGCAGATGTTTTGATATCACTTATATATCAAAAAAAAAGTAAAGTAATGGCTGGGGAAAAATAGGGAGTTTGGAGTTAGAAGTGAGAGGATTGCAAGATTAAAGTGGCAGGAGGATGGTCTACATGAAGTAATCTTTCAGTTTTTTTTTTTATATTATCTCAGAACGAGAGAGGCGGATTCCGACGCCCTTTAAGTTACTTCCAGAAATAAATAAGAATTGGGCATGTGCAAGAAAGAACAAGGACAAGAACAAATACAAGCCCGGATCAAAACATAATTATAGCTTGCTGGTTCAGGGTGTTATCTCTGGTTTTGGGTCAGAAGGTGCGGGTTTTATTGCCAGCCCCTAGGCCCTTTGACATCCATCTTGTCCAACCGACCAGCGATAATGCGGCTAGCAGACAGCACATCCGACTTGGGAGGGTGCTTATGTCTGGGGCGGCGTTCATGACGATAGCTCACTAGCTCATGTCGAGTCGACGGGCTGGCTTGCTTGATTGCTTGCTTGCCACTCCAATGTGACAGTACCGCTACCCCCCACCAGGAGCACTCGGAGCGTGCAGGTGGCAGAGCGACCCGCAGCGTTTAGGGGTTCTCTCCGGTATGGAATGCTGGTGGCTGTTTGGGAGATTGTGCAATTTCGCTGGATTGGGGATTCCCAGACAATCAAAACCAAATATTTCGGCGAGCGAATTGGAAACAAGTTTGAGATGTATAATAAGAATAAGATACATGTCCATGTCCATGCTCCGTTGGGAATATCTTTGAGATTTTTTCCATCCGATCTGTCTGTATGTCTACATACTTATCCAGAGGCAGACTTCGCTGTCTACCAGCCCGCCCTACGATACTTCTACTTGGAATATGTAACTGTGCCGTACTAGATAGATAGAGCTCCCCATCTACCGGTGCAGGCTGCGTTGTTATACCTTAACCTGCTGCAAAGCCAGCGAAAAGGACTTGGGTACGTACTTCTTGACCTATAACCCTCATGAAGTCATGATAATGCAGGTCCCTTCACACCGCTTATGCTGTGCTGCCCTCCCTCATATCTTGAATATTTTGCACCATCCAATTCGTCCTTGCAACTTCATCCATGCGTCTAGACTCACCTCGCCAACAAGTACTGATACTTGCGTCTCTTAACCACTAGCTCTACTCCCTGCAGGATGGCCTTAAGATCGGAGACCTTGCATGGATGGTCGGGAAAAATGTTGCGGTGGGATGCTCCGAACATTGCATCATGATTGCAAGCCCAACAGTTCGATATGACAGCTTACAAGAGGCATTTTTCCCTCAACTGATAAGAAGACAGAAAATAAAATAAAATAAAAAAAAAAACCAAGCTGACGATAGCTCAACTAAAAACGTCCAAACTCTTGCTTGCGCCCCGAGCCATTTTTGGGACCCGTCTAGAGACGCCAGGATCCATGAATATGAAGCTAACAACTTCCCATGTGATCCCATGCCGATAACTATGACATAAGAATATAGTGCAAGGGTAGACCGCACTTGTTTCTTTCGTCAAGACGGATTCGTAGATTCTTATGACCTGGCAACATTCCATATGTCCAGGTGCACTTTTTATCCGATGTTCGGCAATAATTAATTCTGATATTGAAGATCGAACCGACACTAAGACGAATCGATAGGATTCACTGAGCCTTCACCTCAGGTTCGTACAAACTACGGCTGCCCCGCCACACATTCTCCAATATCTCCCTCCTCGGCAACAGCTTTGGGAAAACTACTACAACCTCGCTTTCATCCCTGATAACAATCGCTAAGTAGAAGCGAACCTCGAAACCAACGAAGCCTTCATGGATAAATATGTCTTGAATCGTAGAGGTGGGGATAAACCTGGTGTTGGCTTTGACGAAATAGGACGACGATGATGTTGTGACCTGAACTCCAAGCCCTCGAAGAACTAGCAAGCTTTCCTCTGTACCAAGAAACATACGCACGAAAAGTTAAAAAAATGCTTGGAATCGAGATGCCGTGTCTCATATGTTGAAACTCAAAAGAACAGAAAAATAAAATAATAACTTGGACCTCGTGGATGCATGGAAAGACTAACCTGTATACCCTCTTAAACTTGCTATCCAAATTCCAGAGAAGCCAAGAAGTGCGAGATAGTACCAATGCACCTTACCGCGCAGCAAATCGAGATGCCTGGGACGAATGTCCGGCTTGAGATTAAGGACGGAATTCCTCAAGCCATCCTGCAGCCCATTGTCGCAATAATCTTGCTTGAGTAAGATGAAGAACAAGATTATCCCCAGCACGATAGCCTTCAGGACCAGGGTTGTGGTGAACCGACGAGACCACTTTTCAGGCCGTGTTGTGACCGTGTACTCAATGGTTGACGGGGTTGGATTCCTTACGCGCAGACCGGAGAGGACTGGCTTCTGAGCCGCCTCCTTTTCTTGCTCCATCTAGAATTTCAGCTTTCGGCCCTTTTGTGCAGCCTCAAGCAGTCGTCCACATGTCTCTCCGGCGTGTGTGAAGCAAAGCTACTGCTGGATGTTGGTTGCAGAGAGGTTGAGACCGAAACAAAATGTTGGAAATTGACGGTGCAACGCAAGACACTGTTGTATTTGGGCTGAACCCCCATCAAGTCTGTGCGGCATTGAATTTCTTGAGATGCCGACTTGAATTGCGCCCAATATCCGTACCCACATTCGTTGGGGTTGGATTGATATGTCCATTCCATTTTGCTCTTATCTCAAGCACAATACCATGCATCGTACATACGCATAAAAGATCACATCTGCGGCTGACCCGCCTTCATTGCATTGAATTGTCCTGTAAGCTACGTAAGCGATGGTTCACAAGGCTGTCTAGTTTAAGCTGCTATTCTTGGTCTTTAGGGATTACCCATCGTTGATATCATATTTGACGTGTAGTTATTTATGGATAAATAGGTCGTTAAATGAAACAAATCTCCAATACTATTGGTAGCCGCCTTAATTATACCAGAAGATTTAAGTTACACTCGCATACCGGCTAAGGGCACTATAACGACTCTGCGACGGCCGGGAAGCAACTGAAATCCCAGCAAAGTTATTAGATCCCGTTACTCCTGTGTTCAAGTTCTCAATCGTGTGCTGTGCCGTGCTAGGATACAGTTCTGAGATGGCACTGCTCGCGCCCTCTCCTGCATGGGGTAGCGATCGTGACACAGTAGCTTGTAGCGGTACACTCTGAGAACCTCCTGAAGGGTCTAAGATATCTGCCATCATTCCATTGACTTGTAGATAATTCGACGAGTTTGGCAAGCCAGGGCTCGCAGTATTGTCTGGTATTGTGTAGGAAGGAGAATATAGGGTTGCGGTATCCCCAACCGCAGGCTCGCATTGTCTGCAGCTGGAAAACACACCCCCACGTTTAGACAAGGTGGTTGACCTCAAGGCGTCCTCTGGTAGAAGAGGAATCGGGGCGGCTTTCGAGAAACGTATAAATAACAGGCTTATGATAATGGGAATGAGGGAATGACGCCAGGGCCCTCGCGGCCTGGTATTCGTGTGGAATGACGGCTGCTTCGCCATGAAGAGTGTATTCAGTCAACCTCGTAGATTAGTAGTGTACTACGAAGAAGGGTATGATGATTTAGCCACACGGCCCATAACCTATTTCACATAATAATAAAACCAGTGATGCGTTAATATACTAAACGTGCTCGTATCATCGCATCCTCGAAGTCATTCTCGAAGTGTTGCTTTGTGTAAAATGTGTTGTGTTTGCGCATCAAAATACTTCCGTTCTTGGCCAATTAGTTAGGGCACCAGAAAGCCCTAATAATTTGCTTTTTCGCCAATTTTCAGTGGGAACCTTTTGCGTTTTGAGACTTACAGAGCAACCAAAAATCTCCAGCAACCACATTCACGACATCGCCAACCCTACACCGTCGACAAACCCTCTCGAATACCCAGATACCATTCGACATAATGCCACCAAAGGCTGCTGCAGCAAAGGGCAAGGGTGGGTTTTTCACTGCTCCGGATTTTGGTTGAAATCGCTCTCGCAATTCTGGATGGAAGATGTCTGGCTGAGGATGTTGGGGGAGGAGGATTGAGATAGTACGGGAATGGACGAGGCGGGGGATGAATTGATGGAGAGAAGGAAACCGGGCCCGATGCTACGTGGCCTATTGGAAGATGAGCTGGAAACAAGGAAGGAAAAGAATGGTGAACCTGGGAGTTGAGAGAGCGATATGGAAAACTTGGACGTGGAGATTGGACCTGCCAGACATCCACATCCAGATATTGCGATTGGGATCAGTATCAGCATCTGGGAATCGAAGACTAACATATCATCTAATCTACAGCCGCCCCTAAGGCCAAAGCTGCCCAGAAGGCCGCCCTCAAGGGCGTTAACCCACACAAGGTCCGAAAAGTCAGACTATCGGCCTCCTTCCACCGACCAAAGACCCTCTCCCTCTCGCGAACCCCCAAATACCCACGCAAGTCGATCCCACACGCCCCCCGCCTGGACGCCTACAAGGTCATCTCGCACCCTCTTAACACCGAGAGTGCTATGAAGAAGATCGAAGAGCACAACACCCTTGTCTTCATTGTCGATGTCAAGGCCAACAAGAGGCAGATCAAGGCCGCTGTCAACAAGCTCTACGATGTTAAGCCAGTTAAGGTTAACACCTTAATAAGACCTGATGGAAGGAAGAAGGCTTTCGTTAAGCTCGGTGCCGAGACTGATGCTCTGGATATTGGTATGAACAATCCATAGCTCAAACGGAGACTTGTTCAATTGCTAACTTGTATTTTCCTAGCCGCATCGAAACTCGGAATTGTATAATCGCATTGTATATATTTCCTTGTTTCAGCTATTTTTTTCCTTTTCCAGTTCCTTTTTTGTCGGCATCTTTTTCACCTAGGGAGTTTTATACATATCCGCTTGTTCCTCCTCCTACCAACCCTCAAAACCCTTATTACACGAAGAACGCATCCGAGGTTAATGCATACTCTTGGTTGTACCATATCTACATTATCCGTCCGACGATTAATGACATCCCACGGGGAACCACCCCCTAACGTGGTCACAAAACTCGATTTTAATAACTGCTATAATGTATCTTTGTGAAGCTGAAACTATAGACGACTCTTAGCTGCGACGCTTACGTAACTTGGTGACCCACCTACTGCACGACTTGGACCACCTAACCACTCATCAAAGACCTCATCCTGATGCTGTCCTGCAATAAGCACCTTCCCTTTTACCTCCCCTCCGATCTTTAACCCTGGTGTAAGACTCAACTCCACCGGCACCTGCCGTTCATGCCCCTTCGCATCTAGCTCTTCGTCAGTATAAACCGGTGTAACGCACGCATCAACTCCTCCAAACGCTCTCTCCCACTCATCCCTCGTCTTACTTCCAAACCTCTCTCTAATGACCACCCTTAATCCCTTCCATGTCTCTCTATCCTGCCGTCTCCTCACCGTGTCCCTGTCAACCGGCACCCCTAGGGTCTTCATAAACTCCTGAAAGAAATGGGGTTCAAAAGCTGCAACAGCCATCAGTTTCCCATCCGCCGTTTCATAAGTATTGTAATATGGACAATCCGGATCAATCGTATCCCTCGACTTCTCCCACCCCGGCGTTTTATTCATCAAACGTGGGAAAGTCGCAAGGTACGCAGCTCCGTCAACCATATTTGCATCGACGACTTGTCCACATCCTGTCCGTTCTCGCACAAATAGTGCAAGCAAGATACCTTGGAAACATGAGGCGCCGCCACCTATTGGATTTATTGAAGTCAGTATCACAATATACGTGTAAAGTGTCCAATTGTCTGAAATCTGTATGTATGAAGTATGCAAAATGTGCCGCGGTACGCAAAATTGTGGTGTTTTAGGCTCCCACTTTCGGTGCAATATCCGTAAAAATTATATGTCTGCCTACCAAGCGAACCGAAGCAAAAAAACGCGGACTTGGAAGAATTGCGATGCAGATTGTATCTTGATATCGGATCGATATCAACCGATTTACCAACTAACCTGCAAAAGCGGCCACCAAATTCGCGGGTAGGGACACATTCTCCCGTCCCAGTAAGTTTAACACCCCTGACGGGGCGACATAATCTATTCCCACGAGGAGACATCGTTGGTCAACATCTCTTCAACTTTGAGAACAACACACTTTGGTGTTGCATTTTGTCGCCGCCAAAAAGTAAACCTGATCTGAACCTACTAATTGAATGGCCCGCTTTATCTACACCAGGCTCCCAGAATCGCTTTGGTTAGCACGTACATCTATCCAAAAAGCATCTACCTAAACGCCCTCTCACCCGATGATCATACAATACCTTTATCCCCACTGTCCCTCCTAAACCCCGTGACGCGTGCATAGACCAGCCTTCCATTCTCCTTCATCAGCACCTCAGGCCCCAATCCATACTTCTCCATCGTCCCAGGCCGAAAGGGCTCAATAAGTACATCTGCCTGACGGACTAACGCCTTGAATTTTATTATATCAGCTGCGTCTTTGAGATCGATACATATCGACCGCTTATGACGGTACAGCAGGTCCGGCGTGGGGTTTCCGCGGTCTTGTGCACGGTCTACACGGACGACGTCGGCGCCGTAGTCGGCACAGAGAAGGCCACAGAAGGGAGACGTGGCCCAGCCGGCGAATTCAAGGACTTTGATGCCTTGGAGGGGTGGGGGCATGGTGACGGTGGGAGGTTTGCTTTGAACCTAGGCTACGATGCAAGTCTGGACGAGAGGTCCTTTGTTCCCTTGTAGGCGGGCAGATTAAGATATTTATTTTACATGTACAAGTCACATCTGCAGTGACCACACTGCGGCTAAATGTTATACGCATAGACGTGGCAGGATAGCTGAAATCCTCAAGTCAGAGGATTGTGGGTTGAAATAATAATAAAATCCCCCGCCAGGTAACAGTTAATGGCTCACGGGAAGTATATGACGCTATGGACTAAACTACATAAAGCCGTATGAGTATATTATATGTGGATTATTCTCGTTGAATTTTCAAGTACTTTGCCGTTGACGTTAACCCTAGTCGTATTTTCAGGCGTGCATTATGGGAGTTTAGCCAATGTCGGTAGCCCTGTGCTGTTGTAAGGAGAGCTCAAGTCGTCAAAATGCCACAGATTGGTGCGTTGTCACGCGAAGTCCTGCCAAAATGTCATATTGTGATTACAACTTATTATAATTGTCGCTGTGGCGTTCTCCGCCAGTGCAATGGTATTCCGAGGCCACAAGAGGGCCCAAGATTCGGTTGACTATGCTACTATATACGATTCTTTTCTTAGTGGCAGGTAATGATAGTGTATGTACAGTCTGGATAGGGTGAAACGCTTGCATGCGTGGTCAACAAATGAAAAGTCAAAGGAAAAAGTGCACCACAAAATCCACCAACGCCGACACATGATAAAACGCCTTCCCAGATGATGACGAAAAATACCAGAAAAAGGAGAAATATGGAACAAAGCTATGGTGAGGTGAATGAGAATAGCGAAAAGAACCAATCGCTAATCTAGAACAAAGGGAATATATGCAAGTCGCGGCAAGATAAGCTTCAGATAAGAATTATGATAAGGGGAAAATGTCTGGGAAATTTTCATGTTCGGCACTACAAAACCTCTATCGGAACCGCCCGCTCAGGGAAGCCCCAGGCCCCACACCCTTTTGGTCAATCAAATGTATTCCATCCCACTGGCTCCTGTCATAGGCCTGGTTCGGCTAGGACGCCGTTGGTCCCAGGGCCACTCCCACTCGGGATCTCCGCGACCAAGGAAAGCTATCTCCTCTAGTTCTTCCTTTGGCGGCGTCTTGCTATCAGCTCCGCAATGGGGTGTCCCACTTTCGCCTCGAAGGATGTTCCCGACCATATCGGCGACATCGCGCTGCGTGGGTCGCAAATCTGGTTCGCGGTAAAACATATTGGAACAGATCTGCAAAATGCTCTTGATTGCCCGGTCGTCTCCGTGTTTTTTGGTAGCTTCTTTGTCAAGTACTTCGATCCACGATGCGACTTGTCCGAGGTTTGCGTGGAAGGAAACGTCCGGTTTACCACCACCGCGGGATGAACTCTTCTTTGTTGAGCGGTGTGACTGAAATGCGGAAGGCTTCTTCTTAGCGTTAAAAGTAAGAAGGTCCATAAAGATGCAAGCGAGAGAGAATGTTGATGCTTTGAATGGTTTCGAAGTGTCGCTGACCCATTCACCAACTTGGACGGCGGAGACTGTCGGGGCTCGTTCGATAGTGTCGCTAGAGGTTGATTGTTCGGATGCGTCGGAGACATTGCCGTCGTTGGTGTAAACAGGGGCAGAGTTATTATTGTTGTTTCCCCCAGAGATCATAGAAATAGACTTAAAGAAAGAGCGGGCGCGGACAGAAGATGTGACAGGCGTAGAAGGGACGCTCTGGGCCTGTTGAACTCGGGTCCAATTCTCAGGTGCGCCGTACTCATACCGTTCAGCCTCGACATGGTCGATCTTCCCGGAGTTCGCGTCGAGGCCGGTGATAACAGCGATATCGGAGAAATATACATTGTCACCATTAACAAGAATGGTGCGTGGTCGAATATCTAACTTTTTGATGTCTTGGTCGTGGAGATATGCAAGAGCGTCAGCGAGGCAGTGGATCCAGCCCAAAATCTTCCTTCGCTTTTGCTCTTTGTTAAGAGACTTAAAACTGCTCGATGGACTTTGAATGAAGGTCTTGAGGGACCAGTCGCAAACGGGAGTTGTAAGGAGGTAACCTTCGTCGAGGTATGTGTAAGTTGCCTGAACGTCGACTATGTGAGCGTGACGAAGGTTCCGGAGGGTGTCGACTTCTGAAAGAAAATCGTGCTCCATAATGCTCTCAGGACCTGGTCCTAGAGTGACTTTCCGACGGTACATGAGAAGGTCTTTGTGCCTCGGGCGATGCACCCGATCATCTGAGGGAAATGAAAATCCTGGAGTTTTCTGGCGATACGAAACTACTAACGGGACTTCATCTTCTTCCTGAAACTCGATGTGGCCTTTGTATTTAAATTCTTTGAGAATGTAAGAGAACTGACGTTTGTAAAACTTATTTTCCAAAGTTTTATCGTAATGTTCCCGGAGTCTCAAGCGCCGAATAGTCGCTGGTTCGAGAGGTAGGTCGTCATCATCCCAAGATAGGTCGACGACATCGAAGATCTTCTCTGGCATGCCGAATTCTAGTAGTAGAAGGAAGAGTCTGATATCGGATTAGCCATCATCCTTGCCAATACTCGACGAACAAAAGGCGGACATACCGTTTTGCCTTCTGAACCACCCACTCGGCGTATGTTTCATCAGTAAGCCCGTCGCCGAATCCCAGTGGCACATTTAGTCTTTCTTTCCCCTTGGCTGTCGGGATTCTCTCTTTCAGGAACTGAGGTGTAACCGTCTCCTCAATTTTTTCTACATCCCAACTGATGGTTTCAAAGCCTCCAGGTATCAAGAGAGGATCGCTGTACCCCCGATAGCCATAAGTAAATATCATAACATCTTGTGTACTGATAGGTGTAAAGTTGGCCGTGTGGGTTGTATCTCTGAATTCGACAGCCGGGCTCGGAGCTGTCGATTTTGCAGCATCGGATGCACTGTGGGGTACATTGCTACTTCTCGAAGAATATGATGATCCAATCGATTTTGATGAAACGGAGTCGCGGGAAGACATTGATGTGGATAATGTGAGACTCCTGGACGCTTTTTGGAGAGCTTCGATGGAAGGCTGTGGCTGTAATGTCTTCTTGCCCTCAAAATACATGGGCATGCTGAATAATGCCCTATCCTCCGTCGTCATGGAATGGGGAGTCCGATATGGCGTCGCCAGGCCGGATCGATGTACTGTGGGTTTAGTCGAAATGAGGTCTTCCTAGGCTTATAGCCTTGTGTTTCCGAATATTTAGTAGTTGAAGTTGAAGTTGCTGATAATAGACCAAAGGATAATGATCTGCAAAGGATGGCGAAATTGGCCAATGATATGTTTAAAGTCGTGCGATCAAGATCAAAATCGGGACCTCGCCAGGCGAGGTAGGTGAAGAAATGTGAGTGGGTCTTTATATATCGACACTCCGTTTGGACCCAGAAGTGTGGGAATATTTGCAAAAAGAAAAACTTCTTTGACGGCGAAATTCGGACCAAGGTATCAGAGCATCCAAGGACGATGTGCCTCTCATTAAAAGAGGAAGTCGAAATCTCTTCTCGGAGCGAGCCTATCTGCGTCGCTCCCAGCGACACGCCGCTCTAACTAGCGGGTGCATATGCAACCAGGATTCTGCTTTTCCAAAGCTTCTTCTGTACCACAATCAGCAGCATGCTGGCCAAAGCTAGGCTGGGAGGCTGGGTATCGAGTGCTCCCATTCGCCGATCGTGAGTCGTTGCCATCCTTGATGCTTTTCGACAGTGCATGGCACCCCACACTGGTTAACCATTCCCTTCCTTGATCCCATAGGTCCCCAGCGGAATTAACCCTTCACCATGTGTCTCACTGCGCGGGGGTTCCATCCAAATTTCTGACATCCTCGGACTGCCTGCCTAAAACGCGGCCGGAACCCTGAGAGGGAGCAAAGACCATATATTTGCATGCTTGCGTTGCCCACATTTGGGGGTGATATGGAGAGTGTCGTCGTAGGAAATTCGCAAGAGGCAGCGGCTTGTGGGTCTTCATCTCGGTTCTACCAGCCTATCTAGATGACCAAGCTGACTTGTGAGACGTGAAGCTGTGGCCATCTTCACATTTCAGCGCCTGACGATGTCGGACGAGGATAGCACAAAAACGGTCCCGCCGCCGAAAAGGTTAAATTCTTGCGAAACCAACCTGTCAAGCTTCTCGGTCGACGCATGAAGCTATCGAGACAAACACCTCGAAATGTCTTGGAGAAGTTGCCTTGAGGATTGCTAGCTGCAAGATTTTACGCCGAGTGGTAGACGATGCTGCAGGCTCCCACTGCCTCGGTGCCACTCGATTGCTCAACCGAGTCGGATAATTCTACAAGAGCAAATTTTCATTTCTGATTAGTACTTGTCGATACCAAAGAAAGGGCCTGGGCTGCTGGTACCAGCGATGCACGTGGATTTTACCTTTCTTAGGCAGCATCGCGCACTCTTGGTGGTGTCACCCAGGCCGGAATCCGCAAACACGTGTGGGAAACAATTGGTAGATAAACCTCGAGCTGCCAGATGATGTAACGGCCCATGATTCAAAGCTTCAACCCAGCAATTTTTTTACGTCGCCAAAAACCTCTCCAACATTACCTAATTCCAAGCTGTCGGATTCTTCCAGGCTGAATAAAAGCATTATCCCACGCCCGTTGTAACTGAAAACGATTTGAACTTTGAAGATGTCAAGGAGTTTTTGTTTTGGAAGCGAAGCGTACTCGAATCAATTGCGGTTCCATCTCGCTGGATCTTGGTCAACTTTGAACCCTGGTCGGTGAACCTGCCAGCTCCCACACGAGCGGTTGGCGTCGCTGCCTTGCGATAGGGAATATAGATTTCGCATATCTAAATGATCCGAGCGAGTTAGACAAAACTACTTCTCAAACAGGCGAGAATGTTTCGGCCAGAGGGCATAAGGGTAATGTGACCGATGCATAAAAGCAGGCTGTTCCGCCCAAACTTTTGGAAGGTCTTGCCTAAACACCGGTTGGGAGGCAATGCCGAAGAAACCCACAGCGCAGGTTGCATGAAATATAATTCCCTAACGAAGTATCGTGATCTTGAACAGTGAGTCAGGATATCGATCTAGACTTGCAATTTACCCGAGCGAGTGAACGGATAGATGTCTAGGCTAATAATAGGGTGGAATGACTATGGCCAAATAGGTTGATGCTTAAACCAACCTGCAACGGCTCGAGTTCTCTTCCGTCTTTCCTTCTTCGCACTTCGGATCTTAGCCTGGAAGGCCTTAAAAGGGAGGAGTCGCTGAAGATGCAGCCAAAATCAGGTTTTCCAGCTGTGTGGCGTTGAAGTTGGACTTTCTGCGAGTCGAGGCATGCATATATTGTCGTTGATTATGGCTGATTCAGGGCATTGCCATGAGGTAGGTTAAGGCCACGAGGTTGCAGCCACGGGCGTTCAACGTTACAGGAATATCATGCACGACAGTGTCCAATGCTTTGTAACCACCACTTGGTTCCACAAACAACAGATTGTAGGATTGGGAACCCTATTGTCCCACAAATTCAATGTGGGAGATTCCTGAGTCGACGACTAGGTTTGCTTCCATCAATGAACGGGCAATATATTAATATTGGTTCTCGGTAACGTGAATCAGGGCGACAATTTGCTCTCAAGGATCCTCTTATGATAAAAGTGGTGAGAGGTAGTCTCGAATCCAGGCGGGTGAGAGGATGATTTCAAACATATTCCCAGGAATATGATAGACATATTGAATTGAGTATATTGATATCATCACGAGAGGGGTTTCAATATTAATCTTGACGGAGCTCTTAACACTTGTCCCAGACTAAAAACCACGCTCGGACTCTCGGAATTTTCTAGATGTCGAATGAAACCGTCGGGGTGTCTGAATTATGTCAAAACGGTCTATAAAATTGTACATCTTATGAACTAAGCACTCACCCATGCGGGAGTGGATGCTGATATAATATTGCGTGGTTTTGATAGATAGCTATAGCTATAGCGTCGACCGCTATATACTTACGATCAGGGCCTCCCAAGTAACTTTGAGAGGGGCACGATGTCCAGCCAATGAAGGGTTCTAGAATACTCCGTCATCTGCGAATAAGCATCGTCGCGGCATCGAGCGGTCAGACTGCAGACAAATTAAGCATCTACCGATTCGCAAGGAGATGTTAACCGCGACTGCGAATATGTCGACAAGCTATGTAAGTAAGATGTGAGCGGGATAATCGATAAGGTTGGATCTGGGATCTGACAGCCGCAGATTTTGAACTTTGGCGGCTGCTGACAGCAAGCAAGGTGGTGAAGCGCCACCGGCTGGCGCGATTCGGACAACTTCAGTTGAATTCCATTGGACGGCGGACTTCATTTTAGACATTTTGTGTTGATGCAGTAATGACGCTCAAAATATTCGATGGCACTTCGAGAAGCTGTCCGAGAAGTCGCCCGAGTCGTGCCCATTGCCCTGGCTTGAGGGTTTCGGAATCCCTTTGCTAGCGTGCATGTATGCATCTATTCTCCACAGCTTTGCAATCTCACTCCACACATAACCTGGGCGATAGAATTCCAACAGACCTGATCGCTGCAAAGTCGCGCGATATGGTGGACTATAGTTTTAAATTGTAAGGAGAGTTCCCCCACAGACCCACCGGACGTCGCGCGGACAAAATATGTAATGCCAGGGTCGCCTGAGGCCCAGAAGGAGGAGGGATTCGTTCTATCAGATGTGTGTATCAGAATCCGAAGCTGCATTGCATTTGGATCAAGGAGAACACCAGGGCTACCATGGCCTCGAACTCGACTCGCTGCTTGAACGAACCAAACAGCGCAGTTGGAATAAGGATTAGTCCAAAAATTGCAAATCACAAGCTCCGAGCCAGGGACGCTAAGCAGCTGCATATAGCCGGGGTTCCATGTGAACCTCGATCGTCGCCGCCTCTTGCCCGTCCAAGACGACATTCGGCCCAATTGCCAGGACCAAACTTAGTCCTGATACTAGCAATTGCCCGCGCCGGAGACAAATTTCAACCGATGTTCCGCCAGCTAGCCTAAGCCTAGCCTAAGACTGATATCATGAATGCAACAATATGGATCTTGTCGCGGCTCTTGGGGGTTTGCCGAATGCTTGGGTCTTCGTTTCCATAATCCAGTTTCGTGGCCTGAATACGACATGACATCGATTCCTTGCATATTCGTTTTTATTCTAACTAACGTTAGAGAGGGCCTCGTGCCAATAACTCGCAGAATCTGGAGAAATGGAGACAGGAAGGTGTGTAGCATGTAGCGCAGAACAAGGGCCCTCGAATAACTTGCCTGGGGTTTTAATATGGGTTCGTTCCTGTTCCCCAGATGCCGTCGTCAGTTGTAACGTAAGCGGGGCGAATTTTTAACTAGGCCTGGTTTCTGCAATTTGTTTCCGGCATGTCATGGCGGATTCGATTCATTCCAATTGCATGTAATCGATTTATGCTACTCTGGATTGGTTATATATATTCGCTCTCCCCGCCCCGGCTGTTCACACAAAAAGCTAAATGGAAGATTTAATTGTCCACTAAATGGAAGATTTAATTGTCCACTAAATGGAAGATTTAATTGTCCAGCTTGTTCTTTGATCAAGCATATCCTATTTCTGGGCAACTTCTGAACCCCCTCCTCACACGACAGCCAGAAATCCCACACAACACACTCATCTGACGACACTTTACTGGTGCCCACCATGCTACGTTGGTTGGGACTGGCCGGAGTCTCTCTGGCCGGATATTATATCTGGTCAAAGATAGACTTCTGGCTTAGGGAGCGGAAGTTTAGAAAGCTTGTCGGAACTGAAAGGGCTCCAGCAAAGGCGGGTTCATTCCCATTTGGATTCGACATTTACGCTGTCATCATGTGGGTGAGTACCGGGCAGACTTAACTCGACCTGTATTATGAAGTTAGAGTACCCCTAACCTGGTGTATGGGACGTAGCACTTTCAACACCAGACTCTTCCAGAGTGGGCTCGGTAGGTGACAAATCTAACTTTTGAAATTATTCCTGTCCATGGGGCTGAAAACTAACACGATGCGTCTATAGACAGGAATACGAAAAGTACGTAATCTAAAACCACTTAGCCTCGGGCGCCGGGTCTAAGACATGAGAATGTGGATTAACGATGCTGGTGTTACAGACACGGAAATACTTACACTGTTAACATGCTTGGTATGACGGGTAACCTTTTATCTGTGGAGGCTCTGGAATCATTACTAACTCTATATAAAACAGGTTCAACCTCCATTGCAACTAGAGAACCCCGTAACATTCAGGCTGTCTTGACTTCCCAGTTTAAGGACTTTGGTATTGGACCTCCACGTATTGGCTCTTTCGCCCCTCTCCTCGGACAGGGAATCTTCAGCATCGATGGCCGCGGTTGGGAACACTCTCGAGCTCTGCTCCGCCCTCAATTCGCCAAGGATCAAATCACCCAGCTGGAAAATATGGAAGAACATATTCGGACCATGGTCGAATGTATTCGAGCCCAAGGAGACGGCTCTGTCATTGAACTTCAAGAACTCTTCTTTGAATTGACCATCGATTCCGCCACCCATTTCCTTTTCGGAGAGTAAGAAAAATTCCTTGTCAATACTATCTCTAAAGATCCATACTCATATAGTATATAGGAGCTGCCAGGTATTGAAACACAGACTCAACGTCCTCCGCGGCGACATCAAGGAAGCTCCCCTGGGTACTAGGTTCGCCTCAGCTTTCGATCTCGCTCAACGTCATATCATCAACAGGTATCGTCTCAGAGACTATTACTACATGCACAACCCCCAAGAATTCAAGGATGCCAACAAAACTTGCCACGACTTCGTCGACAAGTATGTCTACCGGGCTATCGAACTGCACAAGCGTGGCATGAACACCGAGCCTGAAAAGGCCGGAAAGAAACGCTATGTCTTCTTAGATGAAATCGCCAAAGAAACTCAGGACCCCATTGTTTTGCGTGATGCTCTTACAAACATCCTTCTCGCAGGCAGAGATACCACCGCTAGTCTTCTGTCCTTTGTCTTCTACCTCCTCGTCCGCCACCCAGAAGTTGAACAAAAACTCCGTGCTACTATTAAGCAGGATTTTGGAGACGCATCTGACGCTGAGATTCTTACTTTCCACGATTTGAAGAACTGCAAGTACTTGCGCTGGGTTATTGATGAGACTTTGAGACTGTACCCTGTTGTTCCCTTTAACGTCCGTGCCGCATTTGAAGATACCACTCTGCCTCTGGGAGGTGGACCCGATGGAAAGAGCCCAATCTTTGTACCCAAGGGAACAGCTATTGAATACTCTGTTTACTCCATGCACCGACGTGAAGATATCTGGGGCGCTGATGCTAACTGGTAAGATTCTTAAACATAATATCCCCGCTGAAAAACATATAACCCCTAACACTGACGTTTCTCTAGGTTCCGACCAGAACGCTGGGGCGAACCCCGTAACAAAGAAGGATTCGGCAATTTCGAATTCCTTCCTTTCAACGGTGGTCCAAGAATCTGCCTCGGCCAACAATTCGCCCTTATTGAAGCTTCGTACGCCATTGTCAGGATGTTCCAGCACTTCAACCGATTTGAAATGGCAGAGTTCAACCCTTTCCTTAAGCTTAACGCTACCCTGACAATGTGCGTCGGCGGAAAGGGAGTTTTGGTCAAGTGCTACAAGGATGGAAAGGCGTAAACTATCGGTGAATGGGGAATAAGTTGTGACACTTTTTTTTTGTATTGTTATTGGTTAAATTGTGCTCGGTATTCGGGTTTGGGAGTTTTTCTAGGTCTCGGTCTCATCCTTGTGTATTATGGTAGCGAGCGTCTAGCTGGGGGTCTCCCCTAGTTAGTGTATACTTGCTTGTGTCACTTGGACTAAGCATGCATGACTGTGCACTGCTTGTACGCACATGTACAAAAACTAAAATCAATTGGATGCTATCGAGGTAGTTAATAAGCATTCAAGCTTTAGCCTCGACCCCTCCCAGCTAGTCTGGAGGACTCTATTGGCCATCCTGCTTTGAAATTGCAATTCGTCCGCGGCTTGCAATGAAATTAAACTTGGTGTAACAGATCGATCTATTAGATAAATGGAGAAACTTCATGTGCAACCAGCACCCGACATTAAACTATGCCTACCAGTCCTATCGCCATGCCCTAGCGGAATCAAAACAGCCATAGAACAAAAAAGTAAAAGAAAAAAGATCAACAAACGCCATACTGTACACTTAACGAAAATACAAGCAACATCATCTACGACCCCCAGAAATTATTCCACCACTCCGATATCTTGTGCGTGATAGATTTCGCTTTATCCTTCATGTACTCAAGCCAACTCTTAAACCCATGCTTCTCCGCCTCCTCTTGTTTCTCCGCATCCGTCTTATTCCCCGTCGAGTCATCCACGACAGAGGGTCTATTCACCGCCGGTGCATCGGTAGGTACCACATCCGACGCCTTAGCCGGTTCATCAACCGTCGGCCTAGGATGAGTGGTAGGTACCACAGTCTCAGTCACTGGTTCATCGGCCTGAATAGACTTAGCCTTCGAGATATGGCTCAACATGGCCTTTTCGTTATCGTCCAGGGATTTCGTCGGCTTAAAGCTCTCCGACGGCACGGATGATGATGGCGCCGCGGTTGTCACGCTAGCCTCAGCGGGGAAGTCGTGAACGTCTTCTTCATCAGTTGATGACGTAAATTTAAACCCGCCGTTGGGTGTACCCCAGGACATGGTACCGTTGTTACCAATGGGGGATTGTTGGAGGCCCAAGCTGTGGCATATGATGGAGTAGACCTCCCAGTTTCCGAAGGGCTCGACTTTGGATCCTGGTGGGTGTGGGAATGCGGGGCCGCGGGCGATAAAGATGGAACGCATGAGGGGATGCATGTTATCGTAGCCGTGGAGGCCGCGGGGGTTGTACGGCTTATTAGTTTTTGAAGGATCATGTTCCGGACGGGTAACAATCGCCCACCCTGTCTTAGGGATAATCCATAATGGTGCAATCCTTGGATTGTTCGAGAAGTGCCACCGTTCAGGCATGTCGACATCCTTGAGATATACATCCCAGTTCGGATTATTAGCTGCCTCCTTAGCCAAAACCTCATGAAGCGCAGTCATGTTGACCCCGGACTTGGGACGAAGACCATAAAGCGGCCAACCATCGCTAAACTCAATTTGTTTCATATCGATGATATCATCAAGGAAGATAAGTCGGTCATTGCTGGTCGTAGCCATACCGTGGTCGGACACGACAACGATATTTACGACACGAGTCAGATTCCGCTCCTCGATATCGGAAAGAAGATGGGCAAGCATCCCGTCTATGAGTTTGATGCTATTGTTAACCTCCGTCGAGTTGGGACCGTATTTGTGCCCTGCGGTATCAACGTGATGGAAGTATGAAGCAATAAACTGAGGCCGCATATCGATCGGCTTATCAAGCCATTCCATGATACGATCGACCTTTACTGTAAGAGGCTCCGATTTATTGAAGTGGTCGAGGTACGAGATTTCGTAAGGAGCAGGTTTCATCTCGGAGCCGGGCCACATGTGTACGGCAGCCTTGACACCCTGCCTCTCAGCGGTGGACCAAAGAGGTTCACCACCCCACCAATGTGGCTGAAGAGACCTATCGGGGTCCGTATAAAAGAACTCCTTCTCGAGCTCAGGATCCCAGAAAGAATTACCGACAATGCCGTGTGATTCCGGATAGAGTCCTGTAACAATACTCCAATGATTCGGGAAGGTAACGCTCGGAAAGCTGGGGTACATGTACGCCGGAGATACACCCTCGTTGATGAACTTCTGAAGAGTAGGCGATAACCCTCGTTTCAAGAAATCGGCACGGAATCCGTCGAGGGATATAAGAATCGTCGTAGGGTGGTACTCATGAGTTCCGTTACTCAAGATCGATTTCGAAAACCCGGAACTCGATGACGAATATTGCATAGCTCCTCCAATCAAAGCAATCAGGAAAGCCGTCAGAGCTATCGTAAACACGGCCAGCTTGATAACGGTCGGTCGTCGAGCCTGTCAGCACCTCCAAATATCAGCATCAACTTTCGATATATCTCGGCCCCCGAAATAGCAAGAATAAGGAAATATCCATACAGTCTCTCTGTCGACGTCGTAAACTTTCACTTTCTTCGCCGAGCCTTCCTCCATCCTGTAGCTATCCCTCATACTCCCAACCAACACCCTCCTCCCTTTCTTCCTCCCCAAGCTCCCAAAGATGGAAGCATCGTCCTTAGCTACACTCAATAACTTCTCCCTCTCATCCTCCGAATCCAAAACATCTCGGTCATCCATGTTAACTTCGTTGTGGTGAATTGCCAACTCGTCGTCCTCAAGGCCGTCAAATATCCGTCGATGCTCCTGTTCATATTCCTGTGACACGCCCCTATTTATAGCTTCCTGGTTTTGGGCGAGGGGTCTTCTTTCGTCTTCCTCCGAGGAGTTTCGGAGTGTGGATGCATCATCGTCGTAGGACTCGGAGGAAAGCAGGTGGTTGCCAGACCCCTTACTTCCCCGTGGTGCTGGCATGACGGGAAGAAATGTAACGGTAGTTTTTTTTCCTTCGGGGACGGGAATGTTCGGAAAAATGTACGTGGGATATGTTTTATGGTGGAATCGACATGCCTTGGGGATTGTTTCGTTCCCTTCGGATAAGTCGAAGATGCGTGGATGTATCAGTGGGAATTGTGGTCAGGAACCAGGGACAGCTGCGGCGCCCCGTTTTGGAATTACCAGCCGGCGCTCCTTGGCGTCGGGTGACTTTTTCGTGGTCTTCAAAGTTTAAGTTGCTCAACAGAACATCTTGGTACAGCAACCTGCATTTTGAGTGATAGTAATTGATTTTATTGTACCCTCGTAAATCATCTGGCTAAAACAGTACAGTAGCAATATCGCCTCCAACAAGTCCAACAAGTACTTCAGTAAGCTCTAATTACATTAAAACTCAAAAAATATCTGAAAAAATGGCTATATATAGTAATGTAGTAGGTATCGATGTGAAACTGGTTATGCTCCAAGAGAAACCTCGTTTTTTTCCCCGAGTCATGAGCTTCGTAAAGTTGTAATGGTGGTAGTTTTGTCGATGAAAGATGTAAAAAAACGCCGGTAGTGGTTACTCCCAAGAATGGAAATCTTGTAAATATAAAATCTCATGATGGTATGGGAAAATGAAATGGGAATATGAAAAAACCGATCATGACCCGCCTGCGCTTCCTGTTTAGACTTTGCTGAGGTATCCTCATGCTGTAAGAAATGTGAAACGTATCGCTCAAAAAAACACAATTAATTATCCAACCCAAGTAATTTGAACGCTTTGGCACTGCCTTGCACTTGCTCTTGAGATGCATAGTGGGCTTGGCCATTAGACTTTGACTTATTCTTCTTCCCCTCGCGGCTCCACATCTTACTCCAGGTGCTCGAGCGGGACTTCTGTGTATGTTGATGCCGTGGAACGTCGACAGTCATCAAAACATTACCGTAATTAGTTTCGAAATCGTCTTCCTCCTCTTCCTCCTCTTCCTCTTCTTCCTCCTCTGGTTGGGAGGTATATTCGGGAACCGGTATATCCTCGGGTTCTTCAAGTGGTGGTGGTTCCTCAAATGTGGACTCGAATGCTTTGTATGAGCCAGTCTTCTCTTCGCGTTCGCGGAGTTGCTCAGAGATCTTGGTGACATGTGCTTCGAAGGCATCATGGTCATCGGCCTTTTGAATGACGAGCATGTTGGACAGCGCCTCCAACTCACGTCTGCGCATAAGTGTCTTCTCGTCCGCTCTCAATGCGGCGTTTGACTTTTGCTTCCTTGGTGGTGTCTTCTCGACCGGTGAAGTGGCACGGGAGCTTGATTTCGTGGAGTGTTGGGAACCGTTCTGGGAGGGTTTCCTGGAAACGGGGCTTGTCCGGTAGGACCCACGGGTTGGTGAGTGTGGGGGTGCCTTGGACGAGTGCTTCGAGTCGGCCTTTGGCGATGTAGGTTCCTCCTCCTTTCCATTGACGGGACCTCCAATAACAGAAATAATTTTAAAAGAAGAGTCCGGACGGGCTCCATCCAAAACCCTTCGAAGCTCACGGAGCGGTTCAAGGTTGGTATTGGGAACGGTCGCAGCATCAAACGTAATAACCAAGCATCTAGTATTCGAGTTGACGGACAAGTAGTCCTCAAGCTGCGGAACAAGATATTTTCCAGAAAGTGCCGCATGAACCTGTGAAGTATAATTTGGCGCGGATGGATTGAGCTGGCGCAGAGACAACGAAAGAAGGTAGCTAAAAAAAGACGACGAACATTAGTATCTATCTCGAAAATAGCGGCTTCCCTTTTCACGCTCACCTTAAAGAGACACAGTGGGCTGGTCCACATCTTCCAACTCCACTGGTAATCCGCTGCACCAATCTCTGTCCCCATTTTTCACATCCCCGCTCATACCCAACGGCGTAAATCATATCGACAGACGCTCCAGCGCCATAACCTCCAAGCACGGGCGACCAAAACCTGTTTCCCATCGACTCGCCGCCCCCGTAGTTCAAAAGACCCAACCCTAACCCCATCCCTAGAGCCAATCCCTGGACCACGGTGGGAAACTTGCGTACCGCAGTCATCCTATCTCCCAAAATGCCACGTATTTCATTCTGAATAACCAAAGGAGACTCATCTCCAACATCGATCTTCTTCACCGGCGTTATCAGCCTAGTTGTTGGAATTGGTGGGAGCTCCTTCGTAGGCGGCCTAGACCTTGTCTTTAGGAGGTCTGCAAAGTTTTCCGGCTCTCTATCCGAATCCCTTGTTCTCGGGCGCGGGAAAAGGCTAAGTCTCGGTGTTCCCGATAAAGATGACATTGACATCCTCCTGTCAGCGGCTTGTTCTACCACAATAGTTGGTGTTGTCGGCGAGATCGGTGGTGAAGGATAGGCAGTGGAGGGTGAAGGGAAAGATGGCGTATATGGTGTCGAGGGAATGCTGTTAATAGAGACAGATATCGCATCAACCAGTTTCATAAAAGTTGGAGATGTTTCTGTGTCGTGGAGGAATAACATGACGTCCTCTTGAAACTTAAGAGGAGGGTGCGTTTTGACAGTCTTCACTTTTCGTCGTTCAATAACCTTCTTGGTTTTCTTTGGAATCTCATCACTCCATCTCGTCGGTGTCGAGCTCCTGCTCTCGAAAGACTGTGTCGAAATTCGCGGCGAATTACCAGAGCTGAGAAGAGAGTCCCTGGAGAGTTTATGGCTAGCGCTCGAGCTTCTCGTATGCTGGAACTGTGGCTTCCACTTCTCGATCGTGCGGTCCTTGAGAAGTAATGGCTCTGGCGGCTCCGAAGACCGCTTTGATGTCAGATTCAGCTTTTCGTCGGATAGCTTCTCACCCAATTGCTTCTTCTTCTCAGCGGGTAGACTGAATCTCGGGATGGAAACAGTGGGAGTCGACGACCTCTTCTCGTCATTTACGACCGCGAGGGCGAACTCGGATAGATTGTCCATACTGGCAGCTCGAACGGGGAACCTCTTTCCTTCACGTCCATTCCCTCCGCTCCTCCTCTTGCCACCGTTCGAGGGAAGAGAGCCAGGTGGAGGAGTAACCATACTATCACGATCCCTCATCGAAGTCTGAGAATGTGACCGAGGCAGATGCAAGTCAATCGTTGACCTGCTCATCCTCAGCGGCACCATCTTATCCTCATCCATCTCATCAATCGGATCTTCAACCTTCGTAGTAGCAGAGCTGAGCGACCGATCCGAAGTTCTAAACCTGCTCCTCCCCGAACTCGAAGAATTCGAAGTCATGGACGAAGATCGCGATAACCGTGTAACGATCTGTGGCTTAAGCGGATTCTCATCATATTCCTCCTCCAACTCCGGCTCCTCTTCAATAACCGGTGTCTTGTCAGTATCCGTATCGCTGATATCAATCTCAACTTCAACGTCCTCCTCAGTTTCAATTTCCTCAATACCGCCATCGCAAATCGCCTTTACCGCCGCAACAGCTTCATCCACCGTTTCGCAAGTCCTCGTCTCCAGTAGTAGCTGAGCACATTCTGCCAGTAATGTAATCCACCCCTTTTGCAGTATAACCCCTCTCGAAGGATGATTAACCACAAACCCTTCCGCCAACTCTTGTCTTCCAGCGTAGGCCGCGTAGGCTGAAGATACTAAATCCCTAACATCGATTGTAGGATACTCTCCAGAAGGTGATATCGGACTATTTGGAGAAAATCTGGACGGTATGCTGACTGCTGGCAACACAAGTATGTTTGGTGAGGACGGGAGCATTCCCAGGTGGGTGTTGAGTTCGTCCTGCGGGCCTGATATTGATGCAACCGATGCAGGTTTCATGCTCATGCGGTTGGCCGCCATGGTCGCCGACGGCATCCTAACGGCTGTCTAATAAAGAAAAAACCACGAATCGTAAAATTTTTTTTGCAACTTTTTGGTCGCCGACAAATTCTTGTTTTTGATTTTCTAGGAGGGTGTTTAATTGTTATATTTTGGGTATCGCAAGGGTGTTATCGTTGAACACGCTGCAGTGTATCTCGGCTCGTAATGTCTGGGGAACTGTCGAATATCATAGATAGGTCCAAACTGCCATCCCTCGAAATTCCTGTCGTTTCGATAGATGTTTAAAAGGGTTTTGTTTCTCGGGGCTTTCTTGCTAGATAATAACTTATCGTTTGGAGACTTTTAAAAGAAAATATGAAAAGGAAAGACCGAAAAGAAAAGAAAAAAGAGAGAATAGGTAGTAGCACCTTTTTTTCAAGGGGACCGTGAATTGTTATATCCACACACAACCAACATCTGTGACCTTTCGGCTAGAAATCTCCCTGGGGCAATCCTGCAGGAGACGAAACCATCTTGACATCCAAAAAGATCCCTATCCGAATGTGTGAACGTCACCTGTGTAAAAATAAAAATGGAGTTTGAAACAAGCAAGAGACCTCTTATAAGGAGAAATGCACAAGAGAGAGGCGGCGCTCTCTTCCCTTAATCCTCGAAGCCCAGGATTTTTTTTCCTCTCTTTCCTCGCGTTGGTTCTCTTCCTGTCCCCATGCGTCCGCTGGCGGGAGACTTAGCAGAAAGGTTGGCTTGCTTCATTTAGTCTTAGTTCAGGGGTCCTGTCGCCTTTGGCGCAAAAAGGGGAACTGGGGACGAATATCCCACCACCCAGACCCAAGCCCTCATCACGCATCGAACATCACAGGCAAGGGAAAGGGCCCAGGATGAAAGAAGAAAAAGCGGGTTGCCCCTTGGCAAACACCCCCTCGCACGGGAAGATGCCCTGACCAAAGAATGAACGACGACGAATTGGGCATCCCGCAGAGCAAATCAGAGATCTTGCCGGTATCTCAAGAGCTATCGGAATCCGAAACAAGCTCTCTCCTTGCGTTTAAAGAGAGGGCGGGAAGGCATCAATTGCGAGAGCACGGCAGGGAACACCGGACAATCGACGACCCTAGCTATCCCGTAGGAGAAGCGTCATCTGACGTAGATTTTCTGCCTAGGTTGTCGAATGAAGCTCATTCATTGATGGAGATAGCATACGAATGCACCTCCGTTCACATATCGATGGTTTTCTCTGTCAAGTTCCCCCGTTTGGAAGGGGTGGGAGAGCTTCGAGTGAAAGTAGTGAGATGGGTTCGAAAATAGAATTCGGCCCATGGTGCCACTGTAAGGCCATTGGCTCCACTCAACTGGGAGGCGTTATTCAAGCCGCCTGTAACCTTTCGTGATTCTGAGAGTGGTCCTGCAAAAATGGGCGAATAGACGTGATTGCTATTCAAAGCAGGAAACCGCGTCTCTCTCTTGCAGATATGCCATTGACAGGCAGGGTAAGATCAATATATTCCGCATTATATTGATACCTCTCGACATTATTTGCAGGTAAGGTGAGCCTTGACTGATTAATCAACGTCGATTGAGGACATCAATGCCCTCGAAAAATATATATATATGGGAATGGCTATGCAAAACACTCCGGTATTTGGCCAGTGCTCAGGCACAATGCAGTCTGAAACGTGACGTGCCTAATTAGGTCGGACGAAAGTCGACCTCAGAACAACGTCGACGTGGTGGGAGGGTTTAATTGGTGACCGGTTAGACGGCTCAAGTGAATCCGCCCTGACGAAGGAACTGTTGTCCTCCTCTGTGAGACCTTGAAATCTTGCAATTTTACTCCATATTAAGACCCGTGTGAATCGCATGCTTTCTCGGACTGGATTCTCGAATTGAATCTTTTGGTGCCTGCCGTTCGATTATCCAACACCCACGGATCAGAACCCTTAAGCGCCAGGTTTATGATTGCTAGTCTCAGCTCCAAGACGGACCTGTGGCCAGTTGCAAGCCCTATCCTCGAATCCGTCCGGTGAAGGAACAAGCGCTGCAAACAACATTTTGCCAACAAGAATATGTTTTCCTTTCGGCTGGACACGTCCTAGTTTAGAACCGTAGACACAATCATTCGATTTAGAATCGTATGCGCATCTACCGCCGTATTGAACGAGTTGCCCCCAGCAAGATCGCAAGTCGGGGGTATCCATAGATGTCAAAGTCAACTTGTGTTAAGAACAGGGAAGCATTGATATCATCCCAATTTCCGTGGATGTGGAAATTAAGATGATAAGGTTTCTTGGGACCCTCTCAAAGCAGGTCGCAGAATCGAATGTCCAGAAGAAAAGGGAAAGGGAGGGTGATCGGACTCAGAGTGCGCACTGTCGCACCACCGCCTGGCCACGTGCCAGGGGTAACTTTTTTTTCGATTTCGTTCCCTTCTGGAAACATTCCGTAGCGGGGGTTAGCGTTTCAGTGGATGTCAGTTGCAATTGTTTGCTTCGACGACATGCATCCTGTATGTGCTATGTATTGTCGAAGTGCAACAATGGTGCATGCATGCGAGTCCTTTTGCTATATCCTGTGTAGTACGGTATCATCGAAATGACACGATGACTCGGATGAGAGTTGAGCGTGGTCGCGTGTTGCGGTGGCGGATGATCGAACGTGCTGGAAACACACAGCTTAGCAAGCAAGCACGTTTAGTTAACATTCGTCCAACGTTAACGTCAACCTCGAATGTATAATAAGGATCCCATATAAAACGTGCATTCACTCCACATCATCATAGGAACCCACTCGAGCCGCGGGCGTGATATCTCCCGCATGCATGCGCAAACACCTTCTACCGTGATACTTCCTCGACGCAAACTATCTTTGACCCCTCATTTATTAACCCGTCCATTCATTCATTCGTCAGTCTAAGTCTAGCTAGCAAACCGTCCATCTACAGGCCTACCTACAGCTCTAGCTAGGCAACCTAGACGCAGCGACTAAGCTATGGCCCGCAAAGCAGCGACGCCCACCCCACCTCCTCTCACATGGTCTTCAACCTTCCACCTCTCCTCATCCCCTCCCCCACCATCCCTAACCGGAGACAAACTACTTTTGCCACAAGCCGCTCTCGAAACCCTCCTCGAGGCTGCTTCACAATCTGCAGCTAACCACCTACAATCATCCGCAAACCACGACCCAGCCTCGTGGGACTACATCCCCCCTCACGAAGCTCTAGCCAGGCGCAACGATGCTCGCCAACAACTACCCCACCCGCTCACCTTCCGCGTTACAAATCTCGTAACCGGCCGGATTGCCTACGCCGGAATTCGAGAGTTCTCGGCGGAAGAGGGAACCATCGTTCTCAGCAACTTTTTACGAGAATGTCTAGCGCTACCTAGCCTGGAGCTGCAAGGAGAACAATATGGCGCTGAGCTGGACGCTAGTATCAAAGTCGAGGCCGTGAACATTCCAAAGGGTACTTTTGCCCGTTTACGCCCCCTGGACGCCGGGTACGAAGAAGACTGGGAATCGGTTCTAGAAAACCATCTACAAAAGAACTTTACGACTTTGGTGGTTAATAATATTCTAGCCGTACCGCGATTACCACACCAATCCGGGAAGGATTTCAAGTTCCTCATAGACCAAGTGAAACCCGAAGGAACAGAAGCTATCTGCATCGTCGACACGGACCTAGAAGTCGATATCGAACCTTTAAATGAAGAACAAGCAAAGGAATCGCTACAACAGCGAGAACTACGCAAGAAAGCAGAATCAAGCTCCGGCGGCCAGATAAACATCGACGGTCCAAAGGAAGGGATAATATCAGACGGTAACTTTGTCCGGTTCAATCTGAAAACATGGGATCGCTCGAAGCCTATATCGATAAACGTACCGGAAGAAAATGTCGACGTATTAGTTTCAACAGACACAATCCAGGGATATCCAAAGCTGGAGGAGTGGACGTGGGCTAGATTCGAGGGCTCCAAACCCATAGTCATCCCCCCAAACGACCCTACCATCATCTCCGCAAAGGAACTCAGAATCTCACTACAAGTCTACGAACAAACCCTCATCGACACCAACTCCAAAAAACCGATGCCTCCTCCCACAAACTTCCTACTGTCAATAACTCAATCCCTCCAATCAGACTCCGAGGACGAAGAAATGACAGACACCACCCCGGACACCGAAATCTGTTCAAATTGCAAACGTTCAATCCCCAAACGCTCCATGATGCTCCACCAAAATTTCTGCTTCAGAAATAACATCCTCTGCCCCCACGGTTGCGGCCAAGTCTTCAAACGGGGCACAGAAACGGACCACTGGCATTGCACCGAATGTAAATCCTACGGTTTAAACACTCCAGATCGAAACACCTACAACAAACACATGGATATAGCGCACACAGCCCGCAGGTGTACCTCCTGTGATTACAGCGCGGGTTCCATCGCAGAATTATCATCCCACAAAACCACAACCTGCCCGAACAAACTCATCCTCTGCCGTTTCTGCCACCTTATCGTCCCGCAGGAAGAAGACACGGACTTCACAGCCGCAATAACAGGTCTGGCGCCCCATGAGAATAGTTGTGGCGGTAGAACCACGAACTGCCATATCTGCGAGCGAATCGTACAGCTCAAGAATATGGACGTGCATCTTAAAAACCACGATTTGGAAAGGAAATCGAAGCCGCTGCCGAGGATTTGCAGGAACGTGAATTGTGCTAGGACCAAGACGTTTGAAGGACATACTGATAATCAGTTGGGGCTTTGCACCGTGTGTTTTGGGCCACTGTATTCGTCGGCGTACGATCCGACCGGCCAGGCACTAGCGAGGCGGGCAGAGTTGAGATATTTAACCCAATTATTAAAGGGTTGTGGAAAAAGTTGGTGTACGAATGAAATGTGCAAGACCGGTAGAGCGAACAGAAAACCGCCATTGCCACCTGTTCCATCAAAGGAAGCCACAGCGATGGTGAAACCTTTGGTTACGAAGGAAGGATTGCAAGCGGGATACTACTCCCATCCACTACACTTCTGCGTCGACGAATCGATTTCAAAGAGGAAGCATCTTGCAGAGATGTTAAGTTTGGCAGATGATTCACAAGGGAAAGGTGGATGGGCGATCGAATGGTGTACTAAGGCGTTAGAGGTTGTGGCTCATGAGTCGACTGATGAACTGGAGAGTTTGAATAAGGCAAGGGAGTGGTTGGAGAAGTTTGCGGTGAGGAGGGATGAATAATTTTAAGGTATCATCTTCATTTTTTAGTTTTGTATCGGGGTTTAGCATATTTGATGGCGTTTTGAATCGAGAATTTGGAGGTTGGCGGGGTAATGTGAATATGTATGTACTTATGCATTTCGGGGACAAAGGTATAGAAGGGTCCTTTATTATTTTTACTATATTCCGGAGCTATTTTATTTCTAGATTTATTTTGTCAAGGAGGATACGGGCTGCCCTATTGAGAAGTAGATACTTGCCGCGGAGTACGAGTAGAGAGGGCAGTCAAGAATAGCCTATTATATTTCATTGATTTTGATCGAACCCAAATCCAGCTCGATTTCCCTTTTTGTCGTGTCGAAAAATACAACAATTTCAACGCGCTCCCCATCACGGACTCGAATACTCTTATAAAATCATCTATAATTCCACAGCAATATTATATATTATATTTACCCCCGTCATTCTATAACTTCATCCAATACCCCCATAATCATCACCAAAATCCACCCTTCACATACAAAATCCCCAACAATGACCTCCAACCCCCCAAACCCAATAGCCCAAGACTTCGCCTACCCCCAATCATCATCACCGTCATCAAAACCTCCCACCGCAGTCTGGCCACCACCAGCCTATCCAAACATCTACGAAGCACCCCCAAAACCTCCACTATACCTCTTCGGCCCTTCAAAAGACTCTTCCTCCTCCTCCTCCACCGATACCAATATCAACAATGAATACGACAACAACAACGACGACGAAATACCAAAATCAACATACACCTGCCAAACCGCACAACCGCGGGTAATAATCCCACATTACCCCACAAAGATGTCAACAACATCCTCAGAAAATAACAATAATAAAACAAGCTCTACAGACGGAATAATCGACCATCAACAACAACAACAACAACCCCTAAATCTACCCCGACCAGGCAGCGACGAAGCCTACTGGGCGAAATTACTAGAAACGGAAGAAAGGAATGCAGAGATTAGAGCTATGCAACGGGGTTGTCTGCTCAGCAGGATCTGCTGCTGCTGTTGCTGCTGTTCCGATTAATATTAAATCGAAGGAATCAGGGACGATTAAACTAAATCTCTGGAGTTCGGTAAAGAAAGGGAAAAGGTCATCATCTACATCTTTTGTAGGGAGTTAAAGTCGGATTAACGGGTCCTGTCCACGAGTTATACTGTCAAAAAGTCTCTGAATAATCGAATATTCATCGCTGCAAGAAGGATAAACAGCGCTTTTCATTAACGGTGAACTCAAAATGCACTAGATGAGAAAAACAAACCCGCATGCCAAAAAATGAGAAAAGAAGATCCATCCCACACCGTAATACACATTACAACCCATCGCTAATGCCACGCCAATGCTCTTAAACCAATATATGCAAAAGAAAATGTAAAAACAAAAACATAAATGGCATCTACTTAACCTCCCACATACAAAGCCCCGAATACGACCAACTGTTCGCCCCCCTCTTATTCTTCCACCTCTCAATCGTCATCCCCTTGGCACTCTGCTTATTAAACATCGTCAGGACCCTCAGATCAACTTTGGACCTACTACCACCCGTCGTCATATCAGCTATATACCCTCCCCGTCCGTCGGGCATCATAGTCTCCTCGTCCTGACCATTATTAATCATCAAAACCCAATTACTATTAGCCGCTTTATGTTCGCATGGACCTGCAATTCTAAATCTATACCGCGTATGGGGTTGCAAAACTTTAACGCCAGGTTCAACGGTATCTCTGCCGTAATTATAGTCCGGTTCCGAAATCGTACCGTAAAGCTGGGGACCTTCTTCCATATGATAATACTCCCGCCAGGTAATCGGCTGCGCGCAGAACTGATGGTTTGGATTTTCCGGGAAATGGGTTTTTCTAAACTCCTCGTTGGTGTTCGTGAAGTGATGCGGTGAGAAGACTTGTTTGTATTCCCCGCCACAGAGGTGGCCCGCTCCCCAGCAAGGGTCGATCGTCTGCCAGACGCCGTTATCGATGCGAACCGCGTTCCATGCGTGGCCGGTGGGACCTGGTGGCATCGGGCCAGCGTTAGGGCCGGACCAGCCGAACCCTTTACCGTGGCCACCGACCACGATGGCTTCTAGGCCGGAGTACATGGCCATGGCGGCGAAGAGGCCGGCAAAGCCTTCGCAGACGGCCAGACCGGTGCGGAGGACGCTAGCGGGGGTCGATGGCTGGACGGTGCCGTTGAAGAAGTTTTCGACGTCGTATCTGACGTTGTGGTGGAGCCATGTGAAGAGTACTATTCAAAGTTAGCATCAATATAGTGTAGTGAATGTGTGTGGGTATCTTACCTCGTGCTTTATCAGTGTCCGAGCCAAATGGCCTGGTCAGATCGAGAGCGAGACGCTGGACGTCGTCGTATGCGTGCCTTGGGAATCTGGCAGCGTGAGCGTCGACGTGCGAGAAGTCTCGGCATTTTAGACAGGTGGTGTTGATGGGCTGGTGGTTGTTATTCGATGGCATAGAAGTGCCGGGTCTCGCTGCTGGGAGGGGTGGTGGACCGCCACTGTTACCATTGGAAACTGGCTTTGTGCCTGTATTGATGGCAGGTGGGCGGCTACTGATGGGGATGGGAGGAGGTCTGGACTCGGGCTGGGGTGTACGGGGTGGGGAGGGAAGCTTGCCCTGTTTCCCACCGAATCCCATAGACAGTATATTCCTCCGTGGCAGGAGTGGCTCTTCGACCTGAACCGGTTCGATCAACGGTTGAGAGGGGGTCCGTTTGGGGAGAGGTGGGATGGGAAGGGTGGCGGTCGGGAGAGGGCGTAGGTTGGGAAGAGACTTCCGTGGAGGGAGTGACGGTACAGGTCCGGCATTTGGAGGTTCTGCAGGTTCAGGCCGTGGCGCAACGGGAAGAGGAGGAGGTTGGATTGGACGACTGGGTCCTACACTCGGACGCCTTGCTTCTGGTTCTTCCTTTTGGGTTCCCCATGTGCCCTTGGGGACGGGAGGGGGTATCACTGGAGGAGGGAGGCTTCGACCAGCACCTGGTCTTGGAGGAGGAGCAGCAGCGGGTTTCTTCTTGAGCAGGCTGTATGCGAACGATTCCTTCGGTTTCGGGGCAGGTCTGGGTGGCAGACGAGGAGGTAGTTGAGGCGGTGGTGGTCTCTGCTGAGTAAGAGTAGTCGTTGGAGGAAGAGGCTGAGTGGGTGTGATGATGTTGCTATTTTGTCTTGATGGTAGAGGGGGGGCGTATGGTGGAGGGGATGAGGGAGCTTGTTCTTCCATTCGCTCGTAGGTTCTTCTCTCTTCGAGTTTCGACGTCGGTGAAATTGGCAGTTCAGCAGGAACCTCTACTGGTGATTGAGGAGGAGGAGGGGGCGAGGGGGCACTTGGTTTGCGGGGGGGAGCTGAGGGGGGAGGAGGAGGAGGAGGGTGTTTCTTTGTAAGTGATCGGGAGGGAGGAAGGATGGCGGGGAGGTTTCCCGGCAAGTCGGCAGGCAGTTCGTTGTTGTTGGAAGTGGAAGTGGAAGTAGAAGAAGAAGAAGGGCGGCGGATTGGCTGGGCAGGCCCGGTGCGGATGTGGGCCAATTCCAGGCGGCTCCTCAGATTAGCGACCGACGAGCCCTCCATTGTATGTACTATTATATTATACGGTATTAGTGGATGATTAAGTAGATGATAGAAGAAGAGAGACAAGCCAAGACTCAGAAGACGGTCGAGGAGACAGGTGGGTATATATATATATATATATATATAATGGTGAGACTGGGCGGTGCCATCAATTCAATGCAAATAGAATCGAAACACTGCGACAGGATTCCATCCTTGTCGACCAGGAATCTGTGCCACAATCCGACACTGCGCTTTTGGGTGTCTGTCGGTCAGGTCAGGTCAGGTCAGGTCAGGTCATCTGAGAACGTGTCATTGCATTGCATATATACGAGAAAAGTCGCGATAGATAACTGACTAAGTATTTCTATCGGATAATATAATATAACATCCTCGGCGTGGTCTGGATTGGTATTTCCCCGACCGCGACCAGGCCCCACAATGCAATGGCAATTGGCTTGGGGGGTTCAGCTGCTGTTGTCGGAACCCACTCGGACCAGTAACATCCAACCATGGCTGGCTGAATCAACCACTCGCGAACTCTCCTCGACGCCACCATCCGCCATATTCAAAAAAAGGTTTAACAGAAAATGGGAATTTTTTATTTTTATTAATGGGAATGCAATGGAAGAAATTCTACGGCAAACGGAGGACCCCTTTGCTACTATATATATTAATACGGCTGTTCCCTCCCCCAGGGTCAGGGCCTTCCCCCCATCGTCTACATTTCATATACACTTCATATAATTAAATTGTATATATACAGTATAATTATACGTAGATTGTAATATATATAAAATGCATCCGGTGTATATACTGTCGCTTCTAGCAGCTGTGTCTGCCTCGGTCATCGACCCCAGGGCCGCCTGCAATGCCGACAACTGTCTCCGCGGTAAGTTCTTTTTTATATCCAATATCTATATACAATACAATACAATATAATGGCTAATAATATTATTATAGCTGTGCGGGCGACCCAGTTTGGCAGTCGCGGCCTCAATGATTGCCTCTCCTACTGGCGAACCACCTACACACCCCCTACTTCGTATGTATTCTATTCTATACTATATTCTATATACTATATATTGTATACTATATACTGTATACGATATACTATACTATATCATATACTAATAGAGAGTATGAAGGACGCAATACACGACGTCTACGGTCCCCTCGACGCTCACGGAGACGCTGACGCTGACAACCACCGCCACCATCCCCATCACTTCCACCTTCACCACCCCCTCAACCACCACAGTTACCATCCCCACAACCTTCACTACCACACAAACAATGGGCATCCAATTCAACAAGCGTCAACAATTGCCAACCGACCCCGTCCAAGAAGGAAACACAATCCCATCCTACGCAACAGCCTGCTCAGGCACTGTCCGCTACTACTCAGCCTGCTCCTGCATGGGCGTCTCTGCAATCTCCACCATAACTGCCCCATCCCCAATGACCCTCATCACCCTCTCCTCCACCTCCACAATAACAGAAACTTCTACAACTTACGTCCAAACCGAGTCCTTATCAACCACAGTCGCCACAGCAACAGTCCCCACAGTCTCAACTTCAACAGTCTACTCAGGCCCCACGGAGACAATCTCCGTCTTCGCCCTCCAAATAACATCCCCACAAGCCTACGCGGGTCAATACCTCAAAAAATACACTTACAACACCGCAAACTACCAAGCCTTCGCACCAACTACAAACCAAAACGACGCTGTCCCACTCTACCTCTACCCCAACGGAAGGGTATCAATTCCAGTACCCTACTGGCCTGGAACATTCTGGGCCGGTGCTATCCCCCCCAGCGTTAACAACGTCGTATTCGTCCCTGAACAGGATTTTCGATTCGGAACCTCTGCTCTGACTTGTGCTATCGGTCCTGCTCCGGGGAGAGCCTTCACTTGCTCGACTCCAGGATGGAATACTTTTGCCATGTTGTACGGTTCCGTCGTGTGGGTTCAAGACGCCGCCTCAAAACCCTCAGCTGCCACCGTCATAACCTTGAAAGCTGTCCCTGCCCCTCTATCTCAACTCTAATACCTATCCATCCATCCATCCATCTATATCTATTTATATTATCATATTGTATATTATATGCATAATCATATGGAGCGATCATTTCTCAGTTATTTATTCATTATTTATTGATTTCCACTTTTCTCTCTCTCTCTATCCAAAAAAAACGCCATCTAATGCTCCCCAGAAAATGCATCATAAAAGAGAAGTTCAAAAGGAAACAATAAACAGTCATGCAGTCATGCAGGCAATGCTGAAAAAGAGTCTGTGCATGTAATAGGTAGTAGGTAGGCATCCGGATGCCCTCGTAAAAGAAACATCTATATAAAAAAAAAACACTTCCCGGCTTGCATAAGGGAGGCATAATATATAAAAAGGAAAAACCCATAACTATCATAAAAAAAAACCACATGCCTTCATGCTTTCTTCTCATTAAACTCACCTCCCTCAGGCGGAACAGGACTAGGCGGTATCGGACTATTCCCCGCCGTCGTCGCCTTCTCATCCAAATCCAAAGCAGACAATGACTGCATCGGCGTATTCCGAATCCCAGCATCCTTATTATCCCTTGCTCCTTCAACGGCCGTAACACTCGTCCCACTTTCGTTCTTGTTTTGTGGAACGGCAGCGGTGGCTTCGACAACCTCCACCGCATGTTCTGACGCGGAATCTTCAATATCTTCCGGTTTCTCATGCCCTTGTCGTCCAACTTTTACAAACAAACAGAGGATGGCGCCGATCGCTGCTGCTGCAGTTGCGAACCAGAATGCGGATTGATAAGTCCTGACCATGAATTCTTCAGCGCTTTCCCCAGCGTGAGGACCGCGATTGGCGACAGAGTTGGCAACAGCTGCACCCGCACCGAGACCGATCGTGTTTGCCAGAGCAATAACGGTATTGAAGACAGCACCAGCAGTGGACTTGAGATTGTTGGGGACGGATTCGGAAACAAAGAGGTTGGAGACCATGTAGACGAGATCGGCGCCGATGACGGATAGACACAAGGAAGGGAAAGCCATGGCCCAATAGGAAACATTCGCAGGTTGCAGTGCAAACAGCAATGTAGAACCGGTGAATGAAATCATCCCAACGATCAAAAGAAGTTTTCCAGGTCTATATCCAGACGGGTCAGCAAACCTATTAACAGAATAATATCAACAGAATGATAGTAAGGGAGACTCACATAATATGCAAGGTATACGCGGCGAAAGCATTGACGATAAACCCTCCAATAACCTGAGGTAAGTATCGAGCCGTAGTGATCAAAGGAGAAACCTTGTTGATCTCCTGGAACCAAAGTGTACTCCAGAACATCAAAACCCCAGTAAAGTTGATGAAACCGAGCGTGACAATGATCATGACCTAACAATCCCCATCAGTACTTATCATCGAGAGCAAGAGGAAAAAAAACCTACCAATCCAAGATTCGGATACGTCCAGATAGACAGCGGCATAAGCGGCTGGACGCCAGACTTATTCCCCTGACGCCCAACATACCACTGCCATCCCAAAAACAAGAAAACCAGCGACAACCCGATAATAAGGCAGGATAAAATCTCAGGGGAAGTCCACCCGCTGGCAGCCTTAGACGCCGAAGTAAGAGAGAACACAAACAGTGCAAACCCAGCGGTGACGAGAAATGCTCCAACAAAGTCGACCTGTTTCAGCAACTTCGAGATGGGTTCTTGAACAATGACGGCCTGAGATTGGTTGATACCGCTCATCCGGTTACCTCGCGTTTCTTGCTTTCGGACATGCTCGAGAAGCTGTTGGTCGGATGGAACGAAGAACCAGGTGAGGATCGTGATGGCAGTGTACAAGATGGCCAGGAACCAGACATTGGCTTGCCATGAGAGGAACTCAGTTGCAATACCACCAGTGACAATACCTATCAATTCACCATTTAGTACGAAGCTCCCAAGCCTAAATAGGGATAGAAGCCATCTCACCAAAGACATAACCAAGAGGTTGGAAGCCGCCGAGGACAGCGAAGGCTTTATTCTTCCTCGTCCCTCGTTGATACGTAGAACCTAGAATTCCAACACAGGCGGGGATAGCTCCAGCCTAACAAAAGAAGCACCACCCCTGTTAGTTTCGCGGAACATGCCTGGGATAAGATCTAAAAAGGAACCCTTCAAAAAACTCACAGTACCTAGATAGAGTAGCCGGTACGTTAGCTTCATCTGATGCATCTCGACCTTTCAGCTTGACTTATAGATAAGAATACTAACCAATTCCGGCGAGACCGCGAAAGATATCAAACAAGATATGCGATTTAGCAAACCCAGCTGCCAGATTCCAGAGAGAAAACCATCCGTAGCTGAGGAACAGCATACGTTTTCGACCGACGATGTCCTGTGTTTTATGTTGTTCAGAAATACGCATTATACACAGTGTATAACAGAGACTGCACCTACCGAGAGAGAGCCACAGAGGAGAAGGAAAGAACCAGCAGTCAAGGTACCAGAAGCGATGATCCACGTCAAATCACCTATAAATCATTAAATATTTTGCTAATGAATGGGTGGTAGGCATATATTGATACCAACCTCCATTAATGTTGTAGTACTTCCCGATCTGTGGGAGAGCTACCTGAAGAGCACCTGTCCTGGTGGTTAACTTCCATAAAACCAAAATAATTCATAAAATATAAAAAAGGAATTGAAAAAAAAGATACGGAAAAAAAAACCTACCAGATCCAAGACTCGCCGTGGCAACAGAAGAACACAATGTCAATACACAGATAACCTCTCTCGCAGTCGACGGAAAGATCTCGGGTCGTTGTTGCGAAGACATTGTTGCTGCTGTAGGCCGAAGCCCCTAGCGTGGCGTGGGTGGATGGGCTGGTGACAGGGAAGCTGAAGGTTGAAAGGGAAAGAAAAGAAAAATTTCCGACTGGCGACAAAGCAAAAGAGAGGAGAGAGCTTCCGCTTCACTGACCACCAAACACAACTTGGCTATTGATTCATGATTTTTGGCATCAGATAACAAGAAATCTAAGGAATCCAGAGGCAAGGGGAATCTAGCGAAGTCTTATATTTTTTGTGGGTACTTTGACTTAAGTATGTCACTGGTGAATCAAATGGGCTCTTTTTTTTTTACTTCCTTGAAAAGTTCACGGCAAAGGCAACCCGTTTGAGACCTTGTGCGGCGGCGAACCCCATTGAAGAACAATCCCGTGGGCCCAGGTTGGCCTGTACATGTAATTACTTAATAATGATTAGAAACCCAACTGCAGGTTAACAGAAAGGCGCCGGGTCTAACTCTTATTAAAGATCCATGACTAGCTGTATCCATGGCAAATATTAGGGCTTCAATTGCAACATCGGTGTTCCGGTTCCTGGTGGGGAAGAGCTAGGACCACTGCAGTGTTTCTGTAGACGAGACAGTTAAGTTCCTCATTCCTTTTTTCGGCCGTCCGGTGTGCGTCGTGCTTGCCGCTGCTGGCTTCCATTCCTTCGATCCAACTAAGCTAAGTCACCAACAAGGCATCATCAGCATCCGAAACCGTCTGCCGAATTCGAAATTTTGGTATCCGGTCTCGACGATAACGAAACCTTTTAGTTCGAAAGTCCCTTCTGGACCTGCATAAGCGCTGCTTCCCAACGGAACAATTCTCGACGCGGGACGTTCAGAGTTATGAGATATGTCGACTGTTGGTTATCGAAAGGAAAACTTTATACGCCATTCCACTTCAATTGATCTGAGTGAATAGGCTTGAAATGAAGGAAGGTAATTCCAACAGCTGCTTTTCCTGCCATTGCCTAGACACCATCAACTCCAATTGTCGAGTCACGAGTTAATCGGAATGGAAAATTATTTCGAAATGCAACACCAGGCGCCATTGGGCTCACATTTTCACGAAAATTTCACATTACTCGCTACTACGGAGACAAGCAAGGGGGCTCCACAATCGGGCGCCTCCGAGGGTTTTTGAACCGTTGAGACTGACAAGCAAAGCTTTGTTCCCTCGTCTGTTATTGCCTGTTCTTGCATGAGTTGCTCAGACCATGACAAACCAATTCTCTGTTCCATGCTCGCTCGTCCCTCTGATTCACATAAAATTAGTTATTCTTCGGCCCGGGAATCTTTGCGTACATTTGCTTCCAAGCTTCAAGCTCAAGGGAGCTAACAGCTAAAAACAGGCGACATGCCGGTTACACACATCTACTTCTATCCCAAGATCTTAAGACATCTCGGATCTTAACAGCATAAAATGTAGTTATCCGCCTAAATCCCATAGCCTAGATCTATAGACCACCCTTCTTTTTTTCTTCGAACCATCTGTTCAAGGGTTCTTTTTTCAATCGACAGGAAATAAATGGCCAGCTTATAATATAACCCCGGACCCCTCTCCGAACTTTCCGGGGTTTCGGAGACGGGTGCGACCAGGCCATGGATTGTTTGGATATATAGGGAAGTGCATATTAATGGAGGAAGGCGTTCGAATTCATGGAACAAACAACCGATCGAAATCTCCGGGGTCATCCCTTCTCTCTTATGCTACGTTGTACAATATGTGCGGAGGGGTTATAGATATTTCCGCCGTTTTTTTCTTAACGGATATCTTTGTTTTTTTTTTTTTACCAAGGGTACATATCCGTGGCAAGATATAGATTCACAGGAAAGAGTTCCGGAGACTGCTTGGGTTTTTGGGGGATTTTGAAGCTGATCGCGGGGGTGAGTGATGCAGGCGTCCGTGGCAGGTCTCACAACCACAGAAAAATTGCAACAAGTCTCGAACCCCGTTCGAGAAACAAACAGAATCCTAGCCTGTTAATTAGGCAGCATCTGAACTAACTCATGCCAGAGTAGTACCTAGAAAAATCGTTACTATTTCATCAGATGATAGTAACTAAGAGGTAATCACCGCGAATAGGTTAGTTGACTTACAAAAGCTGAAAGAGCCGTGCACACGGCTACCTATGCTTTGGGCCCAAAGAGACCATTGCGCAATTAATTGAGACTGAAAATTAAGCCCCGTGAGCACGGGACTCTCCGCAATTAATTTATGATAACTACCCGTGAGGCTGGATAACTATAGATAGTTGTAGCCCTGGGGAAACCCTGCATTTATAGGTTACTAATTATATACCACGGAGATATCCACAGCGTCTTCGAGACGGGGAAAATTCCGGCGGAAAGGGATCCGGATCGATTAATCGGACTAAATATCGATCTTGGGGAAGAGATCTCAATCGTCTGGTTGATATCTCCGAAATCCTCACCGTGCAATTCTACGGAGGGATCGCGAATGAATGCTATATCATCACTGTTTCCACTAATTCTCATATCCTTTAAGTTGCTCGTCCATTTCATATAAAAAGAATCCTCCAGAAAAGAAAAGAAAAATGCCGATGTTACAAACAATGCCCGTACCTAGGTATTAACTTTGTGTCGTAAACCAGCCCGCGCAATTAAAACGCCAGAACTCCAAGAACGTGTTTTCTGTCCAAGTCCAAATCCAATTAAGAAAGGTAAATTTGCCCCCCATTGAATCTTCTAGGGACTAATCCCCAACTGCTTCAACAATTCCTTCCCAAGCGGGGTTGCTGAAGCCGGATTTTGCCCTAAAATAATCATTCCGTCAATATCAACCATGTGAATCCAACAATAATGCAACAAGATCTCCAAACAAGACAGGCTACGTACCGGTAATAAGTCTTCCACCCCTCCCAACAGCAACATGTGCCGCCCAAGGTTGATCCGCCTTCTCAAACTTCCCACGGCTGGCCTTATCCAACGCATCCTCGAGCATGAACGGCACAACATTGCTCAACCCGACTGCATCTTCCTCATGGTTGGAAAACCCAGTAACGGGCTGGTCTTGGAGGAAGTGTTCGCCGTCTGTGAGCTTTACATTGACAAAGGCGGCAGGACCGTGGCAGACCGCACTGTAAGGTTTTGTTGGATTTATGTTAGATTTGCATCCTCTCTCAAAGGATGGGGGACACGTGCGGGATGGGTTTATTTACCTGACGATCTTGCCTTTTTCGTAGAATTCCTTGATTAAGGCTTGGGATGTCGCATCAATGGCGAGGTCGAACATGGCTGGGATAGATAACTGTTAGTTCGTGATAACTCGGGCGTATCGTAGAATAACAATCACTCACGTCCGTGACCGCCAACGTAGAAGAGCTATAACATTATTTGATAAGCATATTAGTCCGATGAAAAANATACTGACAACATCGAATAAATTTGCCTTCCCCAAAAACTTGAACAACATCTCCGTCTTATTCCAAAGCACCTCATTCTCGGCCAAAAACTTCTGCGAAAGCGGGTCGTCCTTGAACGCTTCGATAGAGCTCGGGTCGAGTGGTGCCGGACCACCCCTCGGCGATGCGATCGTGAAACTAACGTGCGGCTAAATGAACGTAATACGAATATGATCTTGTCAGTCTTTCCCTTCCACGATTTAGGTTTTTCCGTGTGTACCCATGCTTCTTATCGGTGAAGGGGCGGAAGTACCTCAAGGACGAAATACGGGTGTGCGAATTCCGGCTGTGCAGTTTCAAGTCAGCCACAAACATCAAATTATCTCGCAATTGAAACTCCAGGGTATTAATTGCTTAAGGACCACATACGAGATACCATCCTGTCCTCTTCCCAGTGTTTCCAAGATACTCGTGGGAGGAAAGCACGACCAACACTTTTACCGCGACGGGTTTTGTTGTAGTTTCCGTATCTGCAGCTGTAGTGGCAGATGCAGCAGAAGCAGAAGTAGCCATTGTTGTAAAATTTTTTTTTTTTCTTTCCGGGCACGCGCGCTTCAGCTGCTCTTGTCTCCGAAAAGGGTATGAAAGTGAATGGTGAATGGATTAATCTGACTTCTCACTGAGGGATTATAGATTCCTTAATAAGTAGAAACCTTTTAGCCTTCCGCCCCTCGGGTTTTATAGCTCACCAGCCAAGATATGTTGTCATGCAGTTTGTGTTCCCCGCAGTGGAATGCACTGTTAGCTGGCGCTTTTTGTGGCATAGCCCGTCGAGATCCCATACGTCATTTCTATACTTTACTAGTCGAACTGGTGGAACCACACTATCCTTACTAAAAATTTTACGGGTCTTGAGACTAAGAAAGTGCTTATCGGACCGTTTGCCGTTGGGGAGAAGCTTATTCTATGAGGCTTTATATTCAAGCCCTGTATCAGTTCTCAACGTTCTTTTGTCTTCTATGCAATGCACTTGATATGATATAACATATCAAATATTACTTAGGTACCGAATACATGTTACCACGCTGATGCACCCGAAAAACTCCTCACGCGCATTGGTATGAACATGCAATATCCTGTAAAAAGATTGAACTATACATTATTCGTGACGTCGTGGTATCATTAAAGCGCCTTATCTTATCTACCCCACCATGTCTTCGTCTTCCTCCCCATCGTCAATGGTCACCAACCCCGCCGCAACCAGACTCGAATTAATCGACTCGAAATCATCCTCTAAAAAGAGCCATTCCCGATGTGATAGCCCGCATGCCTCGAGAATATCATTTCGGTCAAGGTATACCACCGACCAGTCGTCGAACACCATCCAAAGCCCCTGCTCCGGTAGTCGGTTTCTGTATTCGAACCAGCGTAGAAATGAATGGCCGTGACGACGGCCGCATGCCTCGGTTGGACGGCCAAGGTAACGTTCGAGTGATTTGTCCGGTTTGTATGAACTTTGCGGGCTTGAGACTACCTCCTCGTCCGCGGGTTCGGACGTATAGCCTCTAATCGTAGGTCTTTTCTCACTCAGGTCCCAGATAAACGTTCGGCCGGCTCGTATTGCAGCAAAGAATCTGCCATCGGGTGTAATAGAGAAGTCGTGCCAAAAGTCAAGCACCTGATTCGGTGTCGAGCACCACCATCCAGCTCTTTCTTTGAATTTGTTCCATTTGTTGCCTTTCGGAGCTTGGTGTCCGGGTTTCCCATTGGTGTCGGTGTCCCAGTAGAAATCATCCAAGACGATGGACGCTTCACTATCCGACTCTTGATTGAGGTCCCAGACCCAGTTGCAGTAGTCATGGCTTCCGGTGATGATTTTCGCCGATGGGCGATCCGAGTTCTCGTGAGGGTCGGATTCGAGTAGTATAAGTTTATCGTCGTGGACTCGGGTTGCTCGGTGAACTGCTTGGGTGTCATCATACAATGCACTCAGCTTTTCGAGCCGAATTTGCTTGTATTCCTCTCCCATATCGGTGTGGCGGAAATCCCATTCAAATGCTGGAAGATTAAAGCACCGAACAACGTTTAGGGCTTGAAGGTCGACAATGTAGAGCTGCCGTTTATCATTGACAATGCGTTTGAAAACGGAGGTACTGTTCCAGCGTAGGAGAATCGCTGCGTACGATTTTGAGAGGGCGATTTGGCAGACGGCAGGCTCCAGCGTCCTCCCGTCCTCTGTCGTTTCGGGAGCGATTTTAAAATCATGAGACCAAAGAAGCTCGCTGCGAGAGTTTGCTAGATGAGTGTTGGGGTCAATTGTATCTGTATCGGGGTTCGTTTTGATGCAATATACCATGCTATCTTCCTGGGGATCTAGAAACGGGGCGGTTGGGTCTGCAAAGTTTTGCTTGAACAATGTAAAGCAGAGGTAATCGCCCCATGAGGCACATCTTGCAATTCTTGCCTTTTCATCCCTCAGGACCTCAGGTACACATGAGAGGTCCCAGCGAAGGACATCCTGAAAGGTCCGAGGAGGCTGGAGGTAATGACTTTGAGACGAAGAAGAAGAAGACGGCTGAGCTACGGAGCTCACTTCTCTCGCCCCAATTTTAACAATACCGAATCTGTCGTTTTTGACCTCGAGGATATCTGCTGGGAACAAACCCCGAACACTTCGCGTGAGGTCTGGCCGAAGGGCCTCCCCACGAGTAAACATACCTCTTTGATCGACTGAAGCATATGATTTGCCTCCATTCAGCCCCATTGCGATCGTATACCGTTCGGTCGCAGGATCCCACGAGATGTCAAAAAGGTCCGGTCCAGGCTGCCGGCACAGCATCATGAGACTCCGGTGTTGTGACGAAGACTCACTACTCCTGCCCGGGTCGGCCTGGTAATCTTTCCATGTAATAACAGGTTTACAACCAGCCTTTGTCCCAAAGCTCTCAACCCCTCTCCTTCTAGTATCGATATAATGAACCGTACATGTCAAAAAGTTCCTCCATGATGTCTGGTTTATAGGCAAGAAACCTTGAATAAGGTCCAGGCTATCCGGGAGGACCTTTGGATAGTAGGTTAGGTGGTAGTAGAGTCTCGCGGCAGGCCGCCAAAACCGTGCATCCCATTCCTTCAACCTAACGAGCTTCCTCAATTTCTGGCAGGTACTCGCGAGAGAATTGAGCATTCTGCTAGGGTAGAAGGCCTCATCTCTATTTTGAGGGGTCTCGTAACGTCTATTGTAATAATTTATGCTCAAAATCGAACTAATGTCAAAGCCATTATCGTCACGACGGGGGGTGGTGTCGAGAGTCCATCGACGAACTGGGCCTTGTGCAAAAGCTGTTTTGGATAAAAATGTTTGCTCACCAGGTGGAGGCGATTGGATGACGAAAATAATAATGTTGGCCAATAGTTCCGAAGGCAAGTCTAGAAGGTTGACTTTTTGGCCAGGTCTAGGCATCTTAGCAAGGTGTGGAGGCTTTTTGGCGATTCTGATGCGAGAAAAAGGGTATCTGGACTCTGTATCAGGGTCGCAAGATTGAAGGTATGTTCTTTTCCGCTTAGTAACCGGGTTGAATCTATCAGGAGACGAAAAGGTATGTCTCCGCGACAGTCCAATGGCGGTCGTATATAAGACATGCTTGGACTTGATGTTGCCATCTACCCCTCCCGATCGCAAATCTTTTTCGAAGTTGCTGGCTGCCATATGCATGATTTCTGGCGAAGACGCTATCCCGTCTGTATCCTGGGAGTAATCATAGTAACAGGTACTTGATGGGGGGGAGCGCCTTGTGATATATTGAGTGAAGCCCGAGAGACCAGTTTGCTGGGGTGTTTCCCTATCCATGGTTCGCTAGCCGATATTCTACCCAATCGTCTATTCATAGTACTTAGTAAGTAATTAGTAGTCGCTCATCCGGGCCGACGGCAGCAGCCATGTGGTTTAGCATACGCTCTTCAGAGTGGGGAGTAATCACTCCAAAACCCTGTATCAGTGATGTTCTATTGGAAGACGGAAGAATTCGAGTGAAGAACTAGAAGAATGTACGTTTTGGGAGGTTGAATACGGAGCCCCGCCCCCGCGGTCAAGTTGAAGAGGTCTGGCCACTGAGGTTTGAGGTCGGGTAAAGCCCCAAGTCGAGGCGTCTGGGGGGGTTAACTTCGGATGCTGAAACCGGGAATTAATCACTGATTCTTTGGTTTGGGAGCAGAGGCTGAGCAGGTGAAATCCATGGTTCGGTGCTGGATAAAACACCTACGGAAGAATTTGATTATAACAGGGTTTCCACATAATATAAAAATTAGAGATCTAAGCATAAAGCTGAATAGGCAGAATTGGAAGATAGATGGTGATGCTTTTAATTTTCTCGGCAATATGTGAGGCTGGCCTTGGCATGCATCATCATGGAAGCTGTTGTTTAGCGTACCTCAAGTTGATTGGTCTAAGGTTGCATCGTCCATCGAGGTTCTCAAATGTACCCGCAAAGCTTGTCCGTAGACCGTATTATATAATTGATTATAATCTGACGGTTAGAAATAAATGTCTATCAAGTCACACTCCACCCACTGATAATCTAGACAGCAATAGACGCCGGTAAAAAACCCCCCCCTCGTAATTGAACGCCATGATACAAATATGAGATGAAAGTGAGGGGTTCATGCAAGACCCCAGTCCTCAAGCTTTTCGCCTGCGGAAACGACCCATTGGATCCGCCGTTGTCTTGAGACTTGCAGGACAATTAGGGCTTCTCTGATCTGATGTCTTGAGAAACCCCACATGCGCCGGGTTTCACCGGCAACCGGTTTCTCGCCTAAGATTTCTCGCCTCATATACTCCGCGAAGGCATCGATGCTATTAGAGTCCCGCTCAGATAAAACCAAATGACCTTCGTCGTTCCTCGGGAAGGCTTCTAGTATCCTACGCCTTCTTTCCATGGCTTGCTCGGCTGACTCCTCCGGATGCAATTTACCCATAGATCGTTGACTTCTCTGACCCAATTTGGTGTTAGGGTACGAAAGGTCTGTCAAAACTGCCCAATAATGATTGGTCCATGCTTTGGGAACAACCAGGGGCATCTGGGTTCCATCTGCCAGCTTTCCCGCATACGGCCGGAATGGCTCGACGATAACCTCATTCTCGAGCAACCGATGAGTAGATTCTTGTTGGGGGGCATCGGGTTCAGGCCGCTCCATGGAGCTCGAGTTTAGAGAGAAGCTTCCACCCATGACATCTTCGTGCCATCTTACAGATCTACCATCTTCATCGTATGCATCTGGTGTCTCGTGTCGTATGGCTGACACCTCTTTCCGGATAGGTGCAGCTGCGGCCCGGATATTTGGAGCGGGTTTTTGAGTCCCCACTCTCCTTTTACCCGCTGGTTTCGCTGGGGGTAGAAGATGTTCTGGAAGGATATTACCGAACTCTCCCTCGGCAGGTTCGATGATACCCGATCGTGATTTCTTAGCCGGTGTTTGCCTTCTCCTGTCTGTGGTTTGAGCGGGCTTCTTATGTGCAAAGTAGACGGTGGATTCCTCATAGGTCCCGGGGACAATCTTATCAGGCTCAGTTTGCAGAAATCTTCTGAAGCTCGAAGCTTCATCTCTAGGATCAGGTAGTGGGGGTTCGTTCGCTTTTACAGCATTGCGTGTGATCTCACGGAATCTTTCAATAACTTTAGAACTTCCTGCAGATTGCTCTGCCGGAACGTCGACTGTAGGTTTCGATGAGAGTCGCAAACTTCTCCGTCTTCGGGGTCCAGGCTTGAGTGAAAGAGGGATAGTCTCGCCCGCGATATCCTCCTCGACGGCTTCCTCTTCTACAACCTCGGTATGTCGGGATTGTTGAGCATTTTTCACGACAGGGTCTTCGGGGTCGTGATCCTCGATATCCGGAGTTGGTCGTGGAGTAGTCAAGCCTACCGGTGCCTGTTGTGATATGGGGTGTCGAGGAGCTATCATAGAGAACCCCTCACTCGCTATGATAGAGGGATCATCTTGATTGTCCAGGGAAAGCCCTGAAAGCATTCCGTCTCGGCCTAAAGTCTGCGGAATTGGTGAGCTTGGAGGCGATGGCATATGGAACGTGTCTTCAACAGGGGTTTGTGAACGAGCTTGTTCGATGTCCGTGCCATCCTAGCACCGGGTTAGCAAGTGTAGCCCAAATGCTCTGGCATGTTCATCCTTACCTGGTCTATGCCGCCTCTCTGGACATCTGTCCTAACCTTATCGCCACGACTAACCACCCCCTTTGCCACCTCCGCTGTATTGCCTATGGATTTCCTGGGCCGGCCACGTCCTCTCTTAGGCGTCGTCGTAGCTGATGGTGGTGCAACCTCGGGCTCCGATGCTGACAAGTTGACCTCTCTAGCCTTTTTGCGAGCTGGAGTCCCTTTCCTTTTCTGTGGTTTTTGCTTTTGCTTCGACTCCGATCCTTTTAATGGGACGATTATGGTATTTAGAGTCTTAGACACTTCTGATAGGGGCCTCTTTGGTGTAACCGGTGGTCGATCTGGCGTTGGATCGGCTGCGAAAATGCCACTGATATTATCGAGGCCCAGCGAATCCTCGCTGATTGCGGTACCTTCCCTCTCCTTCCGGAGAGGTACGATGGGTTTTGAAGTGAGTCGGGATCTCGAGGCTTTCGGCTTCCGGGTTTGTTTCGTCAGGGATTCTTCTGCGGCGAGGTCAAGGAACATGTCGTTATCTGGTTCAGCTTCTACTGTCACTTTGAGTCTCCAGGGACTCGAATTGGACAGAGAAAGATTGGTTGAAGAGACCATCTTGGAGGGGCTAGATGGTGTAGCCATCTCGGAAATAGCGCCGTAGGAATATAGGCCTCGGAGACAGCTGGGGGATTAAGTTGAAAGAGATTGCTTATATTTAAGTGAGTTGAAGTCGGCTAGTTGGCCGATAGAATGTTTCGGAGCGGGTAGGTCGGGCGATGAAGTCGGGGGTTTCTATGTAGATGGTATGGAAAACAAGGATGGGGATGTCCTTTGTGGTGTTGCATTTATTGTTATGTTAAAAGGTGTTGGTTGCCCTGGCGACACTTGGCCTCGGCATCTGGCTTGAACGCCTGCAGAACATTATGCATCACCGCTCTACATGCTACACCCATCTAACGCCCACAGCTCAGGAAACCCCAAAGTTCAGAGTAATGGGAAGAAGCCCTTGAGCTCGCTTTCTATCGATGCAAAAGCGACCTGCATATTGAATGCAATGTAATCATGACACCCGCCCGCATGCTGCAGTCGAGTCTGAGGACCAGACTAGAGAGCCGCCTTCGCACTGAATCTTGGCCTATATCATCCCCGTCCCCGCATTCATCATAACTACCCCTGCCGCCTTAGTCAGGAATAGTGGAGCTCCAGCGCCAAAGTCGCACAGGACGAGCATCGAGGTGTCTCGGCTTGAATTCTTGATGGCATCCTTCTCGAACTCCCAGCAGCGACCTTGGTGTGCATACGTAAGCCGGAGCAGCCTTTACAGGACTCGTTAAGAATCATTATATTATCTAAAGTATTAAAGACCTCGAAGATGGTCGGAGGTTCGCTCTCAATGCCTTTGGCGTGCCGTGTCTGAATTGCGAAGGTATAAAGGCCAAGCTCGAGTAGTTAGCCAGTTACGAACGAGGGATTGTCAGCTTATGCATGTTGCATGTCGTAGAATGTTGCAATGTATCGCATATGGGTGCATGTGGCCCTGTTCGTTAACTGGTAGGGATGCATGTGCATGCTAATCATGCACACCGGGTTCAGCCAAAGCTTTGGCCAGCCCAAGCTGGCTATTAGAGCCGTACGTGTTTTGTATCACAGCGAGGGGTTCACTGGCCGTGGATGCTCTCTCTATTTAAAGATGCGGGACATCCTCGAGCTTAACGATGAAGGCATTTCGATTACGAGCGACGAGAAGGTATTCAAGCATATACTCTACTTTTGAACGTTCGCACACGGTGCTACTCTACTGCCGCAGCCATCTTAAGAAAATTCCACGCAGACCATATCATCCGCATTCCATCAATTCCGCACTGGAAAACCTCACTATGGAGAACGCCCAAGCTCCCCTCAAACGAGGCGAGTGGAAACACCCCGAGGTCACTGATTTGCGAGGCCCTTGCCCCGTTATCAACTCCCTAGCGAACCATGGGTTTATTGCAAGAGACGGCCGCAACATTACCGCCGATGACATCATGAAAGCATTCCAAGAAGAACTCGGTTTAGGCCCAGATGTGGCCTTCGGCCTCACAAAGCCACCCTTCACACTTCACACTAGAGAACAAGGTGAAAGTGAGGCAGCTGAAGACAAAAAAGAGGAACAACAGGGATATTTCCATGGATTCTTTAACAAACTTCCCGGGCTCCCAACAATAAATTCGGAGTCTAGGATTGGGCTACGAGATCCAGGCCAAGTCAACGACAAGGGCGAGCCGGTACTTAATCTCGACCAGCTCAGACGCCATGGTGCAGTGGAACACGACGTATCGCTTGTGCGAAGGGATTTCGCACAAGGGGATAACACGACGATTCAGCCAGACCTTTTACATGATCTTTTGGCCTCTGCCTCCGATGATGGAAAAGGAGGAAAGGTATTCACCATCCAAGACTTTGCCCATTTTCGAAATAAGCGTCTAGACCAGCAAAAACGGGAGAACTCGAAGCTCAATTTCGGCCTTCGCGAGGCGGTCTTAGCCTTTGGAGAAGTTGCCCTTGTCATGTCCGTCTGGGGCGCAAACTCTGTGGTAGAGTATGACAAAGTGCCCTTCGAGTATATTAAAGCGATATTTGAGGAGGAGAGATTCCCTTATCGAGAAGGATGGACAAGGCGGAACGTCCCGCTTACGCTGCCGGAGCTCATCGCAAACTCCACTTATTTGCAGGCTTCCGCTTTGTACGACTATACTATCGGCAGATTTTGGCATCGTTAGGCTCCCAACTGTTTCTTAGTGATGGTAGGGGTCTGTGGTACAGGCATACAGGTTCTGCGGTCTACAGATCGATGGAAGCTAAGCAACGCATGGATTCCTCAAAATACAACGCTTAGAGATAGCATATTAATGCAGTCTTTGACCGCTATTTAGTTCTCGTTAAGCTTCACTTGGCCTTTCAATATTCCCATCTCCTCATATAGCACTAACAATACCTCGTACTCCTGTATTTCCCACAAAATTAAGATCATCAAGACCCTCAAGTTCTTCAACAGCCTCCTCCACCATCATTCCTGAGAATACACCCGCTTCATCAGATTGCGTCGATGGTTCGCATATTCTCCTTCAATACGGTTTATATAATCCCCTTGGTTTTGATTCGCACAACCCAATAAATTACTTGAATTGATTGTAAGGTCTGATCCATGAGGTACCAAGAAATTATACGGTGGCATAACATACCCAAGTCCAGCTTGAATATAAGCTGTACATTCTTGATCCTCATGTTACTTGCATATAAGAAGCAGACGGATCATGACATTGAAGATATTGTAGTTGTAGCGCTTGAGCTGTATAATTGTTCTAATTTATCTTTCGGCAACGTGCGTAACGTGTATTCCACGCAGCCTACATCCCACGGCGGGTTTCGATCGACGGGATAATTATAGACATTTTGATAAGTTTACAAGCATACAACCTGATATCAAAATATACGAGTGCTCAGTACAAATCGAAATCAAAATCAATTACTCTATAGTCTATCATGAATTCGGCGCAGTGTAAACTCTAATGCTATTAATGGCCCAATACGCTTCTTGGAATGCATCAGGGTTGCTCCCAACATACTCAGCACACTCCATAGGACATCTATACTCCTCACTGTAAACTGGCGGAGCACCCGCCCAATCGCCACAAAGCGAGATGTTGATGATAATCCTGTGATTCTTGAAATGCGAGTTGATATCACATTTCGTGGACGGGAAGTCCGCCGTCGCGGTGCCCCATCTAGACGGATCCGGTTTCTGGAGCTTGATATCTTGCGGAACTTGGTCCCTTGGGAAGAACCACATGCGAATACCCGCGGTTCTCCACTCCATAGCGTATACTCCTCCATTGTTGTTATTCAACCTTTCGCCGTAGGAAGCCGGCTCCCCTCGCACGGCGCAGCCCATGTTATAATTGGTGCTGTTCAAACAGTCAACAGATAATGCCTTTCCGGTTTGCTTTCTTTTGGTAGTCATTTGACATCCATCTGTGGTATGTAGCGTGAATTGGGCCCCCTTGTTGCCTTGGTTCACCGCTTCGAGGATATCTATCTCGCCGTGTTTCGGCCAAACATCTTTACGATTTCATAATTTGGTTAAACCTTTTTTACCAGATTTCGTACAACCTAGTGGCCTAGTATGGGCTTATGAGCTTACCTGGGTCAGGGTCAGACATCCATATTGCCGGCCAAGTACCACATCCATGTGGGACATGTGAGATATCAAAAATAAATAAGCCGTGAGTATACCGCTGTCTAGACAGGATCTTGACGGTGGGGCGTCCGGCGGTGCCGGTAGTATCTTTGGGCAAAACTCGTAGGATTGCCTGATTCGAGGTAGCATATGTTAGGTTGGACCACTCTGCGCCCTCTCTTGTCACATAGCTAACCGTATTGTCATAAGATTAGTGATTCGCCCCTCGTTTGTCTAGTTGATGGAGATTACTAACTTTGTAAACCCGTGGGTCGCTTCGGTCCCATTTCCATAATCGAACCTGGATAAGTTTAGTTCTTTGGTCCTCTCTCACTTCAATTTAAAGGCACAATTCCTACATGTCGAAGAAACTCTCTCCGTCATCTGATGGTACCCAAATAAAATAGGTTAGTAAGACCCCTCATCAAATAGCGGACAGAAGGACTACTAACAGGTATGGGTCAACGAATATTCAAGCTCCGAATAGGACGGATATCGATTTTCCATAATCACTTTCAACGGAACCACAACGGCGACGACAATAATACCGACGCCTAGAAGTGCACTTGCCCACCGTTTCCAACCCCAGTATCGGGGATGCCACCCTGATCCCGTTCCAGAACTTTGCTGGCTTTCGAAAGTGTCATTGTACTCCTTTTCCGTCATGAAGGGTATACCTGCCGGACCGAAATCTACTGACATAGCGGTAAATCCAGGTTTTGCTGGTAAAGTGTGGAGGCTTTGGATGCACCTATTATTGTACTTTTCGGGTGAAGAATAGGGACTTGGTTAGATAGAAAACGAATGATGGTATGTATTCCGAGTCCCGGGAAATCATCTTTGTTGGAAGGAGGATTATCATTCTGAGCGTGTAATTCGGATTGTGATGGATTTTCGCTCTACTGATGCTCAAGATCTACACGTTGGCGGGAATAGCATTACACACCACAGACTCGAACTCGTGAGATGAACTGAAATATTAACGCCAGTGAATTATCTTCTGTATAGGTCTAATTTTTCCCCGCTACCGGTACACCGGTACCTTCGAGACTATGCCGGTACATACGAAGTAGCTATCTAGCTACTGGGTGTACAGCATCAGAATATTCGAGTCCTGATAACAGTTCATGCGTATGTCTGTATCGATCTAACGGTTAGTAAACCTATATTCCCCGCAGAACCTTTATTATCCTTAATCTTATAAACCTCTTAGATCCATAGGTGCACTAAACGCTGTCCCGTAGCCTGTGGCTGGACGTTGAAGCCATATCTCGCAGATCTGCGGATGCCAGAAGCAACACACGGACGGACCCGTCCGTGTTGCATTTTTCTGAAGTGCAAAGCCGTTTTAAGCAATGAGGGAGACCCCCAACTTTGCAGCTTGAATTCAAGTAGGGGTGTGAAATTTAAATAAGGCCGTGGTCCTCGTTTTCCAGAACATCTTATCTATCAATTCCATCGATACAATTATCAATATAACACCATTTATCTTCACGAATTCAACTAGAATCATATCATATCGAGATTTCAAATTTTGTGACCACTTGCACAAAATGTTGTATACAAACGGCACCATTGTCACCGTTAATGAAAAACGAGAGATTATCAATGACGGTGCGATTCTTGTCCAAGGCGACAGGATTGTAGATATCGGAAAGGCGAACCTGCTTGCTGAAAAGTACCAGGGGGAGGATGTTACGGACCTCACTGGGCGCGTTATCTTTCCGGGATTGATATGAACTCACATGCACACAGCCCAAACACTTCTTCGAGGGGCGGCAGATGATCTCGAATTAATTGGGTGGCTCTGTGATCGTATTTGGGTTCTCCAAGGCAATTTTACTGCCGAGGATGGAGAGGTTGCCGCCAGGATCTCCATTGCTGAAATGTTGAAATCTGGGACGACGTGTTTCCTGGAGAGCATGGTATTTCCTTCCCAAAGTCTCTTCCTATTTTAAACTGCTCGAGGGTTCCTGCTGACCTTCTAGTAAATTACGTATTTCGGCCCTATAGTTCGCGGATAGATATGGATTCGACGGTCTCGCAAAAGCTGTCGAAGAAAGCGGAATCCGAGGGTGCCTTGGTAAAATCGTCATGGATGTTGGAAAATATGCGACGGAAGAGAAAAAGATGATGCACCCTGGCCTTGTTGAAACTCGTGAGCAGAGCCTCTTGGGGGCAATTGAAATTCACGAGAAGTGGGACGGTAAAGCGGATGGGCGGATTAAAGTTTGGTTCGGCGCGAGGACTCCACCTGGGTATGTTGAATTGAATCTGAAACATGATACTTTAATACATGACTGACGTTATTCCGCCGTAGTGTATCCGATGATCTTCTCAAAGAAATGTCCGAGGCCTCTAGATCTAAGAATATCCCGATTACAATGCATTGCGCTGAGGTCCGAGCAGATCGAGAGTTTTACGCCTCCGTCGGTCACACTCCAATGACGTACTGTCAATCAGTTGGCTTACTTGGCGAGAAGACTGTCCTTGTTCACATGGTCCACCTGGACGACAATGATATCCAACTTCTTCACGAAACGGGCACTCACGTGGCACACTGTCCTACATCAAACTCCAAGCTTGCTTCGGGATTCGCTCGGGTCCCAGAATTGCTCGACGCCAAGGTTAATGTGGGTTTAGGGACAGATGGCGCCCCGTGTAACAATTCGAACGACTTGCTTCAAGAGATGAAACTTGCAGCTATCATCCATAAGGCTACTCACTATGATCCCACTGTCGTACCAGCAGAGAGTGTCATGGAAATGGCGACGATCAACGGGGCGAAGGCTCTGGGTTTGGAGAAAGAGATTGGGTCACTCGAGATCGGGAAGAAAGCAGATTTTGTAGCCATTGATCTTAGGCAACTGCACTTGACGCCCTCGTTCGACCCGATCAGTACAATCGTATACACGGCTACGGGACGGGATGTCGAGTTGGTTGTTGTGGACGGGAAGGTCTTAGTAAAGGATGGGAATTTGACGACAATGGACGAAGAGGAAATCATGCTCAAGGCGAGACAGCATGCCAAAGAGATAGTAGAAAGAGCTGGGTTGAAGCAGACTATCAAGGGCCGGTGGCCGATTTTGTAAAAATGCAGCAAAATGCGCGTTGCTGGCAGGTTGATGGTGATAGAGTGTAGCAAGATGTCCTGGTATCTTTTTCTTCGCGTTAGGTTTACAATCTATAGTCACCCGATGATGGAAATAGCTGGTAGGGTAAAGGAATGCCAACGTTTATGGTTCTTGACCGAGTCCCTTGCATACGTCTTGTGCTACATTTTGTCACAAAGTGGATGCCGTCTTTCACACGAAGTAACCGGTGTACTGCCTAATCATTCGTCAACGATGATGCTCATGACGTCGCCAACATCTAGCCTAGAGACTAAGAGTCTATATAAATGTTCGAATCTCTCTGGCCAAAAGGAATACTGGGTTCGAAAAGTCAATCAGATCTTAGTCCCAATCATAGACCCTAACCTCGACACAAAATCATTTACAACCTTTCTTACAAAACCCCATTCGTCAACAACAGGCAATACGATAAAGAGTCTGAATATGGCTTCGAAAATTGTCGGTGCTATTGCAGGACAGAACGCCTTTACTGTAAGTCTTACCATTTACGACTCCAAGGCTCTTTACAGTTAACTTATATGAGTAATCATTGGCTAAAGGGCAATGGACCTCTCTCAAATGTTTGGTGAGTGTTAAATTCGACACCCACCAATAATGACCTTATAACTACTGGCAGGGAGAGAAGGCTAATGACTGGTTTGTAGTGCATGGCTTCATGGAATCCACGTATATGTGAATGATCCATCTCGGTGGATATCAGCACATCACTTTTGTTCACCGCTTGGCGAAGGTATGCCATGGGGGGTAATCACTGCGCATTGACTGAGGACCAGGTTGACAGCTAACACCAGTATTCGTTCGTAGATATGCGCCAATGCCTTATCTTTGATTCTCATGAACAAGGAGCCCGACTCATCGGAAGTAAGTAATATCACATCGATGTTCAGGGATCCTCCTGTGATGGATACTTATCAACGCGATAACTGACAGTTGAGTACCTAATCACGGAGAAAATATTCTCAACTCTCCCGGACACCGAAAAGAAACTGTGGCATACGCACAACTTTGAAGTAAAGTCGGGGATCTTGGCTATGCCCCAGCCTTCCATTTCACCAATCCCCGCAGCGGCGTGGAATACACTTGAGGATGCAGAGATGAAAGAGCTCATCAAGATGTACGGGAAGACGTATCACTTATGGCAGGTGGACAGAGATGACGTCCCGATGGGGGAACCGCAACTTATGGCAACATATACAAAGGAAGAGCAGGTCCCGTCAGGCCTTAGAACGGCGCTTGAGGATAGGGATAAAGAGTTAGGTATCAGTACCGCAGAAAAGAAGGAGCGAAGGCGAGGGATTAAGAAAGCGGATACAGACAAACGTGACGAGGTTGACCAGGCCTGGAAGAGGGCTTGATTTAGCTTAATGACCTATTATACATGCGCAGTTTGCAGATTATTCCTTCTAATTCAAAATGAAATGCCAAATCAAAGGATGCAATACGAATCCAAATATTGTTACAGTATCCCTCCACATCAATGAAACCCACCAACGCCAAATAGTAAAACAAATGGAGCTTATCGCTTTCCTGCAGCCCTTTCACTCTCCCGCATGGCGGCTCGTGCGGCTCTACTTCCTCCGAGCTTCGGCCCTCTAGGACGTTTTGGATCATCCTTCTTCTTGGTATTATTCGCCCTCCCTCTTCTTCTGGCATTCTGGGCGTCCATGAATTCGCGCCTAAACTGTTCTGCGATTCGGTCGTCTGCGGCGTAGTCGTCTTCCTCCGCCTGTGATTTGGTAGTCGCCGGGTCTGGCTCCTCATAGATATCCACTAATAAATTGTCAGTAGGTGGGGAACTAGGGCACGCAGGTAGGGAAGCTTACATCGTGACTCCTTCAAAACCTCCTCTACCAGCTTGTCTCTTTCGATGTCCATACTATTCCTTCTTCTCTTTCCGCGTCTCTTCTTCTTTGGATCCTCTGGCTCCGGCTCTTTAAACGCCTCGCCAGCCTCAATTCGTCTCTTGGCCTCCTCGGTCCTCTCAACATTCTTACGCGTGCTCTCAGCACCGAGGTCGATCTCTTGTAATTTCCCAAGGGTGGCACCACGGAAATCAGGCCTGATAGGCCACTTTCCGATTCGTCTCTCCGATATTTTCGTTGAAGTCAGTGGGGCGGGATAAACTCGTTTGATGTCGGTGTCGCTATCGTCACTTGTAGGAATAGGCTGTGAGGAATCAGTCATCCTGCGCTTGGCCAGCTCTGATTCGATATACTTCATCCTGACAATGTGATTAGCAATCCGCTACTTGTAAAATTGTAACTGAAGTTTTGTGGCGAATCCTTACATATGCTCATTGACATCGACGATGGCACCCGTTTGGCCTGTAAAGCGGTTGACAACGGCATTCACCTCTTTGTCAACAGCGTCCTTCTCCGCCATTGCCTCTTCTTCCTCAGCGGTTGGCGTTTTTGCTCTCCTGTCTACGGTGAAATCCAGTCCTCCCTTCTTGGGTTTTGCTTGCTTTCGTAGTCGTAGGATTTCAGCGACGGACATTGATGGTTCGTCTTCCTCCATTGCATCATCGTTCGGCGGCCCTGTTACTGCTGCATCTTTGTCGTCGCCTTCGGCTGGTTGTGCTGTATCTGAACTCTTCACTTCAGCTGCTATATTGCCATTCTCTTCATCGCGATTCCTGATTTGTCTGCCAGGTCGATTTTTTCTAGCTTTGAAGGCATGTGTAAAAGGGTCTGCCGCTGGCTGAGGGGTATCCAGCTCCATGATAATGTTCGTAATGTGTAGGCGACCCGAGTACACGTATAGTGGATAGTTCCCGAACGGTATTTTGATATGATGCTAGGTTCTACTAGTGATGACGATGAGGTTGATGGATGACGAAGGAAGAAAGTCTGGGGTGAAGGAAAGGTGCGACAAACACCGCGATTTAAAGGTTTCTATTACAAGACCAAGTTTGCTTGCACAACAATCCTTTCACCGATGCATCTACCCATCATTACACAACCTTCTTACCCTAGAAAATGAAGCGACAGAGCACCGACAATTACGATCCTAACGGTGCAGACGATTCCGGCCGTGGGAAGAAGCGTAAAGTCACTGAAGAGGTTCTTCCTCAGGGGGTCAATCTCTACACACGAGACAGCATTCCCTGGGACCTTCTCAAGTATGTTGTCCTAAAGCGCTTCGTTGAAGGAACTGGCAGCTAATTAGGCCTCACTCTAGTTACTGGCACCAACGATATTCCCTATTTTCGCTATGGGACGAAGGCATCTGGATCACCGACGAAGGGTTCTATAGTGTAACCCCCGAATCTGTTGCCAGAAAAATTGCCCGACACATCCTACCTCCAAACCTTCCAAAGCCGCGAATCATTTTAGACGCATTTTGTGGAGTTGGAGGGAACGCCATACAGTTTGCACTATCGCCTCAGTGTGAGAAGGTCATCGCTCTGGACCACGACGAGGCGACAATCGAATGCGCGAAGCACAACGCCAAGATATACGGGGTGGAAGACAAGATCGAGTTCGTGAAAGCAGACTTTTTCGAGTTCGCGGAAAACTGGAAGGGAGACATCGAGCTTGGCGCAGTATTTTTGAGTCCTCCTTGGGGAGGACCGAGTTATAAGCATGAGACAGTGTTCAATTTGGAGGACATGACTTACGGCGGGTGAGTCTTGAGTTCCCTGTGACTTAATGTGGGAGTAGTGCTAATGGAATATAGTGCTGAGATATATGCTGCAGCCCGAAAAATCTCACCAGATGTCGTTCTTTATCTACCCAGGAATGGTGACCTGAATCAAATAGCAAATTACGACAAAAACGCGAAGGACATCAAGGTCATTCACTACTGCCTGCAATCGCGGAGCAAGGCGCTGTGTGCGTATTTCGGTAAATCTGGAGCTGGGATACGATAATGATAGCACGAGGTCTACAACCCCTACAATGATATGAAAAAGAGACACCGCGGCCTATTTACCCGTACATAACACCACATTTTCTCCTAGTTGGACGCCCTTTACACAACTACTACCAGGACTAGGTAGCACTTATGGAAGGCATTGGGAATACCATTTATTTTGTGACCGACAGGCTGTTCCTAGTGGGCATTTTGTGCAGCCGGTATACTCAGCTCCTCCGCACTGTCCAAATTTCTCAGCCATACAAACGTTCCAATTTCCATCAGCCGGCCTAGTCGACGTTATCACAGATCCCGTTGTGGAGACTTTTATGCCTGGGGTCCTAAAGGTGATCGTGGGACCGGGACCTCCCCCGGTATGTCCAATCGGTGTAATTGGCGCTGCATTCCCCCACAGAGCGGGCTCGGGAACCTTGTAACCGGTTACTCCAGCGTATACATCGATAAGGATACTTGGGTCATCAACTTTATATCCGCCCACGAAGTTGAAGCCACCTGGGAGAGAAACACCATTTGGTGGACCTGTGATATTGAATTGGGAGCAGGACGGATAGAATCTAGATAGCAAAGCTTGTAAGTTTAAACAATGCTAGAGCTTTCTGGCGAGCTAGATCGCTTACTGTGTCTTCCCAACATCGTAGTCTTCATGCAAGGCAATTATCTCTGTTCGAATGAGGTAGGTCCTAGGGTCAACTTAGTATTTGTTCTTCAGTATAAAGAGGTTTTAAAAACGCCTACCCTGTTTTCAACTTTGGAGGGATTGTGAATATCTGCTTTCCATGGGTCGGGTCCTCTCTCAACCGAGAAACTGCCCATGAACCCCCGACCTGGCCATCTTGGTATACTTTTGTCCAGACGGCACCTTCGCTGGTAGAACTGAGAGACAAATCAGCCATATAGACCGTTATAGGACCTACATAGCTCCCATCACTGATATTATCGTTAGAGATGTCGGTGATTCCAAACGATCCGGGAAACTTACATGACAATGTCCGATGGATCAAGGTTATCCTTAAACCATTGCAGAGTAATCGTATCCCCGGACTTGGCGTTGATGAATCCGTTCACTGGGTTATTATTGACATTGCAAATCATATCGACGGAGTTGACATCTAGTAGAGGGTCGTTTGTTGGGGGCTGTCGGATGTATTTACCAGCACCTTCGCCTTGGTCGATGCCTGAGTTCCCAATGTAAGCTTGCAACTTTCAGTCAGAGAGCAGAAGGTAGGACTTACTATTCACCCAAATTTTTCCGATACGAGTGTGCGCTGCCACGAAAGGTACCAGCGAACTGAGCACCATGGATATCCGGGTCCTCATTGTGAGTATTGCCACGGAATTGGGTTCTAGGAAGGTCGTTACTTTCGAGATAGAGCGGCTTTAAGATAGAAGATAAGAATGATGAATACACCAACTATAGGGCTTGAAAATATGCCCTAGATCTATAGAATATCTTTAGTGTCCGGGTTCTCAGCTGAATTTATATTCACTGGTGTTTCTCTGCCGGCCTGTAGGGTCAACGGCACCATTGTTGTTTGGGTTCAGAATGCCCTTTTTAGCATTCGAAGGTCAATAAAATTTAGCCCACCATGTTACATGTGTGGGAGTAGAGCACACCGCTACCATATGGCTGGTATCAACGATCTTTCAGTCAATCATGCATAAAATCAGGAATTAATACAAATGTGGTGGATTTTGCGCGGGCGAGTCCGCCAATTGAAATGGTACGAGGATGAATTACCCATTACAGCAGCAGTTACGAGAAATAGGATGCTGCGGCCTGAGACTATTGTCGAGACCTTGGCTTACCAGCTAGGCGAGCGTGCAAGGTATGGAGAATATAGGGAGCCTTGCCATCTGGGCTGATCGAAGCCTATATCGGGATGTTCTCTATGTCGGCAACTATATTGAGGATAAAAGAGTGAGTGGGTCTGGAGTAGATTCTACTTAATGCATATATACCTTTCAGACTTGTCAGATGTGCAATGCAGCGTGCCATCGTGCAATGCTACCGAACTTGGAAATGACATAACGTCAGGGTCGAGCATCAACCTTAGATCAAACGCGGGAGAATCAAGAATAGACTCTGAAGACGAAATCTTATTTTCTGTGAAATAGATATTCCAAATATTGATATTTTAGTCTTTGAATTACGGTTGAGGCCAATAATCGAAGCCACGAGAACATGTTGCATTATGGAGCGTTGTTGCGTTGCCGCCCTTGTCACTGCCCACTTTTATCGATAGCCGTTTCCACGAACCTGCAGCTTTGGTTGTGACGGTGCCACAAAAATTTTGAACCGCGTAAACCTCAACCCCACCACTGCCCAATAGACCCCAGTTTCATCCACGACTTACTCCCAGAATCCTCAATATTCGACATCCGGAAATACCAGAATCCTACACGTGTATCTACCAGTTCGTATAACTCAGCCGAGAATCTCCAATAGTTGGTGGAAGCTAGCTGCCCAAGATGCAAGCTCCAGTTATTATGCTCAGTAAGCTCCGGAAGCTCTCAGACTACGTTAAATACGAATGATATCTAACTGCTGGAACGTATAGATACCGGAGCCGGTGAACGGCAAACCGGCAGGAAAGCGCAGTTATCAAATATCACCGCGGCGAAAACGTTAGATATGCCCCTCCATCCAGATCCGTCAACACCCCTTTAGCTAACCACGGGTTCATCGAATCATCCAGCGTCGCAGATATTATCCGATCATGCCTTGGCCCCAAAGCCATGTTGAAGATGTTGCTGGATCCTATGGGTGGTATCGTTCTCACAAACGACGGCCACGCAATATTACGAGAAATCGAGGTTGCTCATCCGGCTGCGAAGAGTATGATTGAGCTGAGTAGGACGCAGGTATGGAATAGATAGGTAGATTATAGACAGTAAACAGTGGCTGACTATTGTTGGAATTAGGATGAGGAAGTTGGTGATGGAACTACAACAGTCATTATTCTTGGTAAATGCCCACCCGGTGTGATAGGGAAGCCTTAGATTATAGCTAACAGGACACTCCTATAGCCGGCGAAATCCTGGCTCAAGCTCTCCCTCACCTCGAACGCCACATTCACCCCGTTACGATTATCCAAGCTTTCAAGCGGGCCCTTTCAGATGCTCTCGAAGTTATCGAAAAAATCTCGATTCCAGTTGACGTCAGCTCGGATGAAGAAATGATCAAGTTGATTTCCTCATCTATCGGCACGAAGTTCGTCTCTCGATGGAGCGAGCTCATGTGCGGCCTAGCCCTAAAGGCGGTGCGAGTAGTTGCTGCCGAAGTTGGTGGGAAAAAGGAGGTTGATATCAAGAGATACGCCAGGGTGGAGAAGATACCTGGCGGCCAGATCGAAGATAGCAGGGTTTTGGACGGTGTTATGCTGAACAAGGACATTACACATCCGAAGATGAGGAGAAGGATAGAGAACCCCAGGGTTGTTTTGCTAGATTGCCCGCTGGAATACAAGAAGGGTGAATCGCAAACAAACATCGAGATCTCCAAGGAAGAGGACTGGAACAAGATTTTGGAGATTGAAGAGCAGCAAGTGAAGGCCTTGTGTGACCATATCCTGGCATTGAAGCCGGATTTGGTAATCACAGAAAAGGGCGTGTCAGGTAGGATCAAACGGGAGTTCATGCAGGTCATATGACTGTGCTGACGTTATGCTAGATCTCGCCCAACATTACTTGCTCAAGGGCAATGTCACGGCATTGAGACGAGTTCGCAAGTCTGACAACAACAGAATAGCACGAGCAACCGGTGCTACGATCGTGAACAGGGTTGAAGACCTTCAGGAGTCTGACGTCGGCAACAAGTGCGGACTCTTCGAGATCGAGAAGATTGGTGATGAGTACGTAGTCGACTCCCATGATCTAGAGTATGTTGATTACTAATGACCTGATAGGTATTTCTCCTTTATTACCAAGTGCGAGGACCCGAAGGCCTGCACAATCTTATTACGAGGACCATCGAAGGATATCTTGAACGAGGTTGAACGAAATTTGCAGGATGCTATGTCGGTTGCTCGCAATGTCTTCTTCCACCCTAGGTTGTCTCCTGGAGGCGGCGCTACCGAAATGGCTGTCGCTGTGAAGCTCCAGGAGCTCGCTAAGCAGGTAGAGGGTGTTCAACAATGGCCGTATAAGGCTGTTGCCGATGCTATGGAGGTTATCCCTAGGACACTTATCCAAAATTGCGGCGCCAGTCCGGTTAGAGTTCTGACTCAACTGCGGGCCAAGCACGCCGAAGGCGGATACAACTGGGGTATCAATGGTGACACCGGCAAGATTGTCGACATGCACGAGTACGGTGTGTGGGAACCAGAAGCGGTCAAACTCCAGAGCTTGAAAACTGCTGTTGAGGTACTCACCCCCTCCAATTTCCCATTTAGAAACCGTAATGCTAACCTGAATCAAGTCCGCCTGCCTGCTGTTGAGGGTCGACGAAATCTGTGGTGCGAAGAGCGGGAAGCAAGGTGGAGGTGGTGCCGAAGAATAGTTGATGTTTCTGGGCTAAGATTAGAATCAATTAGACCTGTTGACCATTTACCTCCAAAAGCATCTGTATACCCAAGGGCAGTCAAAGGCTACTAGTAATACAAGAAGTGAAAGAAACCAGGCCCCAACTATCATGATCGCTGAACGCGGAGGCAGAAACTCCAAAATGTAACCACATTTAAACAATATGCATTTGATGGTGTGAAACGAAATATCAGTCATCATCGAATATAACCATCGATCTGTTGCCGTTTGCTGGGGCGTTTGTGGGTGGAGCCGTCGATGCGCCATTCGATGTTGAGGTGTTCTTGACAATCTTGATTTGGGGCCCTACTTCATCTGTCGGGCCAGTAGCACCGTCGGCTCCAGTACCGTCGCCTTCATTACCGCCTTCTTCGACTTGTGGCGTGCCTGTCCTTTCTCTCTCCTTCTTCTTCTCTTGGGCAAGCTTCTTCTTCTGTCTCTTCGCTCTATTCTTCGCGGTCTTGGCATCATCCTTCTTCTTCCATTCTTCGGTCTTTGTATCAAATTCCTCCTTCTCCTTCTCCTTTTTTAGTTCGTCATCCATCATCTTGAGACGTTCGTACTCCCTCCGTCGGCTAGCTTTGTAGACGTGAAATTCACCAGACCCAGCACCGGCACTGGAACCCTGAACGTTGGCCACGATTTCGGGTGGTGGCGCGAGTTTCTTATCACGCGATTTGGCAGTCGACACAAAGCGCTCAGGATTCTTCATCAGACTGGCGACTTGTGCGGCCTGCGCCGAGGACGGCGAGAGAGCGCGTTTCTTATTCGGCCGATGCGACTGCGGGTCCATCGACGTAGGAATTGATTCAGGGATGTTTTCTGACATGATGGGCGGGAATCGAAGGGGTCAAAGCGGCCGCGTGCCCAGACGGTGTGCAGATGCTTGAAGCGAATGGGAATTTGCCGTCGACGAGGATGGTGGTGGTTGTGGGATGTCGGGATGGATGGATGGAAATAGAGATGAGCAGAAGCTTAGCACGAGGATGGGGAGCCCTTCAATGCAGTGTCACGCCAAGCCAGTAGCGCCAAGACAAGGCCGGCCGCGCGAAGTCCAACGTCGGACAATTGCAAACAACACACGCAACACAATGGATGATGGATTGATTGCTCTAGTTCTGTTCTGCACCGCTGCTGACGCTGCATGTCAGATGCAATGGTGCCCTTCTGAAACCAGCCTCGTCCGCCGACCACAGTAAATTTAGTATCGCTTCCAGCCGGCTCTATTTAAAAGTACACGCCCTCCTATATACCGCGTGCTATACTGTCAGTATGAGTATGAGTATGAGTCTGTGTCTGTGTAAATTGTCACCCCCCGTTTCAGGCCCCTTAAGCTTCTGCGGTCAGCTCTGCGGCAGGTACGTGTACCACGTATGCATTGCTCCCGAACACCCGCTGAAACGCTGAAACGACCCGATATCGATATCGAATGCCAGGCTCCACCAGAATACATACCGATATCGTGGAGAGTGGCCAATGATTGATCCGGCTACCAAAAAACAAAAGCTTAAGGGGGGGCCTAGGAGGCCCAAGGCAATTGGAACCGGCAACCTTATGCGGCTTTGTCCATGCCATTGAAAGGAATAGATATAATTATAAAAGGGCCTCGGTGGGCCGCATGTTTTAGAGTCTGTCAGTCGCAAGCTCAAGCTTTGACCATCAACCCATTCAGTTCACATTTTCGAAGACCTCTCAAAAGAGCTCTCAATTCACTTTGACGACTACATATATCCATATATCTTTAGCCGGATCTCGATATTCTTAGAGGACTTTCGACAAAATGCGCTTCGCAAACATCGTCACAGCTTTCACTGCCATTGCCGCCTCATTCGTGTCAGGCACACCAGAGGCAAGTGCGAAAGCGGAGCCAGAACATGGAATTGAGGTACGCTCAGATGACCTAGTTTCTTCAATACGGTGCTACTTATTACATGGAAACTTACTAACATGAACAGGCTCGAGACACCAAACCCCTAGGTGTCTTCTACTGCGTTGGAGCTGTCTGGACGACCAAGTGCTGGCACCGGGTGGACCTCAAGCCAGGCACATTCTACGCTGTCGGGCCTAGCTATAACGACAAAATCTTGTCGTTTGGCCCGGATAGAGGCACAAGATGCACTCTTTGCATGTGCGTATACAGATTCTAGTTACCAAAACAGTACTGAGCAGAAACTAACCAATATTCTACAGAAATGGAGACTGTAGCTTGCAGAATGGAGGAGGTTTCTCCGAGGTTATCCATTACCCGGGAATCCGTGACATGAATGACTGGTGGGGGAGGTTTTGGGACTACGATCACTCTTGGAGCGGGGTTTATGTGAGCCAGAACTTCTGGAACGGCCGAATCAGCGGGTTCCTTTGCTATCCAGAGTAAGAGATACACACGCGGTCGTGGCTGAGATGTAGTGGATGGAGAATTGTAGGATCAGTCGAGTTCTGTCAGGAAAATAACATTTGTAATGGGTCTTCTCTTGTACATATATCTATACCATTCACTTCAATACATTTGCGTTGGTGTGGTATTTCTCCACCGCCATCCCCAAAGACAGCTAAGCTGCTGCTTAGCATCACCACCAACCAAGCTTCCCTTCCTTATTCCTTCCTTCCCTCTCCACCAACCTCACCATCATCACCAACCCGGTGATTGATGCCGTCGAGCATGACATATACACACAATGGCCGACCCCCTCCTCGACTTCCTCTCCGACAGCCTTCCCCCTTCACTCACCGAGCGCGGTAGCGACAATGCCGCTTCAGCATCCACATACCTCTCCCGCCTAACTTCCCTCTCCTTCAACGACATCGTAAACAACGAACCCGCGGCCCTTAAATCGTCCCATCACTCTATAAACCTCTCCCTCCAATCTCTCGCCTCCAGATCCTACCAAAGTTTCATCAGTTCCTCCGAACAACTCTCCACAATCCCGACCGCCCTCGACAGACTCAACGATTCAATCGGAACCCTCAAATCACACCTCCCAGCGCTGGACGCCCATCTCACCGAGTTCTCGAAGAAATACCATAAATCATCCCCCGTCCTTCAAGAACGTACCCGAAAGCATACTTTAGCACGAACATTCCCAAAGTTACTCGATATACTAGAACTACCAACACTTCTACAATCCGCGATATCATCGTCAAACCCTTCGTTAGCACTCGATATCCACTCTCACGTCCGTAGATTATATCAATTATACCCAACGACACCCATAATCGCCTCCGTAACCCGTGAATGCGATGCTCTACTCCAGGTACTAAACACACAACTACTAACCACCCTCCGTGGCCCGTTAAAGCTTCCAGCGGCGATAAAGACTATTGGATACCTGAAGAGGACGTCTCCGAATATAGCTCCAGGCGAGGAAGTTTGGGGCTCCATATTCCTTGTCGCACGACTGTCGTTCTTAAACAGTCTATTCCAAGCATTAGACCCACTCCGAGAACTCGCCGACGCTGAGAGAGAAGAATGGGCGAAGTCGCAGACCGTGGTGAATGGCGATAGTAATACCGCCAGGAAACCCAAATCAACAGGCCACCAAACGGAGAGATATCTAAAACGCTGGATAGAAGTGTTCCGCGAACAGAGCTTTGCAATTGTAACAATGTATAGAGCTGTTTTCCCACCATCCGGGAGCACCTCAACGAACCTCGCTTCAGCTTATCTAGCTCCACAAACACCGGTCACACCGAATATTCGGAGGAGTAGTGTGGTTAGTGCCGATGGGGAAGCCGGGGATGGGAGTGATACGCCTAGTCCATTGGTTACTTTTGTCCCGCATCTGGTGACAATTTTGACGTCGACATTGAGGAATTACCTGCCGGTTGTGTCAGACAAGTCGGCGAGGGAGTCATTGTTGACGCAGATGTTGTATGCGGCGGGCAGTCTAGGGAGGTTGGGTGGGGATTTTGGTATGATTCTTGCGACGGGATTGCTAGGAGTCGAAGGCAGCGGTGGCGAAGATACTGTAGAAGGAGACGCGGAGGGTGGCGAGTGGGTTGAGGTTATGCAGAAGCATAGGGTTTTAGCGGAGAGATTGGAGGAGTTGGCGGCCGGGAAGGGGATTAGGTCACCATCGGCTAGCCCCTTGTTATCATAAACGGGGCAGTAAAGTGTTCTACTCGGGCCTACACGTCATGCCGAGCGAGGGTGGCTGACACATAGCAGTTCTACCTCGGGAGCAAAGGATAGAATAAGTCCTTGGAAGGCCACATGAAGTCGTCCAAAAGAAAGGCGCTACTAAGATCACATAGCGCTATGTATATCTAGTTCTTTAGATTTATTTGGGCATATCACAATATATAATTCATTACTATTAAGCGTCCCATTATTACTTATTTACCGCCCACCGATAACCCTTTATGCACCCCCCAGGCCCAGGTCCCATACTAGTCGAAGTGAGATAAAAGGTAGCAGTATACTTGAAAAGAAAATATGATTGTAAACGCCCTTCGATGCCCAACAATAACCCGAATAATACGCCTTGTACGCTATCTGCTTCTTCCTTTTCTTTTTTAGTTTCCCAGTCAATGATCTAGAGTCCCCGTCTCGCATGCTATGCTGTGTAATAAAATATCTTAAATGATACTATTGAAATCTGGGGGGACCTGCCATCCGTGCGTTCTACAAGCACGGATAAATGCATCTTTAGCTTCGTATGGAGTGTAGGAGCCGCTACCCCCTCCCTCGAGTCGAGCAGGGTTTGGTTCTAAAGAGCACATCGCCAACTATAGCACCGAATTTGTTAGTAAAATATCTTTCTTAGAGGATTTGTAGGCACATACTCTGATTTGTAAAAGAACGGATTCTAAGCTGGAAACCGCAGACCATCCGGAGTTCGTCAAAAGCTCCATACACAGAGCACCGCCTGCGGTAACGTGTCCGCCACCTCCCCTCTGAAATGGTAAGAACCTTGGCTTGATAACTCGGAAGAAAGGAGGAGTCATCGGAAAATCTTTCCCGAATCTTACTTCCATGACGATACTGTTGACTTTGTGCTTGAGCATGTCTTTCGCAAGTGGTAGACTCGGCTCAAACGAATGGAGTTCTACGATCCACTGGTAGACGTTCTCAATCTGGTCACGATTGATGTACCACCCAAGGTCTTCAGGTTCATGGGACTCTTGAGTCTTTACTAGCGTTCTAAGTTCTTGGTTGATGCGCTTAGTCGCTAATTGGGAGGCATAGGCGGGCTCGGCAAGAAGTTGGATGGAACTAAGGTCCAAGTTTCCGGGAATGAAGGCATTTGGGTCTTTCCTTTTGACAACTTGCTTGTCTTTGCCTTTAGATGTATCTTTTGTCTTTCCCTTGTCCTTTTCGTCAATGTATAGGATCTCTATGTCCTCGGGATCAGTCGCAGAGGACGAGTAGCCATCATCATCTAGACAGACTGGGTTGCTTGCTGACCCCAACCCAAGCTTAACGATTCCCTTGATCTTGGTACTTATCCTAGACTTCTTAGCAGGCGAGGGCCGAGGTTGTGAGATAACTTGGCTGTTGCCACTTCTCGTGCGGACGGTGGATGCAGTCTCTGGGATAACGAGGGCCTTTTGGCCAATGCCTCTCGGGGTCATCGCCGGGTCTTGAGGGAGAGCTTTAAGTGGAACCGGAGCCACTGCCACCACCGGATTGTGATTGGGCACTGTAGGCGATCTCCCAGTCTGAACGAACAAATATCTCGTTTGAATCCAATCCACTTTGTCCACGACGAGATGCGGGCTCTGGAAAGGAAGGATTAGCACATACTAGTAATAAACGAGATCGGTAGATGGGACATACCTTGCTGACGAATTGATTCGGAAGATTGACAACCTCGTTGAGACACATCGCACTGTTGATGCAGAGGTGGCTCTTTGACCACCACCGTTGGTTGGCCGCGCCCGTACCGCCATATCCATAGCTTCGATAACTATTCGTGTATCCAAGACTAACATTAGCGTCTAGGCTATGGTAGACACCATTCCCGTAAGCACGGCCATGAGCTAATAGTCAATTTTGTTAGTATTTTCCTCTCGACCTTCTTTGCTGGATTCTGTTTTACCTGTTTCCCGAAAATGCAATCCTTCTCTGATGATTGAGTGCCAGTTTTGAAGCGGCGATCCGTGGAATGCGAAGAGAGTTGGAACTATCTCGAGGTTAGAAGAATAGGGTAGAATGAAGTTACCAGGCATTGAAACTTACAAGCAAGCCCATTAGCTTGGACTGCAGATCGAACTTCATTGACAAAGCGCTGTTCCTTGTCCGGAGCACCCATGGCGAATCTAAACTGGATCCATCCATCCATCCCATGTACCCGCTCCTCCCCAATGATCACCTTCTTCTTCTCTTTAGTCTCTTCTATACTAGATGCCACGTCTGGGGGGGTCTCGTTCTGATTATAATCGACTGGGTCGTCTGGTGTTTGATCGATCTGAACGATACAGCTACGATTACTCGCAACAATCCACCTAAGCAGTAGCAAGGCGCTGGGACTAATTTTGTTTCTCCAGGCCTTCAAACTAGCTTCTTCGCCAACCTTCGTATTCATGATCAGCCACTCCCGCATCTCGTTCACTGACGGCAGCGTCTCAAGCATCTGGACGATCGAATTTCTCTTGACCACGTCCGATAACTCGTCGAAGTTGGATCTATAAACCGAGTATGATACTTGAACACTCGCCTCACCGGGAATAATGTTGATAGCGCAATCTGAGTGGAATATCGATTGCGCATTAGTTGTCATGACCGCTAGCCTAACTTTGGGAAAGTATTCGCCATCGACAACTCTACAGTGGATACTTTCAGAGCCAGCTATAGCCGTCATAACTATCCAGTCTCCCGTATTGAGCCTCATGGTGTCACCTTCAAAGACTTCTGCAGTCAGCTCTTGTTGAACCCGATCGAAAGTGGCATTATATGGGAAGGTCCCAGGCATCGGCACAGTCAGGCTATCGAGACGACGTTAGCTTCAGATCCATAGAACTAGCAAATAAGAGGGTGGTACATACTTAAGACCAGTAGGGAACTCGGAAAGTTTTCCGTTAGTAGCAGAGACCCAGCAGAAACTGATGAGCAAATCGATGACACTCGGTTGATCCAATATCTCATATTCCATACTTGGGCCGAATCCGAGCGCCATATACTGGTACAAGCAAAGGGGTTTGCTGCAGACATATGGCTTCAACGCTTCAAAGTTGGCCTCAATTTTGTTATGGCAGACGAGGCAGAATTCGGTACAACGGACGAAGTGGCGGAGGAGGTATTGCATGGTTACCAACGGGAAAGGAATATCGTCGTGGCTTCTGCCGCTAGGCCCACCCTGTAGGACATCCCCTTGGACCGCTGGCGCCAGATTGACGATCCCGTCGTCTTCTTTGTAGTATTTATCTTCGACAGTATCCGACCTCTCTCGGCCTTGGAAATCTGTAGCCACCTATTGTTAGTAAACTCCATCAGACATACTATAATAATGGTTTACGGCTACCATACCTTCGTAGAACATTTCTGCTCCATCCCAGCCAAACCCGTATGAAACACGGTATAGTGTCAAAGCAAGCAGTCTCTCATTCAACAGCTCTGAAACTGGGCGAGAGATAAACGTGCCCTCAAAAATGGGAGCGGACGGGTCAACTTGCGAGTCACTAAGGCCGTGAACATCTAGCTTTCCTCCCTCCGTCTTGAAGACATGGGTACTGCCATCTTGATCTTCCTTGAATTTCTTGACCTTTGTAAAGGCCGTTATCGCTTCCTGCAAACTTGGCTTATATCGCGATGATGTTCCTACGTAGACTTGGATCCACTTTTTCGCAGTATAGCTGTCTTTGGCCATAGCAGAGAGTGGCTTGTACCCAGCTGGATAGTGCATCAACAGCACGAGGTATTTGTCTGGGTTCAATCGCCAAGCCGTCATGGCTTCGTCACTGATACCTAGTTTCGATATCTTGATAGAGATCGCTAGATATCCAGATCCACCTGGAAGGTTGCCTAAGACTCCAACCTTAAAGCCGGCTGCCTTGACGGCACGGAGGTCCAGGCAAAACTCTCTGATGTATTCGCACTCCATGGGGTCAGCCGATCCCGCGACCTGCGAATCCCCAATGACAAGTTCATTTTCTGACATAGCAGGAGACCACCCGCCTATCGAGCCATCATCGTCGTCAGAGCCTCCGAAGTCTCCATCGTCGTATTCCTCATCTTCACCATCCTCTTCACCATCAATATCCATAGAATCTTCATCGTATTCGTTAGAGTGTTGTCTTTTGACCCCGCGTTTTGAGCAAATGGCGGTAGCGGTTGCATTGATAATATCGGCCAATTTCTTTTGTCTAACGTTGAGGTTTTCGATGGCTTTGGATATCGATTCCGGGACATTTTCTGTTGTTATGAAAAGGAAGCATTCGTGCTCCGACGGGTAGTCGCTGAGTTCTGGGTGACGGTTAGAATGAAAGCTAATTGTAACAAGGGTGTGGAGGTCTAACCTGGGAGCAGAGCAGTGACTTCAATTGCTCGAGTGCCGTCGGCAACCTTAAAAGTAAAGCTTCCGTCATCTTCACCCTTTTCTATGCCTTTTGTGAAATTTAAAGTTAATATCTGTGTCCTCGCTAGGTATCCGTGTATCCGGGATTTATGGTAACTCACATGAGACAGAAGGGTGCGGAGAGCAGGACTGGACTTGGAGCAAGTCGGCGACGAAGGCCTTCCTTGGCATGGTGGCGGACCGAAAGCTGATTGTGTGTGGCGGACCACAGCTTAGTTTGTGATCCTCTAACTAGGCCTTAAAATGAAATGGAATGGGCAAGTCAGTGATGAAGTTCTTTGAAACTTAAAACACCGATGTTAACTCTTGTGTAACTGAGGGGCAAGCCTGGTGATCTAGACAAGAACGGACCTTTTTGGATCCTGATAAATCTAGGGCTAGTTTGTCAGTGAGGTAGTTGAGAACGAAACGGGTGGTTAATTGTGCTCGCGTTGGGTGTTCGGTTGTTGGAGTGGAGAGACGCGAAGGATGATGGATAGTGGGAAGACGGTGACGGCGGGGAACCAGATGAAGCTGGTGAAGCTGTGACAACGATGGTGGAAGGAGATGTAGCTGGAGAAGGCGTCGTGGAGAATAATTTGGAGGTTACAATAGTGCAAGTTGCAAGTGTGCAAAGCTGCCCGCCTTGTGATCTATTTGTGCAAGCAGAGTAGCAGCAGCAGCAGCAGCCAGCCGCTATCAATAGCAACGAGGTACTATCTTAAGATCGTAATTAATATCTATGAATGAAGGCAAGAACTGATAAAGGTCGACAGAATGGAAAAGACAGAGACACAAAGCTAAAGATAGAGAAATAAAGAGGTGGAAGGGAGAAGAAGAAGAAGAAGAAGGAGAAGAAGCTGGACACGGGAAGGATCTCAGTGGAAATAATTATGCTCTCAGTTGCCGTCAGTTAACGTTAGTAACGTTGAGGGATCAAATCGAGTTATCAGCCTTGCGGTTGTGCAGCAAGCACAGACAAAGCACATTGCATTTGTGAATCAGTCATTACACGCACCCACGATATCCCGCATCCCGTTGTAAGTACGTACTTAAGTACTTTAAGTAGTCTAGAATATTAATATTAGGATCCCAATCGATTGAAACAGCATGATCCTTGACTAGCATCCACCTGGTCTGTTGGTTGGTAGGCAGGCAGGCATTCAATGACTGTTGCTGCTTGCTTGCTGCGACTGTGGGGAACCATTAACTAGAGTAGCCACTAGCTGGTCTTGGCAGCCGCCTCGCCGTTTGAGCCTCACAAAGCTTCACGTTATCCCCAACTATAGTATACTATACTCTACACTATACTATAGTATATGTATACACCTTGTCTCGTAAACCAATTGCGATTACACGATATGGCCGACGACCTCCTCTCCGACCCGGCTCTGCAGCCCTTCCTCTCAGACTCCTTCTCTCCAACAGCATATCTCAATTCCTCCCTCCCTCCGCTCTCCACCACCACCATCATCTCCTCTTCCTCCCCCACCGTCTCTCTCCAAAAGCTACACACCACCGCCACCACCCTCCTCTCAAACCTCGATGCCCATCTAAACCGTCTACAATCCACCCTTTCCACCCTCACCGATGAAATCCTCCGTGCCACTCCAAGGCTCTCATATGAGCTCCAAGTCCTCAGTAGCGATGTCGTCTCCCTCGCCGAAACGCTATCTTCAACTCGGACCCGTCAATTAACCGAATGTCTGGCCGATGTATCTTTAGACGAATCACCCAATGCTCCCGTAGAAGGAGCAGAAAATAAGGAAAGAAGGAAGTCCGAGGCTGCAACTATTCCAGGAAAACCTCAAGTCCTTAAACGACTTGAAACTCTTACGCTTGTCCGTCGCCATTTGGAGGATGTAATCAAGGTCTTTGGAGAAGCAATGGAATGGACTCTTACAGATATCCAAAAGACGTCGATCCCATTACCGACAACTACAACGTCTTCACTGGGTGCCTATATCCCTCCATCTCGGTCACCTTCACCGGGGGTAATGGATGGCCGTAAGAGATCCGGCAACAACAACAACAACCCTACCACAGGGTCAGACAAATTTACTGATGAGATCTCATATCTCCTCCTAAACGAGGAAGTCGACAAAGCCACACAGAAGGTCGAGGACCTGGCCAAACTGTGTGAGGTTTGGAAAAACACCAGCGAGTATGATGCCCGATTACGGTTCGTTGAGAACCTAAGATGGCAGGTTATGGAAGCCACCAAAGTTGAAGAACCAGAAGCGGTAGAAAAGAAAGATACCGACAGAGGAGTCTACACTATTAACCTTCCCGATGTCTCGCTACCAAAGGAAGGATACCTTAGTTTTATGAACCAGTTCAAGCAGATGAGAGATAGTATCGGTCAATCTGGGCTATGAACGGTTGGAAACTTTGAGCTTGTAGACGATATGTTGGGGCGACATCCATTTGTATCATACCCATTGGCATTTAATTAAGAGTAGAGGTAGCAGTTTGTAGTATATATTAGAATATGATACGACGTCTACTCATCATGATCATAATCTGTCATATCTCCGATTCCCCTCTCCCTCTTAGCCTCTACGCTCCATTTCTGGCGCCATTCCTCACTCTTTCTCGCCGCAAATTTGCGATTTATCACCTCCACACTTTCCATCCTCCCCCTCTTGACCATTTCGATATACTTCCCAAAGCTCGTCTGCATCGGTGAACCGTCAACTATGAATGTACTCTCTCTTCCCTTCTTTTTCCTAACCGCTTCTGAGTCGCCATTTCTCTCGGCCGGCTCCCTGCGATGTATCTCTTGTTGCCCATACACCATTGCTAACAACCCACCACTCAACATTGCATCCATATTCGAATTATGCCAAAGTTCCCATAATGTCCCGATCACATCTTCCCTGCTATTCTGCTTCGCCCTATTCACCTCCGGATAGACCCACTTTACTTTCTTCTCATCAAATATACAATCCCACAGCACCAACGGCCGATCGTCCGCCATATTATAAAACGGCTTTGTTGGAATCTCCTGGACATCCAACAAGTCCTTTACAACCTCCGGCCTCTCAAGTTGCTGTCCAACCAGGAATAATACAGCAACCATATGCCGTACCTGATGCCACAAGAATGCCGAACCCGTAAGTTTGAAGTAATACATTTCCGGCCGTCTCTCCAACATTCCCTCTGAAGGTTCATAAGGCGCCGACGAAAATACCGGTGTAATTGCGCCAACTTTCACAATATCCGCTTCCTCTACCCGTCTCTTGAAGTTCGTGATTTGCTTGCTAGCATCGATCTTGCATAAGTTTCTGAAGTCATGTAAACCCTCATAGTACTTTGCCGCCGTCCTCATCGCATTGATGTCGAGTAGCCTCGGTGGCTCACCGGGGCTATGGGGTGCAGGTGGGTTTGTGAAAAAGTAATGGTATGTCCTCGCCTGGCAGTTGAATCTCGCTGAGAAGTTTTCAGGAGGATTGGGACACCATGCAAGAACTCTTATGGTCGGGGGTAAGAGACGATTTAATATTGTGACATACGGTAACTCGTTTTTGTCATCAAACTCCGGCGTTTCGTCATCCTGAGGTGGTTCGACCGGGCTTCTAGGAGCTAATGTGTCCTCTGCATCCTCCACCAGCGCATTTTCTCCCAGAATCTCTTCCTTCTTAGACTTTGGTCGGTTACTCCGTACCCTAACACCGACTACTTGCCCAAAAGCGCTAACACCTCTATCGGTTCTTCCACACTTGGTGTATTCCCACCTCTCCAGATCAATCCACTTCCCGATATCATCGATACCGCCGTTAGTCGTATTAGTGAACACTTGAGTTGTATCTACTGATCCATCATGGTTATAGTATGTCCTTGGAGGCACCAATCTCGCCTTCAACAATGCTTCAAAAATTTTCTCTTCAACAGTAGGCAACGGGGTGTCGCCCCCAAAATGATACTCCAATCCCTGATACGGTCCGCCGATATATGCAAACTTTAGTGCTATCAAACGGCTTGTATAGCGACTGAAATCAAAGTCTGGCTTTGCAGGAGGTTTTGGTAAGATATTTAATGGTTGTCTAGAGCAAAAATTGTTAGATAGTTGCATTTTTTTCAAGATTTTCAAATATGTCCATGTTACATATTGGGTCATACTTTACACACTCACTTGATCTCCGGGATTGAAAGGGTCTCTAATGAGGACTCTAGTTGATGGATACGGGATATGAGGGCTTCCTGAGTCCATTTTGTATAATCTGTATTATCAGATAGTGGTAGTGGTAGTGGCGGAGGGTTAGTCTGCCCCTCCATTGCGGACGGTTTTGTGGTAAAATTTCGGGGAAACGGGAGGGCTGGGTGTATCTTTGTTCTGGATCTGTGAGAATTGGTAATGCGCACTGCTGTCCTTCGAATGGGAACAGCGAACATTCAAATGGTTTGTGAAGAAAATGAAGAGAAAAAAAGGTGGTTGTCAGATGACAGTGGTATGTATGTACTTGCAAGTACTTGTGGTTTGTGAGTGGTTGTGAGTCTAGTTTTAGCCCCGGAGCCATTGGATCACGGGGGTCACCGTGCCACCACCGGGGAATATCACCGGGAAATGTCCCCGGCCACAACGGCACTCCACTCCCGGCCAATCCTCAGTCAGCGCAGCCTTGAAAGAGCATCTTCCCACCTCCTCCGACATCCCATCTCCAATCCTTCGCTCCTTCCTTACCGTCACGATGCGGTAAACCGACCCATGCGAGTACAGGAAGTTTGTTACCATCCCATCATCCCCAATTCCACGCCTATCCTTCCACCCTCGAGCTCTAGCCCAGCATGGCCGCTGCGGTCTCAGCAGCGCCCGTCGAGTTCAATCCGACGCGACAGGGCAAATTCAAGGTCCTTATTGGCGATAGTTTGAAACCGAGTGCTGAGGACGGACAATCGTCGAATGTATATACCAGCTTTAGATGTAAAAAACCTCTCCACCATTTACTCTCGTACTCGACCATAGCTAACATTCACGCTCTCATTTCCCCAGACAACACGGCGCCGCCGTCTGGCCCTTCAAAACTGTCACAAACAGACAATGGGCAATTCAGCCTTTCATACGAGGTAGATACCCAAGCTACGAAACTCCACTCCTTAGAACTGCCATAGCTCTAACTTGTACTACCAGGATGACAAAGAAACATCCTACACCGGCGCCCAGCGCCCAGGCCGCAAGCTCGAGTGCATCCTCGTCTATAACCCCAAAGACAATACCTTCACCCTCGAGCGCACATCCTCCGTCTTCACCTTCAACCAATCCCACCCTTTCTCTGACATAGCGTCAATACCCACAGCAACCTATGAGGATGAAGCGACGGCTGTAGGTGGAAACAGCGACGACGAAGACGCCCAACTGGCGGATGCTGAAAACCCCTTCGATGTGAGACACTTCACGAATAGGGTACTACCAAACTCTGATGAAGATGAAGACGAACGAGAGGATCAGAAGGAAGAGGATACGGATGTTGAAATGGAAGATGTAGATGCTCCGGCTACAGCTACAGAACTTGAACCGGAGCAGGAAATAGCAGTAACACCCGGTCAGTCAGCATCTACACCTATACCAACCTCATCCGCGACACCGACACCGAACCCATCCCTCGGGCCGATGAAACGAAAACCAAAGAAACCAGTCGACCCCTTCATGAAACCCACACGGAAACCGAAAGCAACCGCAGCATCAAATACCGGCAAGTCGCCTCTCCTCCACCCAGATATGGCAGTACACGGCAAAGAAGCATCAGTGTCGCCGCAACGCCTCCCTTCGCCAATGCACACCGATCGCAAGCCCCAAGCAAGAAAAGGCCGAGTTCAGCAAAGAGAAGAATCATCGGAATCGGATGTCGACTCCAGTGACGAGGACGACGATCATCGGAGATCACTACAGCCGCTGGTTAATAAACATATCCAATCAGTCGGCATGTCACGAGAAACGTCGTTTTCAGGGTCTATTCTTTCAAATAATGCTCCTGATGAGCTTGAATTTCCGGATCCAAAGAGTGAAGATAAGGGTGACGCGGAGGATGATGACTTCGATCTTGACGCGGCCATGGCTGAGGAGTTCGACTTTATGGACGAAGATGGTGATGAGGGTGGAGGCGGCGGAGGTGGAGGCGAACTTACCATCGAAGGAGAAGATGATAATAGATCAGGAATCGGCTTAGGCATCGGCAACCTACCCGGCACGGCCGTCCCAGTAAGCTTGAGTAGTATGATGGGAGGTAGGAGAAGGGACGAAAGTGAAGAAGAGAGTAGCGAAGAGGAGTAATGTCTACGCAAAGTGACCGGCCTTAGAGCCTGGTAAACAAAATTGTAAAAGGGTAGCGGGGTTGAGTATCTTGATTTGGGAGTATAAATTTGGTCATTTTACGGCGTCTTTTTCGGCCAGCAAAGCAGCAAAGAGAACATGCGATACCCTTCCGACTTTTCTTTTCACGAATCTGTTTAACTTTATTACGAGAATCTACCATAACGTCCTTAACGACCATTTTTCCCGCTTTCTAAAAATATAGCTAATTGTTTGGTTTTTGGTTCCTGTAAAAGTACATGTCGAATATCTTTCAAAGAAGAATAGATAATCTAAAAGGGATTTAAAAACTGAAAACCCTAGGCCTCTAAGCTTGCGCCCAAACCTCTATTTTTGGGAGGGTGGCGGATGTTGAAATCACACCGATAAATACCACCCTGATAAAGAAAAAGAAGGTTGAATTAGTAGTGACAGGTATGTACAATAGGCCAATACAATAAGCGGCCTACCACCACACTGACCATGCGGAGAAAATATTCAGTTCCAGAGGTCCAATGGGAGCGCCCTATCGCATCCCGGTCTGATCTCGGCCATGAAGCAAGAGGTAAGCGTTCTGAGCAACCGCATCTCGGTGATAGAACGCCGCTCTTCTGCTCTCCTCGGTATCAACTCCTTTCTCTCCTAATATAACCTCCAAATCCCGCTTTTGGCTGCTGACCCACTGCTGGATGAATGCTGCAGGATCCATGCCAAGACTAGTCCAGAAATCCCGCTTAGCCTTTGAATGGTTGATAGCTTGAACGAGGACGGCAATATTGTCGTCTTCCATGCTAAGGTTCCGATGGAGCGGACTAGTCATCTGAGAATTGATAACCTTGATCATTCGAAGCCTCAAAGGCTCGTCCTCAGTAACGAGAATGTCGTGAATGACAGGAGAGGTCGATGCAGTATCCACTTTGATCATGTACTTGATGGTGATGGGCTCAATCGGCTTCAAATGAGGGGCAATCAGTTCAGGGATTTGTGGGACCTGAATCCTGTCCACTCTGAATGCCTACCGAAGAAAGAAAAAAAAGTTAATAGAAGGTCAAAGTGTGAAATTGATCAAACCACCACATACCTTCTTCAATTTATCGTCGCAGTTGATATTTCTCCTCTCGTCTCGGTCTTGGAGGCCATTCAGATATGCATACTCCCAGATCCCAAGCATAATACCAGCCCGAGAATCCTCAGTGGTATCAAGAATGGCTTGCAATTCCGGGCTGAGGTGGAATCGCTCGGGTTGTTCATCTCTGACCAATTGTATAGTGCATGGCGCGCTCACCTCCAACTTTCTCTCGAACTCGAAACCATCGAACTCCGCAGGTGGTGCAGGTGCAGGTGCCCCCGGCTTGGCAGGTGCGGGTGGTGGAGGTCTTTGCCATTCGGCGAGGTTGTTCTCGCCGATGCTCGGGTCCATGTTGGATCGAAGAATCTCTACACGGATACTCTTGAAGATCTGCGAGAGTTTCTTCGGTATTTTTGATTCCTCTTTCTTTGCATCCTTGCCTGCGTCCGCAGGGGCCTTCGAGCCTTCTGCTTCAGGCTTTTCAGGCGTTCCTTCAGTCGCTGACGGGTTCGAGCTATCCTCGAGATCGAGCAGGCGACCCTCAATCTTCATACGGAACGACGGAACAAGATCTGTGCTAAAATCGAACGAGGTTTCGTCAAGGCTTGTGGTTCCTTGCCATGGTTGGTTGAAAGCGGTATTTGAAATGAACAGTCGGAAAACCCGGTGGTTCTATCGATTACATCATCGGTCAGCTCATCATCCCACCAAAACAGAGTGTATATATGATTTCCGAAGGAACGTACCTTTGTAGATTTAGCAACGGCATCCTGCACATCTAATCGCTTCCGCATAATAGCAGCGTCTAGCCTACGCTCCATACCCCGGATATCATTGTAAGAAGTCGTCAGAGGAGCGATCTCCTCAATTGCCGAGGAAATAGTCTTGTCTGTTGGCTTTCGAGCTCGGCGCTTGGCCTGCTCTAGCTCGTGAGCCCGAGCTTGGGCGACTTGCTGCTGCATCGCCGCTTGCGACATAGGTTGATGACCGGATTGCTGATGAGTGACCATAGGTCCAGGGCCTCTTCTGTTTTGTTGAACGTGTATGGCGCCTTGGGCAGGAACTCGAGTGGGAGTCTGAAGCTGTTGATGGGGGTACTGAGGTCCCATCCTCCCTGGATAATTTATAGGAGTCGCCATAGTATTCATGATTATGCTTGGATATGATCCTGCTCAGCCCAGTACCTGTCTTCTTCTTCTTCTCGTCCTCGGCAACCGGAAAAATCCAAGGTAGCTTGAAGGTCAGAAGGGCGAAAAAAAGAAAGCCACCCTTCTGGAAGGCTTCTCTCGGTTATGTGTCGAAACTTCCTTCTATTGTTCTGGAAGGTGTCCTAATTTAACTCTGACGAAAATCGACGAAGGGTAGACCGTGGAACCCCCAGAGAAGCTTGTAGTGTATCTATTTTTCCGAAGCAAGCATTAACACATCGGTGGTCACTTAATATGAAGATCATTATGGTTGGGGTACAAAGGGCGGGAATGGCGAATCGAGGCTTACCTCAAATGGATGCTGAGTGTACCAGTGTAATTAACCAGCAAAAGCTTGCAGAGTCATGAGATTCGGAGTGAATTCGGCTTGCAGGACTAAAGGGCTAGGCGTCTAATGCAGGTCTCGAATATCGGGTGCAAGGAAGGGGATCAATGCGGCAATGGTGATGACGACCTATGGGATTGCGAGATGCGGGTAAGAAAGGTGTTCTGGGATCGAGCTTGTCGAAAAACCTCTGCCGAAGTTGATGATAAAGGCGTGATGCAACAAGGCAAGGTCCGGGTAGCTAAAGAGCAAAGCCGTGACAGGAAAGCCGAGGCGACTTGGGGAGCGATAATAGCGTTGACGATGACGAGGGCGGTGGAGGTGGCGGATGATAGCGATGGGAAATGGTGATGGATATGGATATGGATGGTTGGTGATGGTAATGACATGAAGGGGCGTTTGATAGCACACGAAAATATTATTGGGCAAGCGTGTTTGGTTGGTTCGCGCCAAAGCCGTTTCATTTCCAGTCTAGCTGAGGGGAGTCCGAGCAGGGTCACTTTAACCATCGATTGTTACATTTAATATTTGCATTTGAAGAGAGAGAGAGAGTATTATCCTTTGGGCTCGTCCCATCATATCACATTCATCGCCATCACCATTATCATCACCAGACTCAAGTTCACCGGAACATGATGCATTGTTTGTGTGTGTGCACATGTAATATAACGTGTACGTGTCATTCATTACAGGTATCATCATCACCGAGGGTACATGTACACTCGCACTTACGCTCCATCTGATCGAGCTTCAATACCTTGCAATGGCTACACTCAGGCATCTTCCCAGGCCCCACTATGCCTATAAGCTACCTTATATATATCTATACATTACGGCAATGTACTATAACGTGCCAGATCTTCCAAGATGAAGCCTCAACTGCAATTGCCTCCATCCGCTCCTAATAATCCCGAATGATACGTACGTATCAACTAATAATGCCCTTACCTAGACCTAGGTAAAGTTCCCGTCTAGATGGTCCGGTTTCAGGTTTCATGTCAAATGTTTGCACAGACAAGGGCAAAGCCGGGCGCCGATTACACTGTAGAGCCCAAATCCCAGGTATCCTTCTGGATCCCCTCATGATAAATGATTTCGAACCTGGCTCACCAGGCCTGACCTTGTCCGTCTATATAGCTCGGGCTATTAAGATCATTCCTCGGTTCTTCTACCCTGTCGTGAATCAATGCACTTGCACCACAAATATCACAAGCTACTTTTTTTTTTTCTCTCTTCCCTCTCCATCATACGGATTAATATTGCTGCTCTTAGGCAGGAAACCCGTGGTTTAAAGGTCCCCAATCCCGGTCCTTAGGTTTTGGTTGACATCACGGCTAAAGCCTGCATTGTCATTACATAGCTTACCAGGATTGATTAAGGAAGGAGATGTGGACCTGATACGCAATTAAGTGTCTGTAATTTATATGGGCTCCTTCACCACGCATGGTTGCATGGATCAGATGTGATCTTTCTTACGAGCTGACTGACAGGAAAGAAAAAATATTTTCCTTCACAAGGCCACGTGGATCGGCCCACATATTATCTATCTCTCACAGTCTCAGGTAATCGTTGATATTGCTAGTGGTAGCTTAATTTTTCTAGGATTTAATTCCCAAGAATCAGGTATCATTTGTACCCCATCCTGTAAACGCCTCCAGTGTATATACGCCACAAGAAGATGTCGAACACACGTCCACCCACGCTAATATAGAAAGTAAACATCAAATAAACCCCGAACCATCATCTTACTCCTCCCATTATGGCTGTTCCTGCAGCGCCTTCGTCAAAGTATCGTCAAGTGAGGCAAGTGTTTTTTTAAGCAATACGACAGCACCCTCGGTTAATTTGGGGATGCCGTCGATTTCCGTCGATGTAAGAGCCGAGACCTCTGCAGCAGAACTCGATTGAGTAGACCGTGCGCCCTCGCAGCTCGCAACGATCTCTTTGCCTTTTTGCACAATCTCGCCCAGAAGGGTCATCCCTCCGTCGAATTTAGGATCGTATAGCCAAGCAAGGATATCCTCCAAACCGGGAACGGGCTTCTCCAAAACTCGTTTCACAAATCCTCGTGAGAGAATGTAAGCTCGCTCGGAGTAAAGGTTGGCATTGACCGTGGCCTCCTCTGCGCCGAGATAGACATTGAAACCTGCTTCATCTGTTTTGCCAATTGGTTAGCATTTTGTTTCCTTGAGCAGGATAAAGTCATAAGCGACATGAAGGTCAACAATTTCTCCAGAATTCAGACGAAAAGAAAATAAGGTAGCAGTGTTCTTTCCTCAGCGAAATTGACGGCTCTTAGAAGTAAGCAAGAAATGCCACAACCAGATACGCCAAGATACTCGAGCCAAATGCACTCTTGTCATCATAGAAGGAGATGTAATAAATAGAAAGTGATATGCAGTTTGAAGTACTTACTGTAGTATGGCTCTTTAACAAGCACCAGTCCCATCAAGCTGACTAACACTTGTAGGATGCTTGATCCTGAGCTAGACCAATTTTCGGACCGTTTCTCGCCATGCCATGTACCTAGTAGAGACAGGCATATCTTGCCATCCTCGTAGAGGTTTGGATTGACCCTCCCGATTCCGTTCGTCCATGAATGAAAATATCCGGTTGGAGGAGCGGATGGAAAGCTGGAGCCTAGATGAAAGTCGAAAACGAAGGGAGCGAGCTCGTAAGGAGTATTTCTCGGCCCGACGATCAGCACGCGGAGCAGATCGAGCCGTGACTCCCATGTCCGGACAAAGATACCATCAGGAAGTGATGTTTGTAATATCTTATGTTCCTTGTTTATTCGCCTGAGGAATGCCACGGACTGCTCCAGAGCCGGTTGCCCAACGAAGGCATGATCCAGAGGAACTGCGCCTTCCAGTATATTGAATCGAGGCGGAGAGGCAGAGGTAGCTTTGTTGAGAGGGGTATCTTTCAAAGAGTTGCCAAGTATTGACCCATCTGCTTGCGACTCCGAAGCGTCTGGCAGAGGTTTTGGGTTCGTGCCATCAACGAGGCCATCAACCTCCATCTCATCGACTTCGCTCGCGTTCTCTTCATCGGTTAGCCAGTCGGCTTCGTTTCCAGCTTCCATAGGCTCTCCTCCCTCATAGAATATTTGCTCGGAGATCCAATCATCTGCTTCCATACTATAGTCGCTTCCGCTGTCTCCGCTACTTTCGCTGTCGGATCCCATGTCTACGGAATCATCAAGGCCATCCTCATCATCGAAGTCCTCACCATCAAAAACGACAGTCAATCGTTCTATAGGAACTCTGATGTTTTTGACTTGTTCTAAAGCGCCAAGGCGAACGGTCACCAGCCCATCGAGACCCTTATCAACAACTTCGCCGAACCAGTCAGGCGAAGTATTGATGGTAGGGACTGCAGTGGCAGGTGGCTGCTGCCCATAATCACCCCGCAAACCGAGAGGGAATTGGTGCAACATCCGAGAAAGGGTGTGTAGTTGAGGATTCGTGGTATTGATGAGGGAAGCGGAAAGATTAGCAATTAACCCAGTATCGACGATGCCACGGAGGGCATCACCAATAACACCAAGGCTGGATTGCTGGTCGGAAGCAGGTGCGCGAGTCGTAGAAGGCCGGTTGGTTGGTGATGTGGAGGGGCCAACTGACGAAGTACTCGACATTGCATCCGCCTCTGGTTCCACGACTTGCTCTGGAGCAACTAAAACAAAATCGCCCCGGCAGATGGACAAGGCTGGGTGTGCGGCAACTTCATACATGCTAACTTCCTCAGTTGCCGATCTGTCCAATGCACCTGTGCTCGAACCCGGAATAATCATTTCGCCAGCTAATTCAACCTTGGGAGACTTGAACCATTGAACACGAGCTATACGTCTCGCGGCGTCTACTGATTGAATAACACCGAGCTTTTCTGGAGAGACGAATACCAAGGGTGGGTCCACTCCATCTGCATTAAGATGACCATGGTTGCTTGGGGCAGTTGGCAACTGCGCTTGAGAGTGCGCAGGTGCAGTCAACGTCTGTGGCTCACTGCCAGTCTCGGGTTTTGTGATAACAAAATCACCAGGCCAGAGTTCGTGTTCATCGCTGCTGTCACAGCGGATTAAATCCACAGACCTTTCTCGCGTGACAGAAAGGTCTTGCCATTGAACTGTGACCCAAGAGGATCTACCGAGTATCATGAACTCGTTCACGTCGTAGCCGAGGGTTGTTGAGCGTGGAACCTTTTCAATCGTCCCCTGGTTGTCGCTTGGATTGGAGGAATTATATTTTTCCATTGCGGCATCTAGATCCTTGAACCGAACACGGTCGTATCGTTCAAGATTTATAGCCTTCATATCAGTTCCGCCATCCGATAGGCGATTGAATTTCTTCAATTGAAGCCAGGCTTCCTCGCCATCCGACACCCATGATTCAGGAGGCTCAATGGGTACGAATCGACTGCGGACCATCATGTTCTGACAGATCCAATCAATGCAGAGAGATATCGTTCGAACCTCGACAACTTTGCCAACAGGCTCGATATTAGGGTCGTATGCACCAAATCGCCACTTGCCTCTGCGAAGATTGCCTTTGGTTGTCTCCACAACTTGACCGACCTCGAAATCCAACGGTTCTTCTTCGTCAGAGTTTTCCCGAGAAATAAAACGGTCGAGGAGCGCATATACATCGGCTCCAAGGCCGCCCATGAGCGTTGTAGCAGTGGAAGGAGTTTGCCCTGATCCCTGCTGCGTGGAAGCCGGATCAGGAAACTCATGGGGCCTTGTCCTCTTAAGCTTAAGCTGGCCGGGGACCTCAACAGTAACGACACTGCTATTACTTAAGCAAATGGTGACCGCCTCAATGAGCTCCACCACTTCTCCAAGCCAGCAGTTGTTCCATATGAGATAGTCACCTATCTCCCATTCCCGAGAAAACATGATATCTTCCGCTTCAACACCTTTGATGACCTTTCGAGGATCGCACGGAGTTTCATCATTCTCAACTGTGGTAAAACTATGGGCAATGTCATAAGTGCCCCCTATATCAAGAACAGTGCCACTTTGAAGGTCTTTCGGCGATTTTTTGACAATGGTACCGTATGTCAACGGTCGATCAACCAGATGCAAGGCTGATTCATGCGCGATCAAATTGGTATAGGGCGACGCAGCGAGAATGACATGGTGGCGCGCTAGCTAACCGTACATCTTTGATTAGCACGATACCGACAGCGTAGACAGTCGAAAGAGAGCACCCATTACCTCATTGTCTTTGAGATACTGATTCAGCACCTGAAGTGTAGCACTACGATGGCAGTTCAGGACGGCATCGTCAAGTTGAGGGTCGTCTACGCCTATCTTGAATAATAGCACGTATCATGTAAGCTTCCACAGCCATGGTAAGTATTGTATGTGTGCTCACCTACATCAAGTGGTGAGACTATGGGTAAATACCTCATGCCATGTTTTCTACTCATCAATCCATGAATCAGCCCGAGCCTTTACCGACCACTTGAAGGCTAGAAGCCGTTGCAAGTTGTCAAAAAGAGGTAACAAAAGGGTGTTGCTAATAGCATGGTCGGCTTACTAGTACACGATAAGTATACAGAGTACCGTCATTCTCGCGGACGACGTCGCCTTGACAGAGCTGTAAGCGAGGAAAGCATAACGTCAGTAACTAGGACCTTCGGAGGTATATATAGGCTTGAGATATGCTTACAGTAGTCCATGTCTGCGGATCTTGCGGCGCTGCAGATCCGGACATGAGGAGCAAGACCAGCCCCTCTTCGGGACGTCGTTATTCTCTCTTGGCCTTGAGATGGAATATCGAATCGTAGCCAAGTGGTATTGACTCGGCGTCGATAGCAAGAGGATAGAGACGTTTTGTAGGGGAGAAATGGTAGGTGAGGGGAAGAAGGATGGATGAAGTTTGTTGGTGGACGGTGGGAAATTTGTAAGGAAAAAAATTACGAGCTTGATATATTTTCGTTGACATCACGTGACATACGGCATCGCTCAACACCTGACCTCGGCCAATTTTTCGCTGGCGAACTCTGCCGATGCATAAACACCAGGTACAGGTAGATTAGGGCTTGACTAGGATATCCGTAAACATCAAGCTAGGTGAGAGAGGAAAGCGCCTTCTGTTGGCTTGGCGCGAGCCAGCCGGTCAGTCGCGAATGTAATACCTTTTCCAACATATACAGACAACAGTATATTGGCCTGAGCTCACGACAATGGCAATAAAGAATCTAACAGGCAGTCGGCCATGACTTGCCAACAAAGCTTAAGCTAGCAACCGTACAGGAAACTCGTAAGGTAACGACTTGAACAAAGCCGAGGAACTGTACCCAATTTCGTAGACTCTTAAATCTGCGGTTTATCTAAAGATTTCGAAGGCGAAATCTAGAGGGTTCTACATGATCGTCAGTGAGAGATGGATCCTATGTCAACCTAAAGTAGTGCGAGCCTGCAAGAATTTGAATGCTGAAGTGGTGTAGTATGAGATTTTATCAACTAGGAATAATTAGATCGAGAACGTGAATAATATATGTCACTGTATACCTCTCTTTCGTGCCCGCACCGGAACTATGTCGTATTTTTCAACTTTGAAGGGGTCCTGAGGAAAATATACATCAGAATGACATAGGGTTGACGTTAGTGTGGCCGGTTAGCTGAGGAAGTCGGATTTTCAGACGAACAGTCAATCCAATATTATATATTGGGCAACCGGTTTTTTCTATACTTAAAAATAATCTCAAAAGAAATATCACAGATTTGGTTTTATGGATTAAGTATCCGAACACTAGGCACCCTGTTCAATTGAATAGAACGCTCGAACTCGATCCCAACTTTGACCCTTACAATGTCCTATCAAACACGAGACCAAATTCCATCAGGTCGCTCTGGAGGCGGAGATAATCCCAGCCTCTCCAAAAAAGCGGCTGAAATCACTGGGGTGGGTTACTTAATAATGAGTATCACCGATGGAGTTTTCATAGCATTGTCTAATCGCAAAATTGAATAATAGGACCTGAACAGTGATATTATCCACAACTACAAGGACCCAGACACGGCCCAAGAGGCGAAACAGCCCCTCCTTTCCTCTGAAGGCGCTATTGGCCGCCAATTTAATCCTGAGGGTAGCATCGGGCAAATTGGAAACAAAATCGGGGGGCCATTCGACCAAGAAGGTATGATTGGAAGTCAATTCGATGCAAGCAAAGAAGGAATTGCAGGCAAGGTTGAAAAGGCAGTTGGAGGTCCTCGAAAGAAAGTTTGATTGAAGACATCAATACCGTTACGAGAGGCATGGTCTGAATATTAAAAGTCATACTATTTTTGTCCCAGGGCTATGGGATTCCATAATGCAAAACCATCTTACTAAGGTCAGCGTCAGAATTTTAGCTCCACCGGATTTTTATAACATGAATCCCAACTGTTGGATTATTCCGTCGTCCCGCGTTGTCTTCCAGCAGAATCCTTCGAAAAGAAGATGTCCCATGGTTCGAGACTTGACACCCTAATGATGTAGATATGCGTGACGAACGTTTATAATTAGTATTAAAGTTTGTCTAAGGCTAACAGCCGTTTGTGTATCGAGCGGCCAAGCTACAAGATATGGAACGGGAGTTAGCTTGGCCAGGTATGGATAACCAGCCTACAACTGGGGTAAGGGATACATAATAGGGCGCCAGAAACAGTTGATACCTAGACGTCCAGTTGCCATCCTTTAGGCACCTGAGACAGAGATTCTCAAACAACCAAATTTATAGACATTAAACAATCGAGTTGTCCTCTAAAAGAAATATTTACAGAAAATACCAGGCAGCTAAATCACCTAGATAGATACATGACCCGTAGCCAAGTTTCTTTGATACCTAAAAACCCTTAAGCGACAAAATCGCTTGTGTACTCTCGTCAAGTGAATCGGGTCTAATACCAATCGATACAAACAGGGAGAATGTAACATGAGACAAAAGGAGATGAAAAGAAGCATAATCAATATTATATCACTTCCGGGACCAAAGGTAGAAGAAATTTATGTGCAAGATCTTTCGATAAAGACGAAACCAATAACCTGTCATCAGGAAAGGCAAGAAATGAGCAAATGTCCCCAGAAATCGCTAAACGTACGACAGACCGTTGGAGAAAAACCATATAAAAAAACAAAGGAAAACGCTTCTGTACATTGATACAAGTCGTGCATTAGGCTATAAGCGGGTAATGAAACAAAAGGAATGGAAAGAGTAACCAATGGATCCGACCAAAAATATTGTATTGAACCACCTGGTGTATCTTTTGGTCGATGATTTTGGTTCGATACCACAGCAAACGAGGTGAGGAAACACTTGTCTGGTAGGAGATAAGATCAAACTAAAAGACAGCAGCGAGTCCGTTCTTACTGTTCCTCTTGCTAAACCTTTTCGAAGGCCTTTTCTCTTCATCGGAGGGTTTGGAATGCCTGGAACTGCTGCCTTTGTCCAGCGTGAGGGTACCGTTTAAGGTAGTTGCTGGGCTATTTCCGTGGGAATGGCTTTGGTCATCGTTGCTCGCTTGGGCAGAAGCTAGGTCTCTGGAGTTTTCGATTGCGACGAGCCACTCGCTAGCAGGATCCTTCGGATCCTCAAATGTGAAGCACTTGTCTTTCTACAGAAACATTAATAAGCAAGATAAAATCGGGCTTGAGGGGACAGGACTTACAGTATCGACTACGAACGCAGATCCCGGCTTCTGGCCTGTCGACGGAGGCGCAATTCGAGTCACAACCCCTAACCCAAGCAAATCTATTTCGGTCTTGACCTTGCTCGCATCGCTCCCAGCAGCACCAATTCCCGCAATTATTACTCTACCGCCAGTTGTCACCATCACAAGTCGCTGCCGCTTTTTAACTTGGTTTCCATGGAAAAACCTCGAGAACTTCTTTGGGGTCTGCTCTGCGAAAGCCCCTCCGGATCCGTGGGCACCGAAAGATTGAGGGGCGGGCGCGGATGTTACTGTCATGTTTCCAACTTTTAGGATCCTCTCATTTGTTTTTGTCAAAACGGGTGACCATTGAAGGTCCAATTGCGTTGGAGGAGGCAGTTCTGTAATCACCTTAGGGGGGATAGGTCGTGATGAGGTTGAAGGTTGAGCTTGGTTGTTGTTGGGATTACCTAGGGATCGGGCGAATGAGGATGATGATTGTCCAGAATCCAGTTTTATGAGCTTAGGCTGTTCTGTTGGTGGAGAGTATGGCTTTAAACGCGGGGCTTTCTGTTTCCATAATCGCTTCCCCCAAAGTATCCCTTCAAAGAAGGGGTGGGACTTAATGTTCTCGATGTTCAAGCGTTTCGTGGGGTCTAATACGAGAAGCCGTTCAACAAGGTCACGGGCAACCATGGGGAATCCTGGAGGGAATTGATATTCAAGGTTAACGATCTTTTGGAAAGTTTGATATTCGTTGCCAGCCTTAAAAGGGGGCCGGCCCGCCAGAAGTTGAAAGATAATGCAGCCGAAAGCCCAGAGATCGGACCCCTTGCCGGCTGATTTATCTGTCAGCAGCTCTGGCGATACATATTCTGCAGTACCGACAAACGAATTCGCTCTTTCATGATTTGGTATGCCGATGTTGTTAGCAAAGTCCTGTTCTCGGCGGTCAAGCTGCGCGTTCCCGTCCGCATTGGTCGCCTGGGGAGGCAAATCTAAAAGTTTGGCAGTTCCGAAGTCCGTTATTTTGACGTGCATATGTTCATCCAGGAGCACGTTCTCTGGTTTGAGGTCTCGGTGAATGACTCCCTTGGAGTGCATGTACTCGATTGCGTCTAGAATTTGGGCTCCATAAAAGCGGGTGCACTCTTCGTCAAATGAGCCCAGCTATAATATCCATCAGCACATGCCACGAAAGAAGAAAAACCAGAAGCAGAATCTCAAAAGAAGGGTATTACTTTTTTAACAAACCCCAGAAGTTCCCCACCGGTAGCAAGATCAAGAACAAAGTATAAACTTCTCTCATCTTGAAATGTGTAGTATAATCGAACGATTCCAGGGTGGTCTCCCAGCCTATTCAGCGTGTTCTTCTCGATATTGACGTATTTAACCTTCTTCTCTTTGATAATATGTCTTTTGTCGAGAACCTTTATAGCATACTCGGTCAAAGTTTGCCGGTCTGTTGCCGCAAGAACGGTACTGTAGCTACCCTCTCCTAGTGTTCTTCCGAAGCTGAAGTCTTGGACGCCTTTCTTTACAATGCGGTGTGTTTGGTTGCCATTACTATCGACGTGTCGCTGGATACTAACAGCAGCACCTCTATCTTTCCACTCCTCGCTGCTCATCGGGGGACCGTTTTCGACGGCATAAGATGACTGGCTCTGCCTATTGGGCCGGCTACTACCGATGTGAGGCGACATCCCGGCCGTCGAATTCCGAACGGACCGTTCGCGATACAATCCATCCCCGACGACAGAATTACGCATGCCGGGCTTCCCAGGGATTATAGCCGACTCGCCGCGGGTCTGACGTTGCGAGGTATAGTCCGAATAACCACGGTGCATGTCTGCGGGTCGCTGGCTCCCACCCCCACCGTACACCGGTCCTAAGAAGGCAGAATGTGATTCAGACTCTCGGTAAGAGAGGTGCGAGGGGCCGTTGTCGGCGCGACCAAGCTCTCCGGTTGCATCACCCAGGATATCAGGGCGACTCGAGGACACGGCTGGTTCCATATCTTCGGTCTGATCCCGATCCGTTGGCCTTGTTTGCTGTGGGGCCTGAACAGGTGTGTCTGGAGGGGTAAAATCTGGGTTGTTCGCAATGCGCAGCCCGCCAAGAGCCTGTCCTAAGTTGATATCTTCCATTTGACTGGTATATCAAGCTTCAACAGACTCTGTTGTACAAAGAAAAAACCCACAATCAAGGGGAAAGCGACTGGCTAGGCGTGGGTTGAGGTTGGAATAGCGTCAAAGATGATGCTGCCGATGCTGGCTGGTCTGAAATGCGAGCTGAATCGCCCAATCGGCCTAAAAGGAGAGGTTAGAACAGTACATAGCATAGGCGACGGGGCAGACGGGAGGGTGCAGATTGAACCCGACATACATCTAACTTGCTGGGGTTGTATTGGAGAGGTGATTCCTTGGTACTGGTTACTAAGGGATGTAGCTGCAGGGTGAAGGAAAGGATGCTATGGCCGTCACTGCGAATGATTCTTCCATAAGATAGCTACACAGCAGGACGGTGGTTTTGACTGAGCCTCCTATTGGGTATACCTCTAAAAATTCCGGAGTTGTTTCAAGGGCGTTGTAGGTTAGGCGATGGCAGGAATTCGACAGGCGTGGCGATGCTATGCTGTGTATGTACGTCCGGGCAAGGAAGAGCAGAGCAATGAAACTAGAGAGAACTTGCTTCGGTATGTCTAAGTTATGAACGAGCAGGCGTGGGCGACAACAGCAGGTGGTTGAGCGGAGCAGAGTTCGAGGAGGTTGAGGAAGAAGAGGAGAGGAAGTATAGGTGAAGCGGGCTTGTTTGATGATGTTTGAGCAGGTGCTTCTGGCAGGCGGCCAGGGATCCGTCGCGTTTTTAATTTTAATTTTTATATCAGTTTAATTTGCTGCCAAAGATGATCCGGCCAGAATCAAAGGAAATGAGTGTTCAATTAGCCAGCATATCTTGAATTCAGGTATCTTTCTTTGAGCAGCTGGACAGACAGTAGGGAAGTAGTTGTATGTACGGAGCGATGGGGAAGTGAAGTTTAAGTGTCGAGTGAGGCCGTTCTGGGAGAGATATTAATTGAGAGACAGAAAGAGAGGCAATGCACTGCAAAAAATCACTCTCGCTCTCGCTCTCACTCTCGGTGGCAGAGTCAAAGGCAAAGAAATTTAAAGCAGTTCAACTGCAACGTTGGTTACAGTCGACAAACGACGTCTCCGACCAAGAAATACTATGCAGTGCAGTGCAGCCCCGTCGGTCGGTCGGTCGCACATACACAGCACAGCACAGCACAGCATCCATCAAATCAGGCTGTTCTATTAGTAGCCTCATGTATAGGTATTCTTATCCTGAAAGTTACCTTCGCTGGGAAGCTTGACCTGGTAAGTCAGTAAGTAAGTACTTAGTTATCCCCTTTGGTGGATCTCGAATCCGCATGCTTACCCGAGAACTCCGGGGAACCACCCAGCCTGACCTACTGCTCCAACCGTCGCTGAATGCATCGGCATGACGCTATAAATGACGACGACGGATCCGAGGCGTATTGAAACTACATCCTACTCGAACTTCTCAACTTAGCGAAACGTTACATGCAGCTTCTCGAAGGACTGCTGTCCTTTTTTCCAGATTTGCATCTCTCCTCTCTGCATGTCTCTCTCTCTCTCAACCTCTCCTCCCTCCATCTGTCTCTCTCTCATTCTCGGATAGAGACAGCCTATATTTAGTCCTTGCATTTGCAGTTTGTCAAACGAGGTCGCTTGCTTTTTCTGCTCCCCTTCAACGGACTTCAACCTGGATCTCGTCTATCTAATCAATCATAACCCACATCAATCGACCCGGCTCGGGAATACTTACCAGGTTGTGGCCGAACACCTGCAGCTGTCGCGTTCACTTTAGCACATCTTCTGCGTATCTCGCCGGCCTCTCCCTCACAACCGCACCGTCGAAGCTCTTGAGTCTGGACCCTCTCTTATCTTCGCATTGCATTGCGTCAGCTGTACTACACCTACGCTACACCTACGGTTCCTCCAGTGCCTATCGGTCTTCGGTCGAACTGTAAAACACCAGACCATCGTGTGCATTCCCCTAATGCCACCTTATCCTCAATAATGTACAGCCTTCGGCAACCTTTTCCCACTACAAGCTAATCACCAGTATCCATTATTTCAACTCAGATGCGGGTTCTTCCAGGGCGAGTCAAGTCGGATCCCCGATCACTGGCAGCCGCTGAATGGGAAGGAGATCAGTATATTGTATGTCAAATTGCCAGCGACAGGGATGGACAGTATTGCTCATACCAGTACTTACGTTGGTATCTATCCATATAGGCCTATGTATCAGGGAAAGCTTTGGTTATCTCCAGCAACACCAGAGACCTCATCCAAACATTATACCATGACGAACATCTGCAAGTTTTAGCATTTGACGAGGGGACGGGCAAGGTACCTAATCCTGCCTCCGCTCATTCATGGATGGACTCTAAAATCACAGTCTTAGATTGCCGTCGCCCTACCTAGCTGTATCCATGTGTACTCTCCCTCCACTAGTTTCAGCAAAACAGCAAAAGTATGTGCGCCTATTCAAATCTATATCTCCTGGAAGGACTGGCTGAGTTGAGGAATTTTATTCCAGTAGTGGGAGTCTTACGTCCGAATTGTACTTGAGGATCATGACGGTACAATTCATTCATTGTCGTGGGGCGCAAACTCGGAACTGTTGGTCGCGGCGGCCGGACTCCATTTGTGGGACGTGAGAACAACCGATGCCCGAGAAATATGGTGCAAAGAGTTGGCCAACCCCATAGATCTAGCATCGTTCTCATACGATGCGACTTTCATCGCTTCAACAAGTACTTGGAATCGATTCGTCAAGTTATGGAGGAGACAAGCATACGCTCTTGGGGAAGCAGAATTCGATTTCTCATACCTCCCACACCCCCACGTTGTCACATCACTGGTTTGGAAGAAGCCCTTCCACCGGGAAATTGCTGCGGAGAACATACTCTACACTTTTTCCGCAGACGGCTTTTTCCGGGTCTGGTCACCTCTTGATCCACATGAAGTCTATCCGTTCCAACTATGCGCCCTACTCGATCTCGGGGGACCCACGTTCCAGCCGGCCTTGACCCCGCCGTCTCTAGTAGGTCAAGGATTCGAACTAGACGCCGTTGTGTCCCTCATAGACACAAGAGTCTTTACGGTCGCTACCGAGCAAGCTGTTCTCCATGTTGAACAGGATGCGGCTTCCAAACAACAGCTTCAAAACTTAGTCGACATTGCCAAGAGAAGTTCGGAAGTACTTTTGATGTTCCATAGCTCCGGGTATTTATCAGCTTGGGGTATTGAGAACATTGGAAGCAAATCCAAACGGACAGTCAATATCTTTAGCATCGTCCACCAGGTTGAACTCGATTGGAAGGTTGCAAAAGACTGCGGTGGACCGAGAAATATTCTAACTCTTGCTAGTCAAAAGGCGACCACCGGTACGTCAGAATTAGCTTTCAGAATTCCTGAGCATATCAGTTGACAGAAAATCTAGGTTTAGAATTGGCGGTCCAGTTTTCAAATGGCGAAATCGGTTGGTACGATGTTAGCATCGAAGACTTGCTTGACCCAACATCAAGCATTTGTCAGCTGAAAGACAGAATAAGCTGGTCCGGGCATCTAGAACCGATCAACCATTTGAAACGTACAGCAAGAGGAAATTCTTTACTCTCCTCATCGAAGGAGTGGGAACATGTTCTTTGGCGGCGGACTTTACATGACGATATGCCCTACCTTGAGAGACAATCTTTGATCAATATATCTAACGAAGGGAAAGTCCTGAAAACTCTCATATTACCAAACGGTACGAGCCCATTCGCAGTCAATAGAAACTACATACTATTTTACTAACTCTCGAATACTTAGGGTGGTATGTTGTAACTCTCCACCCGGACTCGGTTTGTCTATGGGATTGCCGGGATTCCTCTGCTGTGGAATTATCTAGGTGTCCCATTGAAATCTCCGCACAACCTTTCTCCTTGATCCTCCTCCCAGAATATGAAACCTTGGAAACCGTCTACCATGTATTTGTGATTGACAAGTCTCGTCATGGCACGGTCTTTGCAGTTAAAATTCCTCGACCCCGTCGAAGAAGCAGTATATCATCGATCATATCTAGGCCAGAACACTCTTACGGCACGATCACGGAACATTCCACTTTCAACCTACCCGCAAATGACGACATAGCAATGTTGGTCCCGGTAGACCCAGTGGGATGGAACTTCACAGTTTCCGACAACCTTGATTCATTCAACCGCGACGTCGCCGTGTCAATAACACCAAAAGGCCTGGTGCAATCATGGACCGCACGAATGAACCATAATTCCAAAGAGGTCCAATGGCTACAAACATCCTCGTTAGAGACACAACTTACGGACCCATCACTTATCGGAGGCAGTAGCATGCATAAAGTTGCTGTTATCGATAGTCAAAAAACACTACTTACGATATGGGACACAAGAAACGCTCAGCTAGAGCACAAATTTGGGTTTGATGAAGGGGAATATATTCGTGATCTTGATTGGACGTGTACACCAGACTCTCAGAGTATACTCGCCGTGGGGTTCGCCCATAAGGTCGTCCTGTTTTCACAGCTTCGCTACGACTATCTAAATGCTGGTCCTGCTTGGGCCCCCTTCCGCGAATTCAATACCATTAGGTATGTTTATTGAATACCGTATTCATTACATGCAGCACGACCGGGCTAACAATCCTAGTGTGACACCTCACCCGATTGGAGACTCCATCTGGCTTTCCGATGGTGCTTTGGTCATCGGCTGCGGGAATCAGTTATTCATTCACCCAAAGAATATCCGACCCGAAGACGCCAATGATCCGTCTGTTCAGAGTCTTTGGACCCCAACAGGTAACGATTCGCGGATGGAAACGATATTCGACTTGGTTTCAAGACTAAATGGACCCCTTCCACACTACCATCCACAATTCCTACAGCAGTGTGTCCTCGCTGGGAAGATGAAATTGGCCAAACAAATTGTCGTAGAACTTACATATAATACGAAAGACAAAGACATGGCACATGATATTGAAAGCACCCTAGGCCTTTCACCCGAAGACTTTCACAAGCTAGGCGAGGTAAGACTCTCGTAAACGCCTTTCCCCTACGCCGGCTAATCAACCAGTAGCATGAGTTCCATGATGATGGCCCGCGACTAGTAAACGGGTTCTCACGACCTGATTTTGATCAAAACCTCTGCTCCGAACTTGTTTCTCAGCTCAAGGAAGTCTCGATACCTTACCTTTCCGGCAAGGAACAAATGTCACTGGCTGGGATCGTCGAGTCCATGTCCGAGGAATGGCTCCATCGACAATCACTTGACGAATGGGGAGTACGATATCTGCTCTTCTTCAAACACTACGCTCTTCAAAAGTCCAACTTCTTTTCTCGACCTTCGGGAGTCTCCTTTAGAGAGATATCATGGGCCTTTCAGAGTGAGACCCAAGAGATACTGGTAGATCTGGTAACCAAAACATATCAGAACAAAATGCAGTGGAGTCAGGCGCGGGATGCAGGGTTTTTCATGTGGTTGAAAGACCCAACCGCTCTAAAAGTGCATTTCGAGACCTTAGCAAGGAACCAGTACATGAGTAAGGAAGAGCGAGATCCTGTCAACTGCTCTCTTTATTACCTCGCCCTCCGCAAGAAAACAGTCCTTATTGGATTATGGAGGATTGCCCATTGGAACAGGGAGCAAGGGGCAACTATGAAGCTCCTGGGCAACAACTTTGAAGACCCCAAATGGAAAACAATCGCGGCGAAGAACGCTTATGCCCTCCTTGGAAAGCAACGCTTTGAATATGCAGCTGCGTTCTTCCTTTTGGCTGACCGTCCGAAGGACGCTGTCAACGTTTGTTTTACACAAATGAACGATGTTCAACTCGCCATCACAGTCGCAAGAGTTTATGACGGAGATGAAGGCCCGGTGCTGAAAGAGTTGCTTGAGGAGAAGGTCCTTCCACTTGCTGCGAAAGAAGGTAATAAATGGCTTGCATCGTGGGCATTTTGGTTGCTGGATCACAAAGACCTCGCAGTTCGCTCGTTGATGATGCCGATAAATTCCTTGATCACGAAGACGGAATCGCCTGGCGTAGGCAAGATTTTCTTGGCTGATGATCCTGCCCTCGTTATCCTCTACAAACTGATTCGCGATAAGACTTTGAAGAGCTTGAGGGGTGCTGAGAAGATTCCAAAAGGTGCGGAATTCGAATTCGTCCTTCACTGTGCAAGGCTTTATGACCGAATGGGCTGCGACGTACTTGCACTGGACTTAGGTATGGTTTCCCCCCTCCTTTCTTCTGCCAGTTTAATTCGAGCTAATAATTTTCCATAGTGAAAAACTGGACTTTCTTGGACACTAGCCTCAAGACTAGTGGCCTTCTGGACATGAGAAAGGCGCTGAGCAGGAGGAGGAACTCATTCATCGTGGACGATATGGTACACGACTTCAAAATCGAAGATCATATTCCAAAGCAGCCTGAGAAAACTAATCTGGTCAAACCACCGGCGGCTGCATTTTCAGAGCCTACTATGGACAGTTTCAGCCACTTCGATTTTTAGGTGGCTCTTAAATATTTCTAGTCGAAAGGTTCTCCTGGAGCACCAGCTTCGCCTGTACATTCTCAGACGTCCCAATTCTTATTTTATTAAAAAAAAAAAAAAAAAAGAAAGAAAGAAACGAAGTACTTAAGATGTGGTCGACGCCAACGGGTATAGTTGGCGATATTAAAACCCAACGCGATTTCGCCTTCTCATACAAAGTAAATGCGACCTGGTGGACCATGACCGTCTGCAAGGGTCTTGGTACGGTTGTTGCATCCTTTTTGGGAAAACCAACGCAACAAGATGTGCAGTTCGAGGTGCTGTGACATGCCACAATTGATAAATGAGTCGATATCAGACCCTATCTGGTTAAAATATCATATGAATGCGTGGTTCTACGCGTGATTGCTCAAAACCCTTCGCGAATACTATGAGAATCCAGCCGTCATGATTCGGAGAATTTACTCGACACGTCAATCCGCGTACACAAAGTCCATTTTAAACCGTGACTAACAGAACCAGTATCATATAGTCCACAGCGGTTATATTAAAAGCGGTGTCCCTTCGAGGAGATGAAGCGCCTGAAATATTCGAAAGCCACAACAATTGTACTCTTTTGACTAGATCTCTCTGAGAGCCACCTGGATTTCCTATCCCTGAGATCATTCTGCACAGAAACATGGACCCGAGCCGTCAAGCAACAAGCGAGTCGCCAAAGTTATATCCACACCCTTATGATCTGGACGAAGTAAGCTTCCGGATCAGCGGACGCGAGAAATCGATACGCAACTATTCAGCAGCTTTCCGTAATGAGCCAGAATGGACCAAGACACTTGAAAACCCCAAAGCGGTAGCCGAGTGGCTGCGAAAACGGACGAATTGGAAGGCTTCGTACCACATTATGGATGTACAGCCATGGGGGCCGGAGGATATCGAGTTCTGGTATAATGAATTGTTCGCATATAAAAGTTATGTGGAGCAGTGCAGAACGCAGGGGATTTCGATCGAGCCGGATCACGAGGGCATCTGGAAGGCGGATAGTTTTTTGAGTGAAGATTTGAGAGGGAGGCTGATTGGTGGTGGGTATACTTGCATTGGAGCCTAACACCTCCCTCCCCCATATGTTTCGGGCAGCCAAGTAGGGCTTCTGTTAAGGTGGAGACACTAACAGCCATCTCGATGATCGGTTCAATGTTCCAGCGGCGGCAACCCTCGAGAAAGACTCTAGGAGGAATCAGAACTGGAGCCCGGATCCGTATGGCCGCTTCAGAAAAAATGTTTTAGACCTTGTCGACCCTGATATCTGGCGCATCACCTACGGCTACACGAAGGCCCTCAAGGGAAGCACATACGTGCCAATTGAGGCCCCGCAAAATGGCACGCATCCTGACTGGGGGTATAGTCGGGAATACTGTTGGATACCTACCGAATTCAAAATCTCTGAGAAAGGTGACTCCACTCAGATCGTATCAGACGTCAGTGACTTGGCCTCGCCAGAACACGAAGTCTTGTTTTATCCTATTCTGGAACAGATATTCGCGAAATTCGTCCCTTTGTTCAACCATGTTTTGGCAGACTTGAGCTCCTATCCAAAGGGTAGACTGGGTACCCAGCTTCGAGCCCATAATCAAAGCGGACCTGAGCACGAAGGTCAGGGGGATTTGCTCATTTCCGAATACGTTTACGAGAAAAAATGGAATGAACTACTGGAACAACTCGGACGGGGCGAGAGGTTGAATCATGATATGGAAAGCCTTGTTGGAAAGTGGATCCACACGGAACGCGAATCTAAAATACCCATGAAACAAGATGTGATCCTACAACCAGAGCAAATGTGGTCTCCACCAAAGATTCCTAGATCTACCGGATTAGAAGGCAAAACGGTGAAAGTCATCGTAAAAATGATGAATATACATATACACGAGGGTATTGGCACTGAGTGGGAAGTGGAGGGTCTACTAGTATGTTTTAAAATACGGATACTCACGTACTCCGAAGAATTCACAACTAATAGCTTGGGTTGTAGAATGAGCGGGTGGTAGCTGTTGGGTATTATATCTACGCTCAAGAGAATGTTGAGGAAGGCGATCTATCATTCCGACGAGACTGCGAGAGAGATTCAAAGCCGCTTGAGAGCGGTTACGACCCGCTTGTGAAGGATACGCAATTTTACGGGTCAGTTGATATTAGGGTAAGGATATCAAAGCGCGTCCCCATTGCGATTCATGCGAAAAGTTCCATCACTGATAATTATGATTCGGAAATTTGAAAAGGAAAATCGTGCCTTTGCCTTTCCGAATGTGTATCAGCGCTACATGAACATTTCTGCCGAATACGGGAAACATGGGGTTTTGAAGCTTCTAGTATTCCTTCTCTGCGATCCCTCTCCGAACCATGATACGAATGTAGGTCATCACGATATCCGCTCAATTCTGCCAGGCTTAAGCGCTAAGTTTAGATGTTTTACGATATAGCTACACTTCACAAAAGAGCTGGAAGTACTACAGCTAGTACAACTGAAGAAAATCCTTCGCACGACCAGACTAGGTGGGCTACCTCTAGAAATATTCGATCTTATTACAAGCTACTTGCCAGACCCGGTAGTAAGAGATAGAAAGGCTACCAAACTTAAAGAAATTTGTCATAAGGAGAGAGAGCGGGCAGCAAGACATTTCCTCAATCACATACGGACTCGTCCAAGCTTGTGAATTACCGTTGCCGAGCGCCGTTGATTCGGCGTCCTTGCACCCTTTTTTTTTTTTTACAGATCACGCTTTAAGATCCCAATAGATTCGTTAAATTTATTCCAATATATCACAATTCTCCTTCCACAGGATACTCTACGCTCAATTAGTACCCTTCCTAGCTTCGCCGGGACATTGGTTCACTCTAAGGCCTGACTCATATTCCTGCTTATCACCGCTACAGCTAAACATTTTATACCCTAATAAGGATATTTCAGCTGACTTGACCCGTCCTCACTTATCAATTCCAAGTCGATTTGTTTCTGGTTTTCCTGATCTAGAAACTCCAGCAAGATAGACTTGTACTTTTCACTCCCCTTATATTTTGCTACATCCTCACCCCAGGATCGGATGGCAGAAGCTAGACGACCTGGTACATATGGTTCCTTAGCTACTTCTGTAACAGGGTGGAAGTATGTTCGGATGGTGAATACCACGCCGCCACTTCTTGGAAGTCTGTGGGAAACTCAGATTTGTTAGGAATACTGAATCCTACGTGGTAATCATATCGAAGCCGGTGGACCTTACCGTCGGAGGGTTTGTCTTTCCGATCTAAACCAATGGTTTTCAATAATTTTATCCTTCTCGGCAGTGAACCAGCCAACATGAGGAGAATCTTCCGGTCCGATACTGTGAGACCAGGCCAAACCGTCGTCGACTTGCATGAAATACTGGCGAGTGCGTAAGTTTTGCGGTTTAATAAGGAAAAGATGCGCTATTCTTAGGGACCCTACGTTGTGTCTAATTACCATGTCATCTGGCATCACTCTTTTAAAGAAGTTCACCATTCCCTTTTCCAGTTTCTCACGAAACTGCGGCACATTTCCGCTCGTATCTGTACATGAAATTTAGCATTCTCGAGATTATTCCCAACGAGCCTTGCAAAATTAGCAGACAGTTAGTGATAACTTACGTATCTCTGAAAGATTCATATTGAACTTCTCCTCGAGCTTCCAAAATCCAGGTAAAATTATGCTTCCAGATTTTAAGTAGGATTGTCCGTCGGGGCCCTCTGTCATGATAGCGATATCATCTTGAATTAATCTCCCAATCGTTTTCATCGGTTCCTCAGCTAGTGGGCGCTGCACAATGTTAAACTCCTCGTTCGTGACAACGTTATTTATCCCAACAGGGGTCCTCATAAACATTGACGGATAACGCTTGGGGAGATAATCACAACTGAAGAGTATATTAGCAAGAAGCTTTGAGTGTTGGATTGAGGGAATACTTACAGTATTTCCAATAGCTCGATCGCAGCGTCCATGGCCTCTGGCGCCGTTTTGCAGAGTTTGTCTCCGCGAGTCTCTATTCTTTCCTTCTTTATAGCGTGGAATTTAAGATATTCATTGTCTAATTCTATCCAATCGTCGAGGTTTCCTTTACGGAGGCCCTAGACAGCAAGAAGGGTTATATTTAGCCACATAACCCATTCGTATTCAGAATATACGGCGGTTGGACCTACCATCGTAACAAAATAAGTAGGACCATATTTAAACGGGCGATCTAGAAGTAGTACCCAGAACTACGTTAATGCAAACTAGTTTCCCTAATAGTTATACTTCCAGTTCCGGAAACCTGCACGGATTTATCGTACACGGCAATGGCTTTGTGAGCTTCACGTCCCAGTCAGGATACGGTGGCGGGTCTGCTGCTTTGAAGTCTATTGGTATCCATTCTAGATGTCTCTATAGGTCAGCCCCGAAGCTAGTTATTCTGGAATTTTCGACCCGCTCTATGGTTTACTAACGTCCAGGGCTTCGTTTACCCGCAGATGTCGGGGTCATAGGCGGGGTGCTTGCGGAACCATCCTTTTGGATATTGGATTTCGACGAATATGTTTTCGCAAGAATTGTTGCTAGTAGCAGAGCGATAGCGAAGCACAGCAGAATCGGGTCCTCCTTGAATATCGCAGCTGTTGATTTCATTTTGGTGACAGAAATTCGACAGGAAAATTAACAGCCCCAACATTCCAAGGGGTTGAAAACTGGAGAAGTACTAACACCTGCTTCATGACATACCAAGCTTAAGCTTTTAAGCCACGGAACAGCATGCTACTACTCAGATTTGGAGGCCTCAAACCCGACATCGCACGTTTTAATAATCCGCCACCTGATCAACCCCGCTAGTCTCACCGGATGCAAGCTTCATGCGTATACGGACACATTTGTTGCATACAGCACTGGCCAGACCAATTTGGTAAGACCCACCCTGCCCTCGCTGATAAGACTAATTTTGACGCTAACGATTGTCGCACAGGACATGGGGATGCATTGGCCAATCGGCTACCGTCGCTGTTTGTATCTTGCATTGCTCCCCCGAAACCACCAACGCTACATGTGCACGGTGGAATATAGACTGCTCTCAACGTTCGATGACGGACTTCGAAGCTTGAAGGCAAGCGTCTTTAATTCACAGTTCCTCCCTCAGACACCAAGCCATCTAAACAGCCCTCAGTACCGGAATGTTTCCGTCCCTAATCCACGGTCTAGATCTATGGACACATGGCAATGGATAATATGTGTTGAAGTGAGGTTGTCTGTTGTAGAGCTTTAACATCCGCACCCATCATACCTTGAGTACCTGTATCTCCGCTCTCACGCTCTGGCCACCCGCTCCCACGAGATCTGGGCCATTGTTGATATAGATTTCCCTTACCCGTGATCCCTCCCTTTATATTAGAGTATACTTGTACCTCCATTTTCCCAGTGTTCTCACTCTCCACAAATATTGCCAACCGCGTCGCGTTCGAACTTCCAGAATTCCTTGCATTTCAGCCGACATATTCATCTAACATCACGAAATATCCACTATGGGCAGAGCTAAGAAGTCTGACGATGCTCCAGCCACCCAGTCGCCTGGGGGGCGAGCCTCAAAGCGGTCCAGAAAGACCTCGCCTGCGCCGTCTTCCCAATGTGACGTTGACGCAAGTGCAAACAACGATGGTCATTGCGCAGTCTCCGCTGCCCCTACAGTAGCAACATCAGCGCACAAGTACATCCAGATGATGACTTGTCAGTCGCTCAAGAAGAATGGCGCAGATATTGTCCAGTGTTAGTATAACCGTTTAGAATCAGCGTGTTGATATAAAAAGCAACAGTTAACAATACCACAATCTTAGGCCAAAGCTGCATTGAGCGACGTAACGACTCCGGAGGCTGTCGGTTCTCAGGCTTCCGAGCCTTCAGACGTCTCAATCCCGCTGATGATGATGGAGTCGATGCCCCTCCCTCTGAACCCCACAGGGCAGACGCCAATGGTACTAGCAAGAAGCGCAAGTTGAATAGCCATCCTCCATTGCCTCCCGACTTAGACTATCACAACTACGCTCTTGTTGGAGACAGGAAACGACACCCAGACACAAAGAAGGACAGTACCTGTCTCTTCTCCACCTCTGCCTCATTGGGGAAGTCCCCAAAGCCTTTGTCAGATGCAGATGGATATATCATGTCCGCAATTGCTCCATCGCTCTGCAAAGCTCTGAAACGAGAATTACAACACGAGGAGCAATCCGGTCATCCCATAATTCGTATTGCCGAAGATCCAGCTCAGCGAAGCTTGTGTGACTCGTGTGCTACAACTCTCTTTATCGTCAGCTATGTCTGTCACGTCTGCGGAAGGGAGTACTGCCCCGACTGCTACGATGACTGGTCTGAAAGCGGGAACATTAGATTTGAGACTTGCTCCCGCAATAAGATGCATACCAAAGAGCAGTTGTTGATCGCTGTCCGAGCATGCGAGGGCGAATTAAAAGCAGTTGTAGCGGAGATGGAGTTGTTTATCGAGAAGTTGAACCTCTCACAGAAATCGCAAATTGGAGGTCTGGACCGCGGGAAATATCCGACTCGTTCACTTCACGCTGAGATGTTTGCTCCCGTTTATGAGTTCGGGGTAGCGGACTTCAGCGAAGAGGTGTTCAAGGACATTTGGAGCATGCATGGACGTCCAATCATCATCAAAGATTGTCTTGACAGATTCAACCTCCCTTGGGATCCGAGATACTTCATCAACAATCACGGCCACGAAGACTGTACACTCGTACAAACCTGCCCCCCGTTCAAGAACTACGACACCAAAGTTGCAAGATTCTTTGAACAGTTTGGAAAACCTCATGGCGCCAGGAATCTGCAGGCGTCTAGCAGCTTCACTGACGAAGGATTGAAGCTAAAGGACTGGCCGCCAGCCGATAGCTTCGCAGACGTCTTCCCTGACCTTATGATCGATTTTGAACACGCACTCCCAGATGCGGTTGCAAAACATGTCAAACATAACGGGGTCTACAACCTCACCAGCAGATTCCCCGAAGGTTGCAATAAACCTGACCTTGGTCCGAAGATGTACAATGCCTTCCCTGCCACCGTCCAGATGGATGGTCGACTAGGAGGTACCACAAACCTTCACCGCGACATCACGGACGCCATTAACTTCATGATGTACGCAACTTCCGTAGACGATGACATGGACGCCCCCGGCGCAATTTGGGATATCTTCCCCATCGGTGCTACGAAGCACATTCGTGACTATCTCGACAAGCAATTTCCCGGTCAACCCACCGATCCCTTCCACCGCCAGAACTGTTATTTATCACCAGAAGACCTGGAAATATTGTACACCGAACACAGCATTCAATCCTACAGGACCCTCCAACGTCCCGGTGATGCAGTCATGATCCCTGCGGGTTGCGCACACCAAGTCCGAAATATAAAGGACTGTATCAAAGTCGCCGTTGACTTTTTGAGTCCAGAAAATGTGGAAATTTGTGAATATCTTTTGCAGGAGAACAGGGCTATCGCGGAGAGGGCAAATAGTTCGGCTGTATTGATCACCAAGAAAGGGAAGGAGTCGAAGAAGATGAGTAGGGTTAAGAAGGAGGATGTTTTGCAGTTGTGGAAGTGCTTGATGTATTATTATGAGGGGATTAGGGAGAAGTTGTGGGCTGTTGACCCTAGTGAGGCGGAGAAGCAGGTCATTTCAGGTGATGATCATACTGATAAGATGGATTTTGAAAAGGTTGTTGATACAGATGTTCCGATGGTTGGGGATACTTCATTGGAAGAGAAGAAAGACGAAGGGGATGTTCTGGAGATCGATACTCCTGAGAGCAGCGAGAACGTCGCACTAGCTGCGGAACAACCGAAGGAAAACAAACAAGGTGAGGTTATTGTCATCACCTAATCAAGTTAAGCACTCTTATCACAAACCTGGGAGCTAGGGCGTTTTTAGGGAATTGCATTGATACAGATCCCGGCGTATTGGAGTCCTTGTCATTGATGAATCGCCACACTACAATAGTGTTACTCTAGCTTCATTGATGGTAGTCTTTTAATACACATGAATGAAATCCAAGACTTTGTCATACATATGATATAATACAGGCCGCGGTACAAATACAGTAGAACTCGCTGTAAGTATCACAAACAGCCAAGCCCGTTAAACGTAATCGACGTCAAAGTACGTCCGTATAACCCCAACCCCAACGAAGACGACAGCGAACACAGAAAAGAAGAAAATGACAAAGGGCATCTCCAAAAAACTCCCGCTAAAATACGAACAATATATTAAAATGCAGTTGTAAGAGATCGAGGGTATAGTATAGCGAAACCAAAAATAGGTAGATGGATGAGGAGTGGTGGAGGCTATCGTCCTGGTGAATCGTGAGTTGCAACTGCTGTGGTACTCCCACCACTCATTTTGAGGTGCGAGTCATCAGCCTCATAGACATTTGGGAGCTGTTCGTTCTCATCCCAGTCGATCCTCTTTAGAAAAGCAATGGAAGACTCTTCATCTTCATCAACCTCCTTGATCTCTTGTCGCAACCTACTACTAAGTGATTGCGTGAAGCGAAGATCGGCAGGTCTTCCGGACATACTACGCCGGAAAGGTGCGATACTCTTTGAGAACTTGCGTGACGGAGACGCCACCGGGGTTGTTGAGACTAGTTTCAGCCTGGTGATAGGAGCCGCCGTGTTTCGTGATTCCAACAAAGCCCGTGCTCGAGCTGCTCTCGCGCTAGGAGTTTGAGGTATTCGAGTTACGGTGCTAGGTGGTTGCTGAGTAGCGGCAGCGGAGTTTGAATTTATCCATTCGCTGACGTCCAACATGCTGAGGCCTTCGGGGCCGAGAATAGACCGGTCTCCCACCTCTGATCTTCTCTGATCCCGTCGTCGGTTATGGATACGCTGCTCCCTGGCAAGTTGGTCTTCCGCCGCTTCCATCTGCCTGTGTTCCTCGACCTTTCTCTCCTCTTCTAGGACCATTTCCCGGTTCAACTGATCGTTGACATTTCGCCGGTCGATTCTCTCCTGGGACGCCCAGTACCATGACCGTAGTATTGATTTCCGACGATTAGCTTCCGCTCGCTCCCGGAACTTGTCGGCTCTAAAGGACTCGAGATTGCGGTGGAATTGTGCGTTCTTTAACTTCTTGAGTGTGCCAGCCAGTTTATCTTTCCGGGAAATCTCATTATAGGTTTCCGCGAGATGATACAGGTTGCGGACAGACTGAAGCTTTTTCACCATCGCCCCTAATCCAGTTGCCATCAAATGACCCTGTCGAAACTCAACAGCATGAGACTGGAGCTCCTGCACATCCACCATTCGCTCCTTCCATTCAAGAAGCAAATTTCCGGCCTGAACCTTGCAACCCGATTCAAAGAAGTCGTGTGCAGTGACGCTCCAAGCCATGATATTCTCGTGCTTCGTGAGCAAAGCACCGAAAGCCTGCGCCCTGATGCGAAGTGCCCGGTTGCGAACAACCTGGTTATAGGCATCTTTCCGATGTTGCCGCTTATGCTTTTCCATCGTCTGTTGCCAAACCTTCACAAGTTTCTTCGCTCCAAGGAAGTAGGCCGCAGAGGCAGACCACGCGTTCAGCTTATCGACCTTTTCCTTCCTATGTACGAGACTCCCGAATGCTGCAGTAAGCAACTTTTTCCTCCTGAAGTCGTTGGCTTTATCCTCCATTTCCTGTATCCTGGAAAGCCTCACGCGAAGGGCCTGAACACCCGCGAGTTTAAGCTTGCTGTGAATACCGGTATCTACCATATCATCCGCAGCGACCTCACAATCCCTCACGGTCTGTAGACGACCCCGCCAGCCTTGGAGCCACCGTCTCCACACGTGGTATTGATAGCACCGATCTGCCAGTGCTGCACTATATCGGTCAAACCATGCGCTCAAGTACACAGACTTGACGTAATTCTCGTGTTCTTTCAGCCTCAGCTTAAGCCTCCAAGATCGAAACATCGTCTTAAGCACATTGATTTTGTTGACGTGATCTGCAGCTTTAATCTGCCGCAAACGATTCCTCCACAGCGCAATCAAGGCAGTAGCTTGGTTGACATCGTGGGTATCCTGTTGTTGGCGAACGAGCGGGGCATACCTCGCTTCTCGTCTCCAAGTGAGGACGCCCTTGTAGAGCAACATGTACCGTCGTTCTTCATCAGCCTTAGCCGCAATATCTCGAGTCCACGCGAGATCGCCGCGCCACATGCGAAAATACTTCTTAAGCAGAGAAAAGCAGTATAGATCGTCAGCGATTCTCTCGTTTTCCTTCAATGTGGCTATTCGGCTTTGCATCAACTGAACTGCAAACCTTTTGAGGCGGAGCTCATTCAGTTGCGGAGCTCTTATATTGCAGTATCCGTAGAACAACGTCCAGTACGCTCGAAATTTAAGATCGTTGTCATACCGTCGCCGGGCGACTCCCTCCATTGCGCGATTCTGACCAAGTCGCTGTCGCCATTTTCGAAGAGAATTGGTTAGCTGAAACTGGCGTATCTTATCTGCAGTGCTCTGGGTGTGTGCTTTCCAGGCTCTAAAGAATTTGCGCATCAACATATTACGATCGATGATGGCTTTACGCTTAGCTTTAAGCATCGCTTTTTCCCTCCAGATATCAATGCATCTTGACAGTATGACTCGCTGCCGCCGTACCGTGACCCTTCGTTCAAGAGATTTCCAGTAAACGCCTGTCCGCCATACATCAAGAACCTGGGAAGCGAGAACCCGCTGATCCTTACAGCAAGCCAAATCCCACTGCAATTGGTGATAATCAGCAGCTTTATATGTGCGCATCCTCCAGTGTCTCAGTATTTCCCCAGCAAAAGCTATTTGTCTATTGTTGAATCTAGCAACAGCCTTTTCCGCCGCTGCAATTAAGCCTGCCTTATCTCTGATGGGCGGAATATAAGCCGTCTGCTCAGGGCTTTCGTGTTGGTCGTTTTGATCTTCCAAGTCCTCCTGATTCAAGAAAGATGCCCGAGTAAGAGCGGTCTCCATTTCATCGGCAGGACGTAAGCCCACCTCTGAGGTGGTTTCGAAGAGCGATGTCGGAAAGGCAAATTCCGCTTTCATCTTCTCAAGCTCCTCCCGTTTACGCCTCTCCCCATCGGTTGGTGGAAGCTTCTTCCTTTGGAGAAGGCTCGGGTGCGGACTACTTCTGCCATCGTTGACCCGAGCATTTCCTTTGCCAGACTCGATCTTTCTGGGGACCGGAGCGTCATCGTCGTCGGAATAATCGTAATCGTCGTCGTCGTCTAAATCTCGAACTCGGGGACTCGGAAGTGGTTTGATACTATCTCCGTATGGGTTCGTTTTGCGACTTCCTTTGAAAGTGATGGTGAATGGGCCAACATTCGTGGAAATTTGACCAGAGGAATACGAGATTGGGTCGTTCATCGGAGAGAGGATTGTTTTAGGAGGGACGTCATAGCGCCACATCTGCGAGACACAGAATTAGTACAATCCGAACAGCGTAACATCAATGGCAGGCCGCATACGGAGAGTAAGGTAGCGTATCTGTCGTACCAGGATGTGCCCTGGACTTCAGCGAGTCGCATAAGAAAACGGAAGCATCTATCATCCAGAGCGGCATCGATTCCTTTCTTCCGGAGAATGGCATCGTAGGCATGAAAGAGCGCGTTCCAGGGAGTGGTTTCGGGTATAACGGAGGCGTAGGTTACAATTTCACGAAGAAGTTGAATTTCTACACAACAAGGACGACAACGATGGATGTCAGAAGTGCGGGATACGGCGGCTCCGAAGAGATGAGGTATAACATACCCTGGTGAGAGAGTTGAACTCGGGTGGAGAGCGGTCTTTGAACACCGAAGAGTTGGGTCTGGTGGTCGGGAGGCATGGACCACCACTTGCGCCCATCCGGGCAGCTGTCGGAACAGTGGCGAGTGGCGGAGAGAGGCTGGTGACCGGTTGTTATAGAAATGGAGTGCTTCCTAGGTGCCCATACCAACAACTGGCGCTCGCATCATCAAAGGGTTTCGGCGACGGAGATGACTGATTTGTGATGGCGGTGATGGTGGTGGTGGTGGTGATGGTGGTGGTGGTGATGGTGGTAGTGGTAGTGGTGGTTATGGCGAGGAATGTGGGCGGCGGCCCATCTGCAGATGTTGTTCCTTTGTTTATTGTTGTGCTTTCGAGTCCTGCACGCGCCACTCTCCTCTCCTCAATGCCACCTCGAGCCGAGTGCAGGCTATATAGCATGCTTTATAGTATGTACATACATATACTGTACCTATCAGTGTAGACTGCAAAAAGGGTAGATGTGGGTTATACAATCTTTTGTGTCTTTGAAGACCTACAATTAAAGCAGTCGTCGTCGTCGTCGTCGCCGTCGCCATGGAGTCGCAGAAGCGGCTACTCGCCACATGGCCGCCACATCGTGGCTGGTGGTCCCAAAACAGATCTACCACGCAAACAACACATCCGACATTACTTATCAGGTGTTTCGGTGTTCGTGTTAGGCCATGCGTGTTCGTGTGCAACGAAGGATGTGCATCTGTAGAGTTCCATACGGCCATGGTATGATATGAATATGAATATGATGGTGGGTATATCTTGCAGTGGTAGTGGTATCCCATTGTAGAGAGCAATTGGTAGGTTGGTGCTCCCCAGGCGGACACTCGTAGGTAGGGAGGGAGCTGAATATATTGAATATCGAGACCAGGACATATCCACCTGCGTAGACGTAGATTCGCAGCATCGATATCCCGTACTTCTCACTTGTTCGCTACCATTTAACACTACCTAACCCTCCACTTGGACTTGAACCCGAACACCAAACCTGGTACACTCAGTCGCTTTCCAATTCTCAATCTACCATGCTCCGTCTCAGCGGTTCCCAAGTCCTCCTAACTAACAGAGACGTCACCCGTGCCTTAAACCCCAAACGAACCCGTCGGCCTCCCACCTATCTTTACACCAAAGGCAAGCAACCTCTCCGAAGCTCCTCATACCCTGCTTCCTCGATCCCACACATCAATACCTCGCGTCCCAGCACCTCTTCATCCACCTTCGCAGGCCAAAGGGACAGAATTCCACCTTCACCAGCACCTGTTCAACCGAGTTCACCCGATTGGTCTACATCTTCAGACACAGAGTCGTCCTCCACGGACAGCAATATGCCGGAACAATCCAACCTCAACCGTTTCACAGACGGTTCCAATGACGAGATTATGACCGCCTATCTCCGCGAGATGGGTCCCTTTCGACAGGTCATCTCGCTTGAGACTATCGATTCGTTCCCGTTCGTACCCTACAGGCCTCCTCCGTCGTTGATGTTTCAGATCTACGAAGATCCAATGCCAAGTCCAGTCAGCTCAGACGCAGAGTTCGATTTCATCACGACTGAATGGGACCCCGAGCCTTTCGGATACCTGGGTATCTCGTACCGCCAACCAGACGACACTGAGCGTATGGACGACGATGACGATGATAACTATGGCCATGAAAATTTCGAAAATGCTGATGATAATGGTGGGAACGGTGGTGATGAGGTTATGGGCGAGGAAGGAGAGGAAGAGGAACCGATCATCCTTAACGAGATGATATGGGATCCTGATACAATGCTAATCGTGGAACCGGGGACACATATGCCAGTTCCAGATGCTGGCGGCCCCGGGGCCGCCGCAGGGCTCCTTGGATCGCCACGTCAATAGATACGCTAAGCGGAGCTATTGGAGAACTTCATTCACTTTTCCAGATCAGCTTTAATTTGGCTCAACGCCACCTCAAAAGCTGGTATTACTTTATCATTCATTGCTATTGTCCTTCTTCTTCTTCTTCTTCTTCTTCTTCTTCTTCTTCTTCTTCTTCTTCTTCTNTTTTGGTTTCCTTCATTGAATTACATACTAGGTGTATGGCTCTTTCGGCGTTCAGGTTTACTATTTTAAGGGCGAGAGGTTTAATTCATCGATTCCATCGCTTTCCTACAACCTACTACTCTACGGGCTTTGTCCCCTCAGCTCATGTATCTTAGGGTTTCCTCTCACTTCCATTCCATCATTTCTTTTGCGAATCGAGGCACGTCCTCTTTACTGCATGGAATTACTGAGGCAATCATAAAGAATAATATTATCATTTTATCATTACAGCGTCCAGGGGATGACCGATATATACACCTTAAACGCCAGAGGAAAAATAGACCCTTAGAGAGAAAAAACAACGTGGCTCAAAACATGCGTGGGAAAGCAAGGATGTAAGTGATTGTATAGTATACCTCTCCGTTTCAAAAGCATTGTCTCTCGTCCACAATAATTAACAATAAGGATTAAAAGGTGAAAAATAATATGAAAGTTTGTTCTCAGAGGGGAACAAAGCACGATAGCGCCATCTGAAATTCAGTAAGCAAACACTACGGTTCTAAAACCTTGTGTCGCTTCACATGTTTTCAAGGATCTGTGCCCTATAAGCCTCGCTCAATGGCCCCTCAGAAGGACCAGCCTCGTCGTGTTGGCTATAGTCACCAGACTTGAGAGCCGCCGGCCCATTGCTAGCGCCGGGCAAGAAGATGACCTTGGATCCTGAGGTCTTCGCGATTTGTTGCATAGCCTCGAGGTATCTGATCTGCATGGCAGCGTTGGAGCTAAGGATATCAGCCGCCTGTCTCATCAACTTGGCAGATTCAACCTCAGCGCGCGCAGCAATGATCTTAGATTCTCCGATCCTCTTGCTCTGTGCGGCCATCGACAAACTATCCTGTAACTCGCGGGAAAAGATGATGTCCTTGATGAGCATGGATTCGACGCGGACACCCCAGCCGGCGGCGACTTCTTCTATGATTTCACCGATGCTTTGAGCGACTTCCTCACGGCGTTCGATGACATCCTGGAGAACTCTGGCACCGATGACATGACGGAGTGTGGTTTGGGTTCGCTCGATAAGAGCCTGTCGAACGTTGGAGATACCGAAGGCGGCTTTGTGGGGGGCGATGATGTGGTAGTAGATGACACTGGTGAGATGAACGGTGACGTTGTCCTTTGTCATACAGACTTGCTGGGGAACTTCGCAGATCTGGATCTTGACGTCGACCATGATAAGTTTTTCGGAAAGAGGGTTGATGCGGACGAGACCAGGGTCTTCGGCGCGAGAGAATCGACCGAATTTGGTGACCAGGCCGACATTGCCTTGGGAAACTGGCTTGTAGGGATTTGGGCAGCAAATGCAGCAGGGAATAGCTCCCAAAGAACCGATGATGACACCGAGGCCGTTGACTGAAGTTCGCTTTTGTTAGGCTGTATTCGATCATGGATTGGGGAATGTAGAGGGGTTTTTTTTACTCACTCATGCTACCATACCAGTTGTTCTCGCGCTTGTCTTCCACGGCTGGAACCAACTTGGCATAGCTGGGCTGGAGGTCTTCGACACGAGGTGGTTGCACGTCGACGAGCGGAGCCTCCGACCTGGTGGAAGATTGTGCTCCATTGTAGGAGGCGGGAGCACTGAGGACTGCCTTTCCGTCGGTACCAGACATGTTGGGCGCGATAGTTGGATAATCGATTTGAAGTATTCGAGATTGCAGATAGATTTTAGCTTCCCGATGGATTCAAATGTGGGTGTGACAGAAAGAATTCCATCGGAAGGAGAAGCGATCCACTCGCCCTTATATATCTCTAGTACAGAAGCAATCCGCTCACAATCTTTCTCAGCCGATTCTCGTTCTCCCGCTTTGTGACTGCCGGCTTTCTTGCAATTCATGACATGCAATAGTTTGCTTCTCCACAGACCACCCCGGTTCTTGGCCCCAGTGAATGCGCAGATCGGGTAAACCAGGGTGCCTCGCTCCGACCGTCCAATCCAAAGAAGGCGGAGGCCATGGGTGTGGGGAATACCCATGCCTGACATCACCTTCTGAAGGCCAACAGGGCGCAGCAAGGACTTGTATCCAATGTACGAGGTCAGGCGCACCCTCCATCATGGTGGAATTCCCACTGTCTTCCGCATTCAAAGCTCATGATGGACCAACGTAACGGCCGCCTAGCTTTTGGCCAAGCCCCGGATGTCGGCAGCCCAGATCTCAGTCAAACATCCATCTGTCTGGGAGCCATTGCCGGAAAATATTTCCCCCAAAAGCTTCATGCCGAAGGAAGCCTATTGCTTCAACTGGAGGCCTTTTTCGAGTTAAAATATGGTTGAATGAGCTCCTGTGCTAGCTTGGATATATTTGGTTTTTGAGGCGACCAGTCTAGGATAGATTGCTGACAGTGAAATCCGCACGGCTGTTGGAGTGGTACGACATGACACCAGCATGCATGGCGTTAGGCGAGAACCTCTAGTGAACAGGAACCAGGGTGTCAGTTTCGACTTGTATCTTGGATGTCTTGTCTCGAGCTTCGAGAATCTTGATGTATGTAATGTGGGTGATTCCTTCAAGGCCTTCGCGCACTGCAAAGCCCCAATGCAAATGGGTGACTGCAATCCAGATAATCGCGCATGAGATTCGAACCAGAACTTCACTGATATGATTGTCCGTCGGAACTCACCACGGAAATCTGCTGCGCCTCTGCAGACCCCTCGTATCTTGTAGATACGTCGCTGTGCATGACCAGATCACATATATACCAAGCTACCTAGACTGACACTAGAACACACGAATCTTCGTCGGGCAAATAACGAGAGCTGGTAAGCTAGTTAGGTAATAAACCACGGTAGTTCCATCGGGATCCACTCCGACCATTCCAAGCCAATGAAGCCAGACGTCGAAGAACTGCCTTGGGCATGAGCTTGCCCTTTTGTAATTTCGACCACCAATTCCAACACAACACAACCAAGCCCGGCGCGAAAGACAACTAGTCTTCCGACTCCGCGGAGGCTGTGTATAAAAATCGTTTTCTCGCCCGCCTGGCAGACATCGCGAGATCAATCTCGGGATTTCCTGACCAAATACTCCGAAAGTTTGCTGTGTTACAACGTGGCAATTATTCCTGCAAGGTGACTTCATGATCAATTAATTAATCCGCCATTCAGAAAACCCAAAATGCTATGCTGTGAGAATGATTTTAGCCAAAAACACTCTGTACTGCCATGAAGCTGCTGCCTCCGCGATATCTCCAAGAGTCTTTACATAGATGTTCTCGTTCCTACAGCGCCGCCCGGGCCTGCCCAGCTAACAGATGTCTCTTGCCCGCAGCCTAGCAGATTGTTGGCTAGGGTACGGCACGGAAACAAGGCGTTCTAGTCCTACATCCAGCAGCCGGATGCCACTCACGAAAGTCTAGTTAGGCGCTCGTGTACAGTGATGATATACATAACATGTCTATTTGCCGTTTAAGGATGTGCCTTGGTTGAAATGTGCGTTATCAAAACGGGTTAAAATACGAGTACCGTGAGGGATAGGGGTAAACTACGACAAGACGTCACTGAAACTGAGATCAATAAACACGAGATCCATTCGGCCCGTATTATCAACCGGGTATCTCCGTAGAGTCTAGATCTGGAGGATATTGAGGGCCTTGAGATTGACTCAGACAGCCCCTAAGCTTCAATACGATGCAATGCAATTGATAGTATGATGGAGCTGGAGCTCCACATATAATCCCGTACCCGCCAGTAATCCCAGACCTGCGGACATTTTAAGCATGCATCAAATCAAGTCCGTAGATTTGGCCAGTTAAATTGAAGAAAGCACATGCAAGAAATCAGGAGACGAAAGCACCAGTCAATGGTCCGACAGCCCGCGCAGACCTCGTTACTGTGTTGTGATCCACTCGCCACAGACGGTCTTCTGTCCCACCTGCCCAATGCTGTCATCTCCCGCCACACCATGCATCTTAATGCATTCACCCTTTTCACATGTCAAAAAGCCTGGAAACCTTCAGCTTCAGGAAATTTTTATGGACAACAGCCCTCTGTTTAGAACTTTCCTAATTAATACTAATAGGTGGGTCAAAAGTTCGTTAAACCTTGCGATAAAGCCTTGAAGGTTCAACAGGGAGCGCTTTTCGATTCGTATAGTTGGTTCGTATTCCGACTACCGAATCCTCGAGGGTTCACGGATCACCAAGTGCGCCGGTGTCACACGAGATTTTTCTAACACTACAGAAACTCCCTAGTGTAATTCCGATCTTGTGAAGATTGGGATTGGTGTAGTGAGGAGAAGAGAAAAAGTAGAGCATTTCTTTCTTTCTTTTTTTTTTTTTTTTGTTTATGGTTTCAATCTAATTACAAAGAAAAGGCCTTCGGCTTTGATATCTATACCCAATTGATTGCGCTCATTCCAGCTGACACAAAGGAAAGAAAATAGAGAGAGAAGAGATCAAGAGAAAAGGAAAAAAATACCTACTTAAACCCAAGAACCAAATCCCAGACGCTGCTCGAACAAGACACTAATACTACAAAATAAACAGAAAGGAAGGGGAAAAAAAAAAAAAAGGGAGAGAAGGCACTTTACTCCGACACAGTCTTCTCCTTAACAGCCTCTTTGACCTCCTCCTTCTTCGCCGTCAGGTAGCCAGCAATCCAGCCAATTGTCTGCGTCGACAGGATGAAAGTCGTAGAGATACCAGCCTTAGCAACAGATACTAGACTCTTCTGTCCATTGCTAGCCTTGTTATACTCATCATTGTAGACCTTCAAAGCGTAATCCTTCTTCTCGTTGCTAAACGCAAGTGCTTCTTGGGCGGTATGGTAGACTTGTAGGCTGGTTATCCTCTCCTTGAGCTTTTCAGTAGGCTCCTTGACGATTGGAACTCGTTCCTCGAGCTGGGCGAGGCCAGAGTCAGCGAATTGGTCAGCCTTGGTGACGTAGGGGCCAGCGTAGACGTTGGCTTTAGCGAGGTAGGGAGAGAATGGCTTGACGAAGGTGTCGTAAACGGATTGGGAGATCGAGAGAGACCTCTGGCCGACGGGGTGGCCTGGTTATATTGTTAGATATTCGAATGTGTCTCAATGAAGTAATGGGGACTTACCTTTGAAGTAAGTTACGCCATCACTGACAACTGGTAGAGAGCCGAGATGGCTTAGGAAGACACTGTGGGTTTGGGTTTCGCCGTTGGTCGCCATTGCTTGGAGGATATGTTTCTATCAGATACGAGTCTTTAATTGGATGTTAGTACCTTTGTTAACAAGGGAGAGTATTTGAAGTGGAGATATAGATCGATGACGTCGAGGTTGAGTAGGTTTTTTGGTGTGTTGGAACGGCGCAATTGACACAATCACATGTCTGAAACTGACAACCTTACTCAGCAAAAGTCAGTGGGTCCAAGCTTACCTCAGTTCAAGATCGATATCTTAGTCGTGGTAGTATAAATATAAAAATATGTAAATGTTGTGATGGTGCGAACGATATCAATGTATTTTGCTTCGAGAACAAAGAAATGTCACAATACTCGATGGAACCCACCGAAGTGGGCGTTGGCAAGCCTTTATACCTCCCTACCCACCAAACATACGTACGTAGGCTTCACCCTCCAATCCACATGCTTAAGGGAAGCTGTGATGGAGGGGCGGGAAGGAGAATTTCCACTCCTCTCATCTATCGAAATCTACCTTGTCCCTTCCACCCCGAGTACCCCTGCAAGTACCTCACTGCACCGGTACAGTCCGATACGTACCTTGGCTGCAACTACTGGTGCTAGTTCTGGTGAACAACCAAGATAATCTCTCACCTCGGATCAAATTCGTTGATATGAACATGCTTACAAGTACTTTACTTTGCCGACCTGACAGTTGCATCCCCAAAGCCGGCGGCGTGTTTGCGGCGATAGAAAGGACAAATCCTGGAACTGGATTTCGCGAGCGTCGCAAGGCTGTTTCTAGCTTCTGCGAATCGGATTTGAATGAACGGGGGCCACTATCACGATCATGTCTTTCAAGCACATGCTTGAGATAGCTCCCTATTATGTCAGAACCTCTTGAAAAAATTTTCTCATTTCATTCATTTCGATTTTGAGGCTTTCGAACAGTCATTGTATCTGGACCGAAGGAAGCAAAAGTGGGTGGAAAAAAGAAAGTTGTGGTGATACTACATGTTGTAAGGACCCCATGCAGGCGCATATGCACCTACGTTGTTTTCAGAACCTGTTGAATCCTGAGAAAAGGCCCCACTTAGGCCAGCCCGGCCGACCTTGGATCCGTATCCACGTTTTTAGATGGTGGCTTCTCAGCGTACTAAGCACCGCTCCCTTCGATATTTCGCGTTTATCAGGTTGTACATGTACTTCCTGCTCAAGCAAGGGGATAGCATCGAGCATCTGCATAACTGTGCGTTTTGAGTTCCGTTGGGAGATACTATGTGGAGCTATTGTTACGGCAGAGGATTTGCTTTGACTTCACAAAGGTAAAGATATCACCACTTCGAGCCACAAATGGTCTCATCATAGATATACGCGATTGTACGCTAAACTCTGCAATTGTTGGAAGCTGGTTCCGGTTAACGCTTTCACCTCGCACATGTTTCCCTTGCACTTCAATTTCACAATCTTACTGAGCTGTTGGTTATCACACTTCCCATTATCAAGGCTCACTAGGTTTCCAAAAAATCCCAATCAATGAACATTCTGATACCAAATACGAACACCTAGCGCATCTGCGCACGGGACATTTCTAAACTTAGTCTAAACCGAATGATCTTCGTCATGGATTTCGAACGGATTTGATAAGGAAAGGAAAGTCCTTTGGGCCTTCTTAGGAAAACCACGATAATGGATTGCATGGTGGGTCCTCTGCTCCGGTTGGGTGGGCCCACGCTAGCGAGACACTCTGAAAGCTCATCTTTTTTCACATGTGAAAGCCTCGCGCTTTTGGGTCGATTTGGTGTCGCTATTCAAACGAATATTTTGCACACCAGACTTGAATGTGTAGGCGTTTACGTACGTATCTGAACCTTGGGAAGTCGACATTGGCCCCCCACTTATTTGCAGAGCTCTTTGTCAGAGATTTTGAGGAACGGTTGCATTGCAAAATACTCAGATTTCGTAATGGTCAGATCCTTTCAGCTTGCGGCTTCGATTCGTATCGCGCCGCTCGTCCTTGTCCTGCCATCTTTTAACCCCTAGACTCAGCATCATCTTCGCCGAAGAGATAGCTCCACTCGCTGGGATATATTTCACTCAAAACATCCTCATTTTGCGCTATTAACGTTTTAACAAATAGAAAATGTTATAATTAATATAGCGCCGTTACTTTATAAGCTAAACGAACTACTGGTCCTACTATAAACATTTAGATCTGTCCTCAAATATCGTCTGTACCCTCATATCTTCCATGCCGAATGCCCTTTACTAAGATATATCTTAAAAAATCGCTGAAACTAAAAATCTATATACCAAATAAAATAAAATAAGCCCTTCCTCAGGTACGAAGCGAAATTGTTGAAAGAGAACCAACACCCTCCAAGGACGACTCTAGAAATAGGACATGACGGCCTCAAGTCCACGTTTCGAGTGGATGTGGTTTGCACCGGCCCTTACAACGGCGTCAACTTGTGAGGAGATTTCAGCGGTACCAGCGTTACTATAGGAGAAAAAGATGACCAAAACAACGAACGCGGAGGTACCAAAAACTGCGGCCTTTCGGTAAGCTGGATATTTCGTTCCGTACTCGTTCCATCGAAGTGCGCCTTCCTTCGACAATCTGCCGTAATGTTCCTTGATTTTATCGGCTGATGGAGGGAGATTTTATTAGCATAGGGACGTCAACAATGCAATATGTGTAACATACCTCCGAGCTTGTAGTAGACCAAACCGCCCAAGGCGATCGAGTAACCGAAGATCTGAAGTGGCTTGACGGGATCGTGGATCCATGCAACAGAGATAATGACCAGTAGAATGTCCTTCAAAACACCGCAAAGCGTAAGGACAAGAGAGGATGTTTTCCCGATCTATCACGACTTCCTGTTAGCGGCGCCCTAGCAAACTCAAATTCGAATGGTAGCATACCAAGAAAACGACGCTGACGTTCAGCGCGAAGGCGACCAGGGCATTGATTAAGAGGACAAATGGCCCGACTCTAAAGACATCGTCTAACGAGATAGTGCTGGCTTCTAAGCACAGGAAGATGACAAAGTTCATCGCAGCGCAGACTGGGGCAAAGTAGTAGAGGGACACCAAAGGATCCATCTTGTACTCTGGCGAGTTGAGAAGCTTCTCGACCATAGCGAGCCTGGTGGCCTCAAAGGCGACACCGAGGGCCTGGAAAATAAACCCAACCATCACAAACTTGATTTCGCCGTACGAGGCAATGATGACGCCGATAACAATGATAGAGACGTTTCCGAAGGTTTTGCTTGTTGGGCGGTCCTTTCCGAGAGCCCAGCCTGCCAGAAGAACAGCAACAGGAGTAGTGGCCTGCAATTTAACGTCGCGGTTAGCTTATAGCTCCCAATCATTTCAATGGTCGCATTCTAGGCGGCAGACCTTGAGCATCTGGATAAAGGAGACGCTGAGATAGAGGTATGCCTGATTGCTGCAGATCAAACTTAAGCTGAAGAAGAAACCAATCGGTACAACAGCTCTCAGATAGACTTTGCCGGTCATTTTGACGGTCTTAAGGCCATCAAGGAGGCTTGATGTCCTTGCGAGAACTTGTGTCATAATTGTTGCGAAGACCAGATGCCATGTTGTAAGGAAAATCGCTAGAAAACGGGTTAGTAACGATGGCAAGGGCGAAATTTCCGAGAGGGTAGAATGGCGGGGTAGTTTAAAGATGCGGGGGTAGGGAAGGCAGAAGCCGTTGGGATGCGAATCTAGGACTTACGGAAGGCTGAGATTTATTGTTAGCGAGAGATCGGGCCGACAAGGGGTACATGGAGGTGGAAACTTACGAAAATTGAGACCCTTTTCTTTGTCTAATATCTTTTTGTTAAAGAGAATGACACTTCCACTCAGGGCGATCCATACTCTAGGAATTTAACCATTAGAAGGTTGCTCTGGTTGTAGGATGCGGCGGCGGGATACCTACATCACATATAGGGCGGAAGGTATTGTCGGCCGTGGGGGCGTAGGGACATTGCTGACTGGAAGGATTGGGTCGTCTCGGCTGTCGCTCATGAGCGGCTCCCTCTTGTCCTCCGTTGCATCGTTACTGGACGACATTTCGCAGAGCCTCGCGGTGGGTATATGGTGGTGGAAGTGGTTGATGTGGTGGAGACCGCGAAGGGAGAAAGATTTCTTATGGATGAGATGTGCCGGGTTGGGAGAGTTTTCGCCGGAGTTTATTGGTGGATTGGCTAGAGCGAGGTTCGAATACCGTGGCGAGAACCAGGAATTCGAATCCAAACTCGACGTCGAGACCCAGGGGAATGAAAGCTTAATGGAAACGATGAACTTTGGAGCCGGAAGAAGAGCAAGAGAAGGGAGAGAGAGAAGGACAGGGAGACGGCTGTCAATTTCGAGGGTTGGGTAATATTGTAGTATGCGTGCGTGGATGTGTATGCAATTTGCAGCGACAGGAAGATATCGAGACTAATTTGGATTGGCGGAAAAGGGGAGGTGGCTCAGAATCGCACATACATTGGTTAGCGGCCAGGACCCTGACTGATGCCACCGCTTTTAAGCTTTGGCTTCCCGCGATGCTGTCAAGATACCGTAATATACGTGGTAATTGTAATAATGCAATTTTACTGAAGCAAGTGCTTGGTTAATCATGGAAGTGAGGAGCAGAGGAAGAAGAAGAGGAAGAGGAAGAGGAAGAAGAAGAAGAAGCAGACAATGATGGGGGAGAGTAGATGCATCGGAGACGAGGATAGAACGTCGAATTTAACCCGGATTCCAACCAGCATCCAACAGGCAGTGCTCCCTGACCAACACCCAGCGAAACAGTCTCTCCTTCCCGGATGCAGATATCTTAGGCATCGCGACGGCCTCAATCTAGATGGTGGTTCGAGAAATACGAACTGTGCCATGAGCCATGTTACCATTGCAGATGGCTGGTCATCATCCCCGCTCCTCGTCATCATCCAGTGCTTTTAGAAATCTATCCCAACTACATCGAGCAGAAACGTCTGCCTGTCCGAAGATAGATAGATACATTTGTACATCCATCTACACATACATATATCCACACTCCTTTGAGGCTGGGATGTCGCGGGACCCTGTTGGGGAGAGTTCTAGTTCGAGAACGGTGGTACTGGGCGCTTGTTTCACTCTCTGGCTAATTTCAGGGGCCACCAACAACAGATACAACCGGACACATGATGGACGAACCCGACATACCAATTAAGGCAGCCTGTCGATGCATGGTTGTGGCAGAGACTCTCGTCGTCGTAAGATTCGGAGGCCGGTCGTCGCTCAACTGGGCTATCATAGCCGGGCAGAGTTTCATCCCGAAAGCTTGACTGCGAGGGCTCCGACCTGGATCCCTTTCGACGGCCTCTTCGCTGCAGGGGTCTATCTCGTTCGACAGCTTGCTTGCTTGAGCTGCCTCTAGACCCGTGCATTAGTCCCACCCATACAAAGCAGTAGCTTGCCTGTCCACGCTCTGTTGGTTGGAGGGCGAAGCAAGTGAGGTGCAGCTGCTAAGCGGTGGGAGCTTGAGCTTGGACTTTATGGTTGGTTGCTTTGGCTGTCAAACTTTGGTGGCAGGCTTTTCTCTCCTTCCCTCTCGAGCTCTCCACCTCCTCGAGTCTGTCTATACCTATCTTCATCACCAGTAGACCATCATTAGACCCCGAGTTCCGTCCATTGCAAACCCGTCCGGCCTGTTCTTGCCCACAAAGCGATCGAGTTTCCGTCTCTTAAGCTCTCTCTCACTTGCAAATCTGCTTGAAAGATGCCCCCCTCAATTTCCTCTATCATTGGCGGCAAGGAGTCTGTCACCCCAAAACAATCACAAAAAGAGCTGTAGGTGACACCGAGTTCATGCCACTTCTCCAATTGCCCGAATAAAAAATAAAAAATAAAAAGAGAGAAGAAAAAAAATAGTAGAATTCCGCACGGCCAGCTGACTAACTTCGCTTTACTCGCGCCGGCATAGAGAAGTTGACGTCTTGGTGATTGGAGCCGGTCCGACGGGCCTTGGAGCTGCGAAACGGTTAAATCAGTTGGTACGTCTTTCCCTCCACTGCCCCACCCCCCAAATGCTCTGTACCACGGCGGTACCTCAATGAACACCAGAGCTCGATCTCTCCGATCTATTATGCTAGAAGAACCCCTCTGCTGACCCCTCAATGGCCTGACAGGACTTAGCATCTTGGTTGATTGTGGATTCCAACGAAATTCCGGGCGGCTTGGCTTCTACCGATGTGACACCGGAGGGATTCGTAAGTCGCAAACCCGTTTTTCTTGTAGACACGTTACAACAGCTAATGTGCACCTGCCACAGCTGTACGATGTTGGCGGTCACGTTATCTTCTCTCACTACAAGTACTTTGATGATTGCCTAGACGAGGCCCTGCCCAAGGAATCTGACTGGTACCATCACCAAAGAGTCTCTTACGTGAGATGCAAGAACCTATGGGTCCCGTATCCCTTCCAGAACAATATTTCCCTGTTACCCCAGGAAGAGAAAGTGGCCTGTATGAATGGGATGATCGATGCGGCCCTCGAATGCCGTGTCGCAAATACAAAGCCTAAGAACTTCGATGAGTGGATCGTTCGAATGATGGGAGAGGGTATTGCGGACTTGTTCATGCGACCCTATAACTTTAAAGTCTGGGCGGTTCCGACGACGAAGATGCAATGCGAGTGGCTCGGAGAACGTGTCGCTGCGCCAGATCTGAAAACCGTCACGAAGAACATTATCTTAGGCAGGCCGGCGCCTAACTGGGGCCCTAACGCTACGTTCCGATTCCCAGCAGAAGGTGGAACTGGCGGTATCTGGATTGCAGTCGCCAACACCTTACCCAAGGAGAAGACGATCTTTGGTGAGGGTGGCTCCGTAACCGCCGTCGATGTTAGGGACAAGGTCGTCACCACGAAAAACGGTACCACTATCAAATACAAGAAACTCATCAATACTATGGCATTGGACAGCCTTGTGAGGCTCATAGGAGACAATGATCTAATATCCTCGGCCAAGGATCTTTTCTACTCCACAACCCATGTTATTGGTGTTGGGATCCGTGGCGAGAGACCTGAACGGATCGGAGATAAGTGCTGGGTGAGTGCTCTAGCCCCCGTTTATGTTTACGCAACCGTAGTCTAATTAAGTGTTATCAGCTCTACTTCCCAGAAGATGACTGCCCATTCTACCGGGCGACTATCTTCAGTAACTACTCACCAAATAACCAACCTCAGCCATCCGTAAAGCTGCCTACGCTACAACTTGCTAATGGCTCTGCCGCTACGTCTAGCGAGGCTAAGGAAGGTCCATACTGGTCACTCATGTTTGAGGTATCAGAATCGACTATGAAGCCAGTCGATGTCGAGAACCTCCTGAAGGACACAATACAAGGTGCTGTCAACACCGAGCTTATTAGGCCCGAAGATGAAATCGTTAGCACCTACCACAGAGCCTTTGATCATGGTTACCCCACCCCAAGTCTCGAAAGAAACGGAGCACTTAGCAAGCTGCTTCCGAAGTTGAAGGACTTAGGGATCTGGAGTCGTGGCCGCTTTGGCAGCTGGAAGTATGAGGTCGGAAACCAAGACCACAGCTTTATGCTTGGTGTTGAGGCTGTGGACAACATCCTCAACGGAGCCACCGAACTTACTCTTAATTACCCAGACTTTGTCAACAGCAGGTATGTTGATATTCTTTAGTCTCGTGTCTTGTGAGGGCATAAGCTAACCGTTGGGGGGAAATAAATAGGGCGAATACGGAGCGCCGTCTCGTTGATGGTGTCCAGGAACTAAAACTCTAGCTGTAGACAGGTGGGCGATTCCTCTTGACGAGCAGGGGATATCTGTGGAACCATATACCGTAAAGCCTAGACTGCTTTCAATTCTGCCATATACAAGTATTAGACCTAGATGTATAGAAATAATAATCCAGCTAGTTTAGGCTACGGTCCCACAACAATGGTACATATATGATCGGTTGAGGTTTTGTATGAATCGTGGTGACCTAGAATTCTATTATTTGAGCCTTCACAAGGGTCTATTTTCGTCCTCTAGTTCTCGACATCTAGAAATCAACCCAATTGAGGCCATGAAATGGCATACGGGTGGTGATTCTGTCTTATCATAAAGAGGAAGGCGAAGATGCGGTGTCTTTGTCCATACAAAGAATATTATATTTCTTGTCAATAAAACAGACCAGCGCCGAAGGAAACCTTTTGAACTATGTCGGTAACACATGAGGAAAAGGAGTAAAATGTATCGTGAGACAGGGTGCATCAGAAGAAGAAGGAGGTATATAGGACAATGCGGAGGAGGTTTGGAGGGCTTGGATGGATCCGGTCCCCGTGTAATGCGAGGTTAGGAGAGTAAGGCTACATTGGGATATTGTAGGCTAGCGTGTAGACAAAGGAGAGAAACGTTGAGGCAAAATAATTAATAATTTAGAACCGTAGGGCTAGAATTCGGATTCATTAGTCAACTATCCAGGAATTTGGTCGGGTTGATTTGTAGCATATAAGGGCACATACGAGTGAAAAACCATTTGTTTTTTCCGCTCTGGTATCTTTCCTCGAATGCCTTCTTCACTGTCTTCTTGGCCTCCTCCCTCTGTGTTGGTTCCTTGAAAGTGTCGGCAGATAGGGTGCCCTTGATAGTATCCATGTCGAGTGTGTATCTTGTGGGCATGATGTGGTTGTAGTTGGTGACCTTAATGAATGGCTTGACTTTCGATCTCTTGGTGATCCTCTTTTTCGACATTCTCTTGGTGACCTTGCTTGGGTATCTCTCGATACCGGCAACTAGGGCGTGGCCGAAAGGGTGGGCCTTTGTGCCTTCATCGAGGACCTTAACAATGACGACCTATTGCAATCCAACCGACAAAATGTCAGTATTCGTGACCATTTTCTTTTTCTCCGCTAGAAAAACCGCATCCTCCAACGAATGTCGAACGGGTCCTCGTCTCTTCGATCTAGGAGTCGGATTCCATTTCGCACCTTCTTTCCTGCATATCGTCCCTTGGTGACAATGCCAACACGGCCGGGCTTCAAGACTGTAAAAACACCAATGTTCACGTCAGAAACTTGTCTTTTCGCTCACTCCCAACCGATATCATATTCTCTCGTGATTGTAATTGTCGGAAAAGAGAATGCCAGAACGTACACTTCATTGTGGAGGTTTATCGGTTGTTCGTTAACGGAACGGGGAGGTTTGGTGATGTATCGGGGTGGCGGCAGGTTTGTCGGGGTGGTGATACTGTCGAGTACTGTTGGCGATGCAGTTGAACAGAACATCGATATGGTTTGGAAATTTGCGGGTTTGACGAGAGATTGGGACTAAGCCGCTTTTGTCATAAAGCAGTCCCAGCCAGTTTTCACACCGTCAAGCAACACAGCCCAGGGATGGAGGTCACGGGATTGGATAAGATTAGATCGCTGAGAGATAAGATAAGATCTGAAAAGCCCAAGTTACCCCTGGCAACACAGGCGACGCCGACAACCACGGGTCGTCGGCGGATCGCACTGCGCATTCCTGTGTTGTTGTTTTGTTGATGGACAGCTCATCCCATGTATGGCAGCCGCTGTATCTCCAGCCATATTATTATATGACAAGGACGTCGCCGCCGTTCCTGCTGCCCCCCCGTCTGTCGCAATCTTCTCTCCTTCATCATCATCATCATCATCATCTCCATCCATCTCCGGGATCTTTCCCTCCACCTCTCCCTTCTTGTCGCTACCATTACCACTTTTGATCCACGGTTCCTCTTACTTTGGCCCTAAGCTACTTCAGTACCTTGCACCCTCATACCTCAACAGCTTTGAAGATAATACGTAAGCGCACCGCAATACCACCTCAGTACTTTTGACTATTGGCTAACAATGTGATGTGAATCTTTCAGCAGTGATACCAGAGTCTGGTTATTTCCCGTTTGAGGTCTTACTTCATCATGCCGACTGGTTCGGAATTCCCAGAGCTACGGAGGCCCGCCTCTCAAAACTTCTCCCCACCGATGTGAGTTCTGTCTGGACCCCCGACTGGATACTGCTGGTGCTGACCTACTTTTATACTTTCGCGCAGGTGGGACTCCGCTGATCCATTGAGGAAACCAGCCCCTCTGCCCAAGAATACCAATCCCGAGCTCCACCCCGTTGGAACCACAACTTCTCCCACGAAGCAATCGCCTACCAAATCATTCACACCTTCATCTGTCCATCGCCGATTGAATTCACTCCAAACGCAGTCATCCAGCAACGTTCGGGAGCTCTCGAACGTATTCAACAACCAAATTGGAGGGCCCAAACCTGCCAATGGCCTCTCCACGAGCCCCCTCAAAAATGAAAGCCCAGTCGCAAAGAAGGACAAGGAGAGAGATATATCAACAGTCTCTATTCCACCATTGTTTGGTGGCGTCAAGCCAAAGGCCGAACCGCCGATGACTCGAATGCCACCAGCCTATGATGCCCCTCCTACGATTTCGAACACGGCGCTGCCACCCACGGCCGCATCAGTCACCCCGATTACCTCAAACATCGCCTCTGATCGATTTTCTTCCGCAATTAGTTCCGGAGATTTCCATATATTGTCGGGACAGCTCAACAATCTTCTCACCATCTCAAACAGCCTTCAAAAGGAGATGGCGAATCTCAGCAGGAGATCTAAGGACAATGCAATGGACTTGATGTCTCTCAAGGAAGCTACAAATCACAGAGATGAGGATATCAGAAAGAGTCTGAAAGAATTAGCTTCAGGGCTTACTCGTCCGGGAGGAAGACTGGCACTGACAGCGACTAATGATACGCTGGATTTCGACAACGCTCTTACACGTTATGGGTCAGCACCAGATATCCATCGTAGCTTCGTCAGCGACGCGGAGGAAGTCTTGAGGCAGTCGCACGCTAAGCGCAAGTCTATCGGCAAAGATATCCAAGCCACCATGGAAACCCATTCAACCGATCGCATTCTTAGGGAAATGGCTACCAAAGAGAGTCAGCGTCGGGTTACCGATCTTCTCGAAAACATTCAAACTGAGGTCCTATCTCAAGGCAAAACAACAACTTCAAAATTCTCCGAGGTTCTTCGAAATATCCAATCTGCGGGGCTTAGGAGCTCGTCGCCCAATGCTGTTGTTCGATATGCAAGCCATAACCAGGAGACGGAAAATGATCATAGTGTCATTCTTGGTTTACTCGAAGTCCTGAAGACCAGTATGGAAGAGCGTATGGACGATCTTCAGAATTCTTTATCCCTTATCAACAATACGCCCTCGGGCGCATTAGGCGACGTCTCGCGTCAGCTGAAACCGGTTGAGGACGCACTTCAAAACCATATTAAGGCCACGGAAGAAGTGAAAGATCTCATATCTAATCTTCAACTAACCGGACCCATCTCTACACCATCTCCGATGGTTGAAGGCCTAAGTTCCCAAATACGGGACCTTGCCTTAAGGCTTGAAGCATTGCCTACGGGCTCAAACTTAGGGATTCCGAACGAGGAGGGGGCTGTTAGCACAATTGAGCTCAAAGACATGCTTAAAACATTGATCGAGATGGCTTCCCGAAACGAGGCCGGAACCTACAAGGCCGCCGAAATCCTGACACAAAAATTGGGAGAAATTTCGGCAGCGGTATCTCGAGGCCCCGCGGCTTCCGCTGCTCCTCCCGCTGAAGGCTCCAGCAATGTCGAGAATGTGGCAGCTGGACTCCAACCCATTCTTGCCGATCTCAAAACTACTCTGGGTGACATGCAAGGTGATATCTGTGCTCAGGAGAAAGTCGTAGAAAAGGCTTTGGAAATAATTCTTCGAGAGCTCAACAAAGTACCTCCGACAATCGAGTCAAAACTTGTGAGCGCAGATTCAATTGCTTCAGCCACACAGACTAATCTTCAAGAGGACTTCGGAAGTGTTCGTACTAGGATTGCCACTGTCGAAGGAACCATCCGGGATTCTATGAATGTGATTCAAACGCAACTCCAGGTTATTACAGAAAGCGCGAGCGCCCAAATGTTTGCACCTCGGGGCGAGGTTAAAGAGGGCGAAGCCCCTCCTCCTCCACGGCCTTTTGATGGGTCTGTCGCTGCAGTCAGTGCTATCGGTGCCATGGGGAAAGACCTCAAGCATACCATGGAAAACCTTCAAAGCGATATCAATGGCCGTGAAAAGGTCACGGAAAAAGCCATGGAGATTATCCTCCGCGAGATTGGCACCATCAATAAGTCTGTGGGCGGTGTCCCGACAAAGGTAGTTGACGGTGTGCGAGAGGCCCTTGGTTACAGCGATGGAATGAAGCAAGCTATGCAAGAATTGCAAGCCGATGTTCTCGGACGCGAGAAGCATACTGAGAAGGCCCTTGAAATTATCCTGCGAGAGCTCCAGACGGTCGCTGCCAATTTTGATAAGGCTCAGTTGGCAATCGCGCATTCGCAGGAGCAGAAATCGAGCGTAGCCAACCAGGCTGAAAAGGATATCAAATTCAACTTGGAGACGATCGTCACGAGAAGTAACAGGATTGCCGATACGACTGCATCGATCCAGGAAATACTGGAGGCGTTCCAAAAAGCTCAAGCCGAAGCAAGCGATAAACTCAGCGACACCACTCAGGGTCTCGTTGGCTCGATGGAAACTTCAGTCAAAACACCAATCGAGGAACTTTCTATCCTCCTCAAATCAGTGCAGGAGCAGTTTAAGTCAACTACTTCCAATACAGCCCAGTCAATCATCGAGGTTGCTAAGTACCTCGATACGCTAGGAGAGAAGGCTTCCACAAACGCGGAACAAGTCGAAGATGTGAAAACTTCTATTTCAGCAGTCCAAGAAAATTTCCAAAATTTCAGTGCATCAAGTAAGGAAATGAACGCCGCCCTCGTAGGGAAATTGGAATCCATGCTGGCAGGGCTTCAGGAATCGAACACGAAGGCTATTGAATCCTCGAAGGCTCCGTTGGAAGAGGAGCTCGCTCAGGAGAAGGAAGCTAACTCAAAGGTTATGACTGAACTAAAAAGTTTGATTGATTCTTTGAAAGAAGGGTTTGCCCAGTCTGTTGTCACTACAGAAACCCGGAACTCGGAGCTTTCGAAACAACTTGATAGTTACTGCCAGAGCGCCCGCGAGGACCAGCAGCAAACCCAGAATGACATTAAATCTGTCAAGGAATCAGTCCTGTCACTTCAAAGCGACGATGGTACACTTGCGAAGATTCTCCTGGCAATGAAAGATGTTGCGGAGTATCTAGCAAAGTCCTCGACGGCCCCGGCCGAGAAGCCAGAGGGAAGCCCTGAAGAGAAATCTGAAGGGGAGGTCGACGCGGACCCCAAAGGCAATCAGAAGCTCGACGAGATCATCAAATCCATGATGAGAAAGGAAGACCTTGATCTCGCAGAGGCCCTTAAACCAATTGCGACAAAAGAAGACCTCAAATTCACCGAAATCCTCGGCACCATGGCTACGAAGGGGGATCTTAAATTCACTGAGATAACTGAATCCATGGCTACGAAAGAGGATCTCAAGTTTGCTGAAATCATTGACAACATGGCGACCAAAGAAGACCTTCAGTTCGCAAAAATTCTTGACGCCATACCAGCCAAAGACGAGTTCAAGTTCACGGAAATCCTCGATACTATGTTGACGAAAGAAGATCCGAAGCTAGCTGAAATCCATTCTTCAATGTTAACAAAGGACGATCCGAAGCTGAACCAGATCCTAGAATCAATGGTTACAAAGGAAGATGCGAAATTCAGCGACATTCTCGAGTCAATGCTCACAAAGGACGATTCGAAGATTGTTGAAATCCATTCCTCCATGCTGACGAAAGATGATACAAGACTTGCTGAGATTCACTCATCCATGTTAACCAAGGAGGATCCAAAATTGGCTGAGATTCAAACATTCGTAGTGGAGCTTTCTGAACAAATTAAATCCTTAACGGCATCAGCACCCGCAGCCAAGGAAGATGATGGTACCGGTGTGAATGCTAAGTTGGAGACTTTGATCAATCATTCCAACCATCAAGCGAAGTTCTTTTCTCAAATGAGTTTGCTCGACGATATCCAGAAGAAAGTCGAAGGAACGTCCATTCAAGTCGGGGAATTCATTACCAACCAAACCGCCTTGCTTCAGACAAATGCAGCCACGGAGCGGCACGCAGCCGCAGAGGCTACGTTAGTTAAAGAGAAGGCATTAGCTGAAAAATCCGTCGCTGAAGCGACAACCGCAGCACTGAAGGCGGAGGAACTTAACCTTCAGAATTCGATATGTTCTCTACGACTCGACAACGATGACCTAGCGAAGCGAAAGCAGCAACTGTCAGCCGAACTCTCGAGCATCGAAACTGCTCTTGCACTTCGACGAGAGGAATTAGCGCTGCTTGAAGTTAGAGCCGAGACTCTTGAAAGACGAATGGTTGAAGGAGTTATTAACCAGTCTCGATCACTACTCTTAGCCAAGTCCGCATCGGCTCCAGGCAAGCCGCTTCGTCGTGTGGTTAACCCCCCCGTCGTCGGAACGACAAGATCTGCCAACGGTGTTTCCGGCCGCCGGATCGTGAGCATGAACATCACAAATACTGGAGCTACCATGAGCGGTGTGGAACCACTGAATCGAACACCTTCCGGCAGTGCCATCTTCTCTGGGGCGCCGAGTGCCATGCGCCGGGCTCAGAGCGTCCGGGCCAGTGCCCAAACTTCGCGCAAAACGAGCTGGTCCGCCACGGAACCCACTATCCAAGACGAAAGTGGTGGTGAAAACAAGGAAAACGAGGTTGTGGGTCTTAATATTACAAGGGATGAGTCTTCAGATGATACGGACTACCCTCTCGTGAAGATAGGATCGGAGGCAGGCCTCGCGACATTGGATACTATCGAGGACGACGATACGGATCGCTACGAATCAGCAGATAAGGCTGCTGTTTTCGGAGGTGAGAACGCTACGAGAGGTGAGAAGCGGTATCCATCTGGGCTGAGTGCATCAAGCGGAAGAAGGGATAGCATAGGATCAAGGGCTACCCAAGATGAAGAGGTCGACTAAAGGTAACTTTCGCGGGTAATACTTGTGGTTTAAATGAGGCAGGATCCTACAGAATTTTCATTCCCCGCTCTCGCTTTCCCACTTTTTGGTAGTGAGGGCTTGTCTCTTTCCTCCCCCTCGCTTCTCCCTAGCTTATTTTTCCTTTGATGATTTGGTTATGGTTTCGTCCCTTCTAGGGTTGGCCGATGTTCTTTTTTGGGAAACCCTCGACGAGATAGTTTTTTTGTAGGGTGGGAAATTTTGGTTTTTGGTTCTCTTGTACTGTTTCTTTCACATAATTCTAGGGCAACAACCATGGAGTCTTTGGAGGGGTTTCTAATGTTCAAAAAAGCCCGTGCCCGTTTATTGGACGTGTAAATTTTGTGTACGAGGGGCGGTTTGTGATCATTATTACTATTGTTGATTGACTGGCGTCATGCTTACATTGCGTACTGGAATCTGATGTTCTTTATGCATTTCTGCTTTCGAAGAGTTTCATTATCCCATTTAGTTGATTACCCTCGATACACATAGATAGGTGTGAGAAATTATGGTTAAAATTCATGTAGATATATCTTTGAAAACTCAGAGCTAGGTTGCATCCAAAAAAGTCATTACAGATCGCTTGTGAGAAAGTCGAAGCCCAACCATATACACAAGAGGGGGTAAAATTATGGTACAGAGTAAAAGTAGGAAGTGGTTCTTTGAAATTTCTTCGAGACTCCTACGAGCAATTAGATAAATTGAATATCACTCGGCGCTTTCGTACTACCGCCCCCAATTTAGGGCCGTTTGCCATTTTGCACGCCTTGCCCGTCGTCATCGTCGTCGTCGTCATCGTTATCCCATGGCGAGGGACCGACATAGCCCACATGGTCATGGTCATCTTTCCCGGCTGATGCATCCAGTTTGTTAAGGAATTCGACTGGTAGGAATGGCTGATACTTTCTCTCTCGCTCTCGGTTTACGCCGCCCAACCCGGCTCCGAATGTAACCAACATATCGGTGGAAGTCGGTAAAACGAATGGTAGCATGAGGGCAGGGTCGAATAGAAGATTCTCGGGGGCATCTCCACTGTCCTCTTCCTCCGGTGCTGGTGGGCCATTTTCAGGTTTCCCCGGCGTTGTTTTAGTCCCACCAGGATTAGGTGATGCTGGAGACGAGAGTGTTGGACTCGTGACTTCTACATTCGATACAGAAGCCCGGAGTTTCCTCCTCCTGTCGTTGATGTCTAAGCTCTGACGCACTAAGAACCGCATACACTCTCTAGATAGCGTCTTTTCCCCAACTTCAGCCCGATAGTGCTTTACTGAATGAAGAAGCTGTTGCGCTGACAACCGGTCCATTTGGTCGATGGTGGTTTTCAGCGATTCCAGATCTTCTCCCATAGAGGAAAAGCATTGCAACCACTGTAATAGCTGTATTACGGGTTCCAAATGCCTTTTTGAAGCCTCCGTCGTGGTTTCACCGCTGCTATGCAATGAGCCGCCCTCGTAGTGCTCCGGTGCCCGATTATTTGACCGCGCCCAGTCCTCTAGTACAGATATGTTCATTCGTATTTGCATAGCCTTTGTCCGAGCGAGATACCGCCTGTTCGACATTATTCGGTTAAACAGTTCGGCGGCTAACCAATAAAATAATTGCGACAATATCTGAGTCGCGATAACGGAGTGGATATCGTAAAGGTCAAGCACAAAGAGTGTCGATGATAAGAGCGAAGTAACCATTCTTGGTGAAGGTTGTGCCTTGCGTTTCGGGCTAGGCGGCCGGAATCGTTTTACGTTCATTGGTGGCTCTGGGTGAACCTTTTTCCGACTTCTGAATATCCTCCATTCGTTTTGAAAGTGTATTTCTTCGAAGCCGGGGATTGTTTCGTGATCAAGCATTGAAGCATCTAGGACTTTGTCGATACGTCGTTCGGCGTCGCGGACGATCAAGATGTAAATTTCGTTGATTAGCTCCGCTAGTTGGACCTGAAATTCAACCGTGCTTCCTACTAAGCCAGTATCTTTGCGCAAGTAGTGGAGCAAAAGAGTGCAATTTGAAATCCAGAATGCGAGGATCGTCATATCCCACTGGTGCTCTTCCACGACGTTGTTAATCGCTTCCATAGACCTAAAGAGAAGTTTACTCAGAAGTTCAGTATTGCCGCTATAGTGGGCGAATCGAGCACTAAGAAATAGGACATTTGCAGGGACGGGCTTCTGGGTTGGTGATCGTTGGGGGAGCATTTTGGTGACAACGATGTCTATGATCCTGGGTAGATCTCGGTCCGAGAAGACGAACATCTGGTCTGGTAAACATTTGTCCCAAACGAAATCCTCACTATCATCGAAATCATCATTGGGGGGTGTCTAATCACAAGGGCTTAGCAAACGGTCGGTATCATACGGGTGTTGGAGCATACGTCGGGTTGTTCGTCAAGTCCTAAGCTCGAGAGGTCGACCTCAAGGTTTATGGAACTTTCCATCATCATCCGCCTCTTCATCTCATACTCCAACATTTGTTCTTCGAACCTCTCCTCCGCCAGCCCTGTATCATAAAAGTCCTCCGTGATACCAGCATTTCCGATGTATCCAGTCTCCTGCAGGTAGTCCGACATTTCGCTATGAGGCTCTACGAAATTAAACGCCGTTCCACCAGATGTTGTTTTGATTTCCGAGGAGGCACCGTGATCGAGGAGTATCTTCGCAATCCCTTTATGGCGATTGGTCATGGCCCATGTGAGTGGGCTCCACTTGTGGCTGTCCTGTAGGTTCACGTTTGCCCCTGCTGCAACAAGCAGCGTAACTACCTCCTCATGCCCCTAAGTTACCGGAAGATAGCTAATTAGAGAGTTTCTCACCATTGAGGTGTTAGTGCATGTGCGCGTGGTGAACTCACAAAGCAGGCAGCGTAGATGAGAGGACTCGAGCCCTCCTCATCAACGGCGTCCACGTCAATATAATCCCTCGCCTTCCCACTCAATATTTTTTTCACCCTTTCCGGTTCGCCATTGCTCGCCGCCATGTTGAGGAGCTTCTGAAGCCTGGCCCTCTTCTCTTCCTCTGACATCTTTGAGCTGTTGAGAATATCATCCTCATTTATTAGCTCGGAATCGTCTGAATGGAAAGCAGCCTGAGCCGCCAACATGGACTCAAGCCGTTTGTCATTGTTTTCCCGTTCTTTCTCCCTTCGGTCCTCATCGGAATCGTGGTCTATGTCCAGCGAGAAGTTGAGCTTAGCGGGCATCGGTGTCGTAAAGTACTGCGATTGTCCTGTCAGCTCCGTAGATATTTGGTTAACATGGTGAAAATCAAGTCAGAGCATATGTAAGAGGGTGGCTTTATAAAGGGGTTGAAATTTGGGTACGTAATGTCAAGGTGGAATGTATCTTGTGCAAGAAATGGAATAATCTTGGAAGGGAGGGGTTTAGGAACCTTGCCAGGCGTCATACATCTCCCCTTCCTGAACCTCATATTGAGGTCGCCGCCTGTCGTCTAGCGACGTCGGGAGGTCCTTCGGGAGAACCCTCTTCGGCTGCAGGTCCAGATCCTCATCGCCATTGCTTCCAGTGTCAACTTTACCCAAGTCCATATTCTAGAGACCAGGCGGCATGGACGGTGGAACGGGGATGCGCTCTCTTTAGAGCCGGTTTGCGTCTGAATTCCCACCCAGTAATGGATCGGTTGTTATCGTCGGTACGGTGAAGTATCGGTGTGAGCGTATATCAGGGCCTGAGGGGTTGGCGATAAGTGTGGGTGTGGTTGTGTCGATAGCAAAGTAGTTACTGGCGGTGAGTTGTGGCTTGCTCAATTAAGCGTGCTTTGTTCCCAACTTCAGTTAACTTCGGAGCTTGGCTTCACGGTGCCGGTAGACGGAGGCAATTCCAAGCGTCGATGCGGATTGGAAAGAGGGCCCCGCTGATTCGACATTACGAGAACAATACTGACAGATGCGGGATGCGCTTTCTCGATTCTTACGATATACACCTCAAGTATTTCCCTTTTGTAGAATAGTTATAGTACAGGTACATAAGTAGTACATACATAGGTCGCCGCTCCAAACCGCTCGATTTCCTAACCCAGATCCCATAACTCCTCCCAAATGCATCAGCAAACAGGATCGAAGAAGAAGAACATACAATATCTCACTGGACGTTTTTGACGACCATTTTCTGCCGCTCGGGCACCCTGGCAGACAGTTTCTCCCCGTTCTTCCGTCTATTTTCATCCTTCCGCTTGATACTCCCAAGCTGTACTTTCTTAGTTTCCGACATCTTCTTGATCGTCTTCGGTAGATGTCTATGCCTCGCTATCCGTCTGATCTCCGGCATATGCTGATACCGTTTCTTCAATGCTTCGTCATACTCGAGCTTCATCCGTTCCCGAGTGCTTCGTACGTGAGACCTCTCTGAGGCTTTGGCCCGCCATAAACGGATGTTTCCGTCGTCTGATCCAGATAAGACGTATCTTGAATCAGGTGTGAACGCGACCGAGAATATACTATACACCAACAACCATGCGTTAGTACTAACCGTACTCTTCTGGGTTGCTCCGGAACTAAAATTATTGCCCTGGCAAAGCCAACTTACCGCTGCATGCGTTTGGTGTGATAAATGTCCCGAGAGTGACCATGTTCCCGAACGCTATAGATTCTCAGTGTGCGATCATAACTTCCAGTGACTAGCTCCTGCCCAGTTGGACTATAGCACACGTCCATGACAGCAGCGACGTGATCTTTCAACACATTCAGAGCCCTCTCTAACTTTCGCATATCGAATATATAGGCGTTGTGGTCCTCATTACCGATTGCCAGGTTGAAAGGTTCCATGGGATTCCAACTTATAGCGTTTGTGCTCATTGTGGTGATGAGCTTGGTAACAGGTGTCGACATCCGAAGATCATAAAATACCAAAGATCTGTCGGTCCCGGCCGACGCTAGGATGGATGTTTCAGTTGGATTGAATCTGACAACATTAATACTATCGGATCCCCAACTCAGAGTCGCCGTTGGCTTGCTTCGTGAGATATCCCAAATGCCAATCGACGAAGAGGCTGTTGCGAAGACCTGGTCGTGGCGATGGTGTGTAATTGAGTTGAATGAATTGGCGCCTAGGTACGTCATCACAGGTTTAACTTGGTCTTTAGTGGATCTGCCTTCCAGTTTCGATGGGTGGTCCCAGAGTTTGATCTTTTGATCGCTTGCGCACGTTAACAGCCTCCCATCACCAGAGTAGCACATGTCCTTGACCACGCCATCGTGTGCCTTGACAGAGTAGACTTCGCTTCGGTCTGTCATTTCCCATAGCTTGACGACGCCATCGCCGGACCCGCTAGCAACCCGATTCAAAACCCTTGGATCGACAGCGAAAGTGTATACACCGTCGACATGGCCGTTTCCTAACTGCCCGAGAAACGGTTGTGCGAAAAGGCGATCTAATTTTGTTGCGTTGAGTGCTCTAGTGTACTCTCGTGCTTTTTCAAAGGGATGAAGAGCCGGATTAAGGTTTCGAGGAACTGGAGCGGAGGTGGTTCCTTGCGGGACATAGGTGGAGGTAGACCGCGAAATCGCCTTGACTTTCTGGATATATCACGATCGTCGTTAGCTTCTAGACGTTTAAGTATTGTTATGTGCGAGTACATGAGGAATATAGACGACAATGCAGATGATTGGCGTGTGGGGAAACTGAGGGGGGTTACCATTTTTCGACGACCAGTGAGGTTGGCGATGGTGGTGTATGGTAGTGTCTTCGAGTGGTCGCAGAAACTGAAAATGCGTTCGCAGGTTGGTTTTTTTTTTTTTTTTGAATGAGGGACAGTGTCTGGGAAGAGCGGCCGGGAATCACGTGCCATACCGGGGGATGTTCCCGAGTTACCCCACTATCAAATCACGTGTGTTCGTGATAACAACCTCAAGTTTCAAACAATTGATACATATAATATACTAGGGACCAGATACATCCTTTAATTCGAACACTCTCCTCCCCAAAGTTCCTCGCCATTGCTCCCCTCGAGAAAACGGAAGAATGTAAGCTGGTTGCCGTCTCCATCTGCTATCGAGAACTGACGAAACCCCCACTCCTCGTCGCGGATTTCCTGCACTATCTTGAACGTTTCCGACTCCGATGACTCTTCATCTTGGGGTTGTTCCCTCCTTGCCAAAAGCCCGGCATAGAGAGCTTCATGTTGCTCTGCCCCAAGAGCAATCATCGCGCTCGAAGCACGGAACTCGGATTCCTCCCGACAGAGGCTGAAGTAGATATTCGAGGCGGCCTTAGGACCCGCAAATAGTGAGGCAAAGTGTGGCTCTTCGCTTCCCAGCGTGAAGCCTAACTCTTTGGTGTAAAGACGTACGGTTGCGCTGATGTTTCGAGATTGGAAGAAGGGTATTATCTTCCACGCAGAGGCAACCAGGGCCTTGGGATTGAACGGTTCAGTTGCCATTATCGATAATAGTGAGGGGTGGAAGTACGAGAGGTAGGTGCAGCGACACGGCACGGAACCGCGTTGTCACCTGTTTGCCCCAGATTGAGTTGCCTGGGTACCCGCTCCAAATAAATACATGCAAACTTTGGGCTGCCGGTGGAAGTTATGTCATGTACATGTATGTGCATACCTCCCTTCGATATCGTCCCCACACACGCCCTCGATCAAGACCCCGCAAACTACCGGCTCGTATACACGACAATTAACAACTTAACAAACAATGGGCATCAAAGGGTTTGTTTCCTTCCCTTCAAGACTACATTGCTCTAACTAACACCGGTCGTCTTAATCGCCTCTAGCTTGTACGACGAACTAGGGGCTCCAGATAGAGTTCCTCTCGCGAAACTGAGCATCGACCATTTCAAGAGACACAAACGGCATATTCGGGTAGCCGTCGATATCGCAATATGGGCATTCCAGTCACAAGCCGTCCAGAGCCGTAGCACCGGCTCTAATGCCCCTCTGCGGGTGCTCTACTACCGGCTGTGCAGTTTACTCTCCCTCAACATTCACGCGGTGTTCGTCTTCGATGGGAAGGATAGGCCAGACTTCAAGCGAGGGAAGAATGTTCACAAGGGGGAGGGATATTTACTCGCTTTTGCACGGCGGCTGATCACTGCTTTTGGATTTCCAATTCACAACGCCCCGGGAGAAGCAGAAGCCGAGTGTGCTTTCCTTCAAAAGCAAGGGATCGTCGATGCAGTCCTCTCCGAAGATGTCGATACTTTGATGTTTGGCTGCCGACAGTTTTGGCGATCCGGTCCCGACAAGGGCGATTCAAGAGGTCTCGAGGTCATGCAAGTGTATCAGTCGCGAGCAATCAGAGATAGGACTGGCCTTACTCCTCCCGGTATGATCTTGGCCGCTTTGCTAAGCGGAGGCGACTACGATACTGCGGGAGTCGCAGGGGTAGGAATGAAGCAGGCCGTAGCCGCTGCTAGAGCGGGTTACGGGGATGAACTGCTTCAAGCATGTAGACTCGCAGCCTCGGATGGCGGTGACGCTCTTCAGAAGTGGAGGCAAAAGCTACAGACCAGCCTGAGAACCAATCCTGACAAGATATTTTCTCGCAAGCAACCAAGCGCCAAAATTCCAGGGGATTTCCCAAATCTCCAGATTGTCAACTATTACGTTAACCCTCTAGTTTCGGAAACACCCCCGAGGATCAATTGGGATATTTGCCCGAACTTGGAGGCTCTACGAGAGATCACGAAGGCCAAATTTGAGTGGACTGGTAGCGGGAAGTTAATCCGAACTCTATCCGAAAAGTTGCTCTCGTGGCAACTTGGACATAATAGACCTGGAGCGGATGGCCTTATTCTCTCCATTCATCAGCGTACATCTGGACTTAAGGATGGCATGCCGAATAGGTTGCGGGTTACCTTCACGCCCATTCAAGTGGTACCTTTGCCATACACTCACGAGGAAGATAATGTGTATGTACGATCTGGACCAACGCTGGATGCAGAAGAACTGCTAGACGATCCGAACGGCTACAGCGATTCCGACAAGGATGACATTCGCGTCAATGGCGTAGCTACAACCGAATCAACTGCGGGGAAGCCCGATCGCCCAAAAACAGAATATGATCCCCGGAACAACCAAAGAGTGTGGATCTACGAAGAATTCGTCGCCCAGGGCGCAAGTAGTCATATCCAACTTTGGGATGATAACGAGGCGAAGAAAAAGGCCGCAAAGGCGAAACAAGCGGAGGACAAGCTTCAAAAATCGAACGCTCGGAAACAAGTAAAGAAAGCGACGACGACTTCAAGCCAACGAACGATACAGTCGTTCTTCCAACAAAAGAAAACGGCCACCAATGTCGCAAAGTCCGCAGCCGCCAAACCCCTGCTCGTAGGCCTGGATTCTGATGATAGAAAGGAGAATATACCAATAACCATAGACATAGACGCTGTTGATAAGGAGAGTATGCCCAAGCCGAAAACCCAGGTGTTAGACCATAGTTCTCGTGGGAATGGTGGTCGGAAGAAATTTGAGAAAATCGTCACCAGACCGAGTTTGCCCGGAGCCTGGAAAGTCGCCACCAATGATGAAAATGCTCTATGCGACGTCAGTCTGTGCGATTTGACTAAAGATGATGATAGTTATGAAGACGTTTAGGCTTGGATTGTAGGCTCTTTTGATTCTCCTTACAAATGACTGGAGTTCGGGATTATATTTTGGAGTTCCAGCCTGCATTTTAGCTTGGGAGTTCGGTTCTTCATTGCGTCTAGCTTCTTGTTCTGGCATTTCCAAAGGCGTTGTTCGGATGTAGTTGGTGGCGCCAGTGCTGCCACCTTGCCTTGTACATGTAGTTACTTGGGTATCTATCTTTTGATAGATCGCAAATATATATCAACGGACTAGCACGGAACTGAATGCTGCCGATTTTTTTTTGAGGCCAGAGTCGCCGGGTCTAATACCTGAAACTCCAATCGTTAAATATCGTGACCCCCCATGCTTCAGAGATGAAACTATCAAGTCCTGAATACCAGGACAGTGATCAATACAAGCGACCCAATTGTATACCAGCCGCCGTCCACTATCAAGCCTCCAGGCTATAAATACCAGCCGACCTCCCGCCCTTAAAGCTAAAGGAGTTTGACGTTCACGATAATATTCGCAATCTTAGTTTAAACGCATACCGCACAAAATGGAGGCCCCGCCGAGCCCGTCCGGTTTCCGAACCGACAAGCCGTTCCTTTCTCTCCTCAACATCGACTTGCTAGTTCAAGTCGCGAGTATCACATTCCTCCACCCGCTTGGCGCCTGGATGCTGCCGCTCTCCTTACGGACCTTAACTTTTCAATGGCACCACCCGCCCCTCTGGGGCTCGATGCTGTATGCGGCCATAGTTACATTAACATGGTTGTTACAAGCGCTCAACCATAGGCTAGCGTATGGTAAAAATAGGGAATTCGATAAAACTGAGGAGGTGCTTGTTATCACTGGAGGATCCAGCGGGCTGGGACTCCTATTAGCGCAAGTTTATGGCATGAGGGGGATGTCTGTGGCTATCCTCGACGTCAATGAGCCCGAAGTCGAAGTTCGAAATGTTGAGTTTTACAAATGCGACGTCGGCAACTACAAGGAAGTCCAGGCAGTGTCGAAACAGATTACCGAAGATGTATGCCATTTCACAAACTGAATTCAAAAGTAGCATGCTCTAACGAAATATTTCGCCTTAAGCTCGGCCCACCAAGCGTACTGGTAAATAATGCTGCGGTGGTCCATGGGAAGACGATTTTGAATTTATCTGAGGATGAGATTCAGAGGTGAGCTATATCCCACATGCGGATATATTGTGGGTCTATGCCTTCTAATAATCAACGTCCTTGCAGTACCTTCGGCAGCAATGTCCTGTCAAATTTCTGGACCATCAAGGAGTTCCTACCCGGAATGATTGAGGCGAAGCGGGGTACAATTGTTACTATCTCGAGTGTTCTGTCGCATATTGGGCCCAAACAATGCAGTATGTGGGACCCGAAAACTGAATAGAACCGTTGAATTCTAACATGAGATTTTCTAGGCGATTACGCCGCTTCCAAAGCGGCTGTGAGGCTACTTCACGAGTCTCTTACTGCAGAAGTAGCACAATACGAAAACATCAAGACCTTGCTTGTCTGTCCCGGGCAAATCTCCACCCCTCTATTCGATGGCGTCGATACTCCATCCACTTTCTTTGCCCCTGTCTTAGAACCAGTGGATGTTGCGAAGGAAATCATGTCTGCGATTGACTCTGGTGCTGCTGGAAATCTGGATCTTCCTCTATACTCCAAGTGGATTGTTGTTATGCATGCTCTCCCTGTTAGCATTCAGAGATTCTTGAGGTGGATCAGTGGATGTGATGATGCTATGAAGACATTCCGTGGTAGAAATGCTACGGACAAGTTGAATGGCAAGAACTGAAGAGGGGACATAGTCTATCCCTCGTGATGTTTTGGTTAATAGCATCGGATGCACCAGTTTTGTGCATCTTGATTCTAGCCACAGTACATATACAAATACATATCTCGCCTTACCGTAACCCCGGCCATCCTTTGCGCTTGCATATTATCTATGTATCTTTAGATCAATCGTATTTGAAAGCCATCCGAAGTAGGCAGCGCTGTGTGAGTAGCTTAAACTGTGTTCAGGTGCAGACCTAGCTCGGGGGGAGGATTGCGTGTTGCAAGCTTCAACGTTGGTTACCTAAGCCGCCGCCTCACCACCACAACGGCCTTGTCACTTGACCCGCATCAACCATCCTCTATTCCATCCGACCCAGCAGGCGTCACCACATGTCCCCGGTACCGACCATCTTATCCTATTCATCTTGACCTCCCCGCTATATTCGAAAACACCCCACGCTCGCGACGTGAACACGTCCCCACGACCCGTGATTCTTTCCACCTAGCTCTCCCCGTCTGAGAATCACATACTCTTCATACATTCAATCACGATGTCATCGCGTTACGAGGAAGCTAAGAATGTTTCCAAAACGGATCCCGACAAGGCGGTGGCCTTGTATAAACAGATACTATCGGAGAACCCGGGGATGAATGAAGCTGCGTTGAAAGAATATGAGCTTGCTTTGATGGACCTTGGTGGTATCTACCGGGATAGAAGGTAGCTAGCTCTCAACCGCATCCCCTTCAGTAGCTTGAACAGAGCTCTAATAGCTCCCTTAATATATGAATAGGCAGACACAAGAACTCGCAGAACTAATCACCACGAGCCGATCTGTGATGACATCCTTCGCAAAGGCAAAAACCGCGAAGATTGGTACGGACCGGTCACAAAGAGCTATCCGATCCTTCAATCACTGACATAAGCCCGCGTGTACAGTCCGTCAGCTAGTCGATCTCTTCACCACCATCCCCGATACCGTCGACCTTCAGATCAGTGTCACAAAGTCATGTGTACAATGGGCTGTATCCGAACGCCGATCCTTCCTTCGACAAAACCTCGAGACCCGACTTGTTGCCCTCTACCTCCAGAAGCAATCATACCATGAGGCTCTAACTTTGATCAACTCGCTCCTTAAGGAGCTCAAGAGATTGGATGATAAGATGGTTCTAGTAGAAGTCCAACTGCTCGAATCTCGCGTCTACCATGCCCTCCGAAATATTCCCAAAGCCAGAGCGTCCTTGACCTCAGCCAGGACGTCAGCGAACTCCGTATACTGCCCTCCATTAATGCAGGCAAATTTGGATATGCAATCTGGTATTCTGCATTCAGAAGAGAAGGACTTCAAGACGGCATTTTCGTACTTTATCGAAGCTTTAGAAGGCTACGCATCACAGGACGATACCGACAAGGCCGTGGCGGCATTAAAATACATGCTACTTTGCAAGATCATGCTTAACCTGGCGGACGACGTCCATTCCATAATCACAGGAAAGGTTGCCTTACGCTACGCAGGGAAGGACGTGGATGCTATGAAGGCTGTAGCAAAGGCCCACTCGAACCGATCGCTCGCGGAATTCCAACAGTCGCTGATGGAATTCAAGGACCAGCTTATCGCTGACAGCTTCATCAAATCCCACCTCCACGCCCTCTACAACACGTTGCTTGAGCAGAATCTATGCAGGGTTATCGAGCCGTTCTCGAGGGTTGAGATAGCTCATATTGCCAAGCTAGTCGGTGATATGAGCCCAGCCAAGGTTGAGGACAAGCTATCACAGATGATACTAGACAAGGTTATTAACGGAGTTATTGACCGTGGTAGCCAGTGCCTCATCATATACGAAGAAACACAGAAGGATAAGGGTTTCGAGGCAGCTATTGAGACGATCAAGAAGCTAAGCACTGTTGTCGATGTGCTATATACAAATCAAGCCTCTCAATTGGATTAGATACTATCTAGCATTTAGATGTATAGCGATAGCAAGACCGGAATTATAGTACAATAGGATAAAAAGCCCTCCCCAGTCGTATATAACCCATGCTTCACAAATGTCAACATGAGAGAGAAAAATATAGCTCCCAAGTCTCAGTGCGTTCGTCTCATCATTATCTGACGGACACGGAGGATGACGCCGTTCATATCGCCCTCAAGCTTCTTTTTGAGATTGGATTGACGACAGCATGTCATCCATGATTTTCTTTGCAGTATCGGGCGACAAGATGTCTTGCCGGAACTGCGGTTGCCGCAGGAGGTCCAGCGCGTTCAGCGTAAAAGAAGGATAGCTAGCAGGGTCAGCATGTATGTACCAAGCAGGTAGTAGCAGTATCATCTATTTGTATCAGGAAACTCACATCAAGAATTTGACATACTCTGGCTGCCGCCAATAATCCAAATACTCCAGATACTGTAGGAACGCCTCATCTTGTAGATACTTAGATTGCGCAAGGTAGTTCAAATAGAATGGGTTTGCAAGGCATTGTACGAACTGTCGTGAAGGATTGAATATGGCTTAGTGATCAGACGAGATGCATGGGGGTTGCAATATTGGGTCAAAACCTACTTCAAGTTCGATCTCGAACCGGGCCTTATCATCCGGGGTCGGTGCAGCAGCCATCTTGGTCCCTTTGGTGACCAGTCGCGTGCTTCAGAGAGATTTGACAGTTTTCACAGGGAAATATTCATCACGTCGAAGACTCGAGGATATGGGCCTATGTTTGTTTGGAAGGATTGATCCCAAGGAGGACTGATGCAGCATGCCAAAGGAATTTGGCTCCAACACACCAAGTGGCATAGAACCACCACACCAACCAACAAAGAAACGACTTGAAATTATACTTCCTATAAAGATCACAATCCCGATAGCCACTAACGTTCGGTTTAGATATATGAACCTTCACAACAATAAAATCTCGCCCCTTTTATGCCACAATTGATTACTTAATTTCCATGCAAAGACAAGCGAAGCAAATTCCATTCAAGAAACCACACGATGAAACAATGAACTAGCATCAAAGAGAATATGAGGGATGAGGTAGGTCAACCGACTAGAGCATAAAGCCTTGCATGAAACGAAAGTCGAGCTACTATGGACAGAAACAAAATGCGGGTATCTGCAAATTATCCCAATTGAACTTTGTCGAGCCTGATTCCAACACCGCAACCAATCTTCCTAATTAGACTAATCCCACCATTACCAAAATTTGGCCAAAACTGGCCTCCTACTCCGTCTTCGTGGTGTCACTCTTGGTGATCTTTTGGCGGTCCTGGTAAACGCTCACGAGTTTTCCAGTAAGGTCGTTCGCGTATGCCTTCGCCTTCGCAGAGTAGTCGGCAGTGTGCTTCTCCGCCAATCCACGAGCATTTTGAAGCTGGTCATTGGCGGCAGCGGAGGCCTGGCGGATGTGGCTATCGATGAGCTCTTGGTTTTGGAGATACACCAAAGGAACGGTGAATAGAAGAACATCGGCTAGAGAATCCCGATTAGTCTATGACCCTTGTTATTCGTGAGATGGTGCTTTTTCGGAACATACCGAAGATCAAGAGGCTCCAGATTGGCATAAACTTGACCAGGAAGTATCCAATCAAAGAGAAAACAAACGATGCGATTGTAACCGTCAGGTTCTCCACAAAGATAACTCGCTGAAACTCCAAGACAATAAAGTTCAAGAACTCGTGAATTTCGGCGAACACCATCTCGAGATTCTCACGAGGAATAGTGTAGTATTTTGCCGGGCGAACTTGAGTCATGAAACCAGTTCCTGTTGTCGGCCTCCCGAGATACTCGATTGCGGCCGTGGCTATATGGATCAGTAACCAGTCATATTTGATCCCGGATAATTTCGTAGGACACTCACCAGCAAAGGTGATATATGCAGCTTTGAACGCATATCGAAGAATATTGACGTAATGTCCAAGCAAGAGAAACGCGAGGGATGATGCAAAGAGCAGACCAGTAGTTCTGGGGTATTTCCACTATAAAAAGCATATCATCAGTATAGAGCTAATATGCAGAGAATCGGGTTGAGCGTACGGTGAAAGTATCGTAGAATAAGCTGTGAAAATGTGTGACAGTAGTGTCCTTGTGGATGGACTCCTTGAAAGGATTTGGTTCCTTTGACTGGTCTGTGGTTACTCGGTCAGTATATGTAATCGAGAGAAGACGGTGCAGCTCCGGTGAAGGCTATGCGGCTAGTATCGTTCCGAAGGGCTTGGGCCTAGTTAAGCTGTACTTTAATCGTCGGCGATATGTTAGTATATATCAACCGATAAGGGTACTGGAGAATCCGAATATTTCTTACCTTACCAAGACTGACGTCAGCGGTGCTATGATCTACAACCGGGTAAGGGTTGGCAGAATCGTCAGACATGATGGCGATAGTTCAAATCGTGCTGTGTTCGATGTGGATAGAAGAATTCTTTCGGCGTGGGGTTTGTATTGGCGATATTATTCGAAGGAAACAGTGGCTGCAAGATGTGTCGAGGGATGTTTTTGTGGGATGGGTTTTTGGGACCAGAAAACAACAGATATGCCGGTATGCAGCCACAGGTCACATCATTATAATATACAAAGCTAAGAGAACGGCCTAGGGTAAAGCGGGAAACTGTGTAGTGCCCAAATCGGAAGTCTCGAGCAAATACTGGCCGTCGTGGCCGAGGACGTGTGGAAGTCCTTTGCATTGCTTTCACAATTTTGCAGGTGGCCAGCGGGCTTGTGACTTTTGGCATGACCCCTCTGCACGCAACCAACACCACATGCTAATTCCAGCTCACGATATTGATATCGAGTCTGACTCTTCAGATAATAGGCTTGCCCTTGGTATTACCGATCAAAGAGAGAACCTTTTTCTATTTTTCATTTTCCGGTTACCATACTTTGGTATGTACATGAAGTAGTACACGATCTGGCATTATCGCCATGGCGGCCCACAGTTCAAGCCACAATCTAGAGATACAGCATTCGGGTTTTTCGTTATCGCCCTCAAGCTAGGCCCTAAGCGATCCAAAAAGCAAGTTTGCCGACGTCACAGTCGCACAGACCAGGCCGAAGACTTGGCGGTGTGGGGTATCCCCGATCATGCCCGTGTAGCTTAGGCTGTTTATGCAACAAGCTCCTTGCTTCTCCTCCATAGCTCAATATCCTTTAGACTGATCTCACGGAGCGTATTGATACTCGCCGCTTTCCCAGTAACCGCACCCTTCGCAACCTCGAGGGTACGGGTAATACTAGCAGCATGAGCAATCGCGTATGTGGCTGTCAAAGTCCTGATCTTGATGACGCCCAACCTCTGTTACATGGTTTCAATCCATCAGTCCCCTAGCTTCTAGACCACGTCTGAGTATTTGCGGTAACTTACGGGATCCTTGGCCGAGCCGTCGTGAACACCATCCCCCAAATCCCCAAACCAAGCCTTTAAGGCTGAGGTGTAGTACCTGAGATAAGGGTTGCTGTCAGATAATTGAACATACCATCCTGATATCACGGGCAGACATACTTTTTAACTTCTTCAGTGTCCTGGACAATCTGCGCAGTGCCACTGATTGAAGCCCAATCCTGATACCAAGTCAGTCATTTGGCCTCTAGTGAACCTGACTAACTACAGTACTTACGGAGTCCTTGAGGAACGATATGTTGACATGTGGGTCGTTTTTCAGCTCGTCCGCTTTACCAGTTGCTGTATTTGTGTGGAAAACGAGGTCGATGCCGTTTTCAGTACCAGCTATAGCCATGCATCGGCTCACCAACATCCCGCTGACAGCATCTCGAGTGGTCATCATACCGAACTTGCATTTGGTTACAAATTCGATGAGGCCATTCACTTTCCCCTCGACTGAGGTTTCTGTGTCGAGATTCTTCTCCTTGTAGGGGTCGACTGGTTTATTGCTCGCAGATTCTGAAAGCGACATATCGAAAGATCTTTGGCGATAGTGATGTTATTCCAAAGGAATCGATTTAAGGCTGCCTAGGTGTCTGGGCTTCTGTGGATTGTCAATACTCGAGGCCTCTTGAATGAGGGCTGGCTGATAGATGATTATCCGGGCAGGACCTGACAAAGCACTGAATGATTTTTATTTTATTTTAAAATCACCTAGGCATAAAGACCTGAAAATGATATGTGGTTTCAATTTTACGTCAGTCTGAGATATACATATCTCCGTAAGAGTATGTCCATTTTTGACACTTTGTGATGTCAGGAATTTGTGACGTCAACTCCATATCTGAGCTCGATGATTGAAGATACACCTAAAAGGAACCTGTTACACCATGGACGCCAAATCGAAAATAACAAAACCCCCAAACAAGGAAAGTATCGCGAGCCAAAGCCTGAGACCTAATGCCTATTCTCGACGTACTAGCTACTCCGTCTCAATCGCCTCAATCGCCTCAACCGCACGCTCTGCTTCGTTTTCAAAGAATCTAACAAGTAGCTCGCCTTTCTGGATAAGCTGCTTCTCAGCCCGTTTTGAAACATCCATAATCCATTCAGCAACGGTCATATCCCGTTCGGGCCCGGATAGCCCCTTTGCCTGTGGTTCAACTTCCTGGTTCTCCTTCAATCCATCGATATAGACCTCAACATCCGTTGATTGCCATGGCTTTTGTGACTGAACCGGAGCAAAGGACACATCTTCCGCTCGATTTCGGGGAGTCATCAGCGCTAATGCCCCATTGTGTGATTTTGATAAGACGGAAAGAGGCGTTCGCGATTGCTTCGGAGAAACTACTATCGATTGCTCCCTAACATCCTCTGTCGGCGAGGTATGTTGCTCTGCTATCCTCGGCTCCTCGGCTGCCCTTACAAAGCTTACGCCTTTGATAGATTCGCGAAAACTAGTTGCTACCGTCATCTGCGACGCCGGCATCGAAAATTGAGTGTTGGGGATGCTATCTTGAGATCCAATGTCGCTTGGCGGACACGGTGACGACCGGGTTTTGTCAGCGTCTGATGTCGGTGCAGTTTTAGCTTGACCAGCGTTCTGTGGGGCGGTCTCGCATGGCCGTGTATAACCGTTTAGGGTAACGTCGATGGTATTATCTTCAGACGTCGAGCCCTTTATTATGGCTAGCCTGGCGTCTTCTATCCCAACATTAGGATTATCTCCAAAGTCGTCCAGAATTGTCTCCTGTTCCTCCGTAACTGAGTCATCGTGAGTGTTTGGCACCTCCACATCGTCTTCCTCAGCTGTAACGGAAACAGATCCCTGAGTAGGCGGTATACTCGGCTGCACACTCTCGGCGTTACTGCTTATGGAAGCTTTAGGAGGTGCAGGGTTGGCCTGTTGAGGCTCTTGGGATGTCCCTAAGGGAATTGGCACCGCGGTTTCCTTCTTTTTAGGGCTCACCCTCGGCTTCGCTGCCTTAACTGCCTTAACTGTTTTTCTCTTTTTACTAGTTCGCCTATCTTGCCCGTCATCCGTCACTACGTCAGACTTCCGTTTCATGTCCTTATCCTTAGTGGGAGATATCGATGTAGAGCGGGCGACTACGAGCTGAGTAGGTGGCGTATTCTGAGGATTTTGGCCATTGCCTTGAGAGTCGTCGACTTCCTTGACAACCAAAGCTGTTTCGACGGTTGCATCAGTAGATGGTGGATCCATGGTTGGAGTTGGTACTGGAACCTGGGTTTGGGGCTCCGGTTCTGAACCTAGGGGCGTGGGTTCAAGCCGTTGAGACGTGGCAGGGTGTACAGGTTGTAATAAAACGGGTTCACCGTTACTCTCAACTCCACCTGTTGCCATAGCTTCATCAGATACGGCCCGGGAGGTCGGCGGAACTTGAGTAGTGCTTTCTATCCCGTTGGGGTCATCCAGGCTTGTGACATCACCGACCGCTGATTGCGTATCCGTGGATTCCGAGCCTTTAGGCTTCGTTCGCGTTAGTATTTTGCGCCGCGGCTTTGGCTGATGTTCTTGACCCTCCATGAAGCCAGTAGAATCAGGGGTTGGGGAGCGCCGAGATGCCGGTTTTGTCCTCGTTAATCTGCGAGTAGCCTTTTTGAGTGGTGGCTGAGCGGCCTCAGACTCCGCGGGTTCGTTGGAGCCTTCCAAGTCTGTGGGCTCGGAGCCAGGAGCGATAGCGTCGGCGTTCTCCTTCTCATTATTATTATTATCATCCGGGCCTTCAAATCCCTCCATAATTTCCCGCTCCAATTCCCTATCGATCTCTTCATCGCTTGGTCTAGGAACATTTATAGGCGTTTTTGATGTGGTTTTCTTCATACCCTTTGCTGGTTTGGATGCAGTTGACGGCCGAGTAGCTTTCTTCTTTTCCTTTAGTTTGGAGTTGACCGGGGTATTGTGGATACTTGTGGACCCCACGTCGCCGTCGTTCCCATGAGCTAGGTGGTCCGGGGCACTGACGATAAGGTTCAGCGTCGAGGGTTGATTCGCCATACTGGCCCTTGTAACCCGACGCTTAGTCGGGCGGGGCTTCTGGGTTTCGTGACCCTCAGAAGGAGGTTGCTGTCCGTCTACAGTGTCTGCTGTATTCTCGCCCTTGTTTGGAAATAGTAGCTTCTTACCACCCTCTTCCATAGCTGCGCTTCCTCTCTTTTTCCCACGGGCTGGCTTCTTCGATTCCCCTCCATCACCGTCGGCTTCTCCATACTTCAAGGTTGAATTCTGCTTGTCTTCGGAATCTGATTGGCCTCTGGGGGTAGCCTTTTTTCGTTGGGTAGAAGCAGGTGGTTTTCGAGCACGGGAAACCCTTCTTTTCGACCCAGATTTCTCTTCTACTTCTCCCGCGTCACTTGATTGGACGACGTTATCTTCTTTTTCATTCGTGGCGGAAACCGAAGCATCTGCCGTATGACGTAAAAACACACAGTCCCCAGACCCCAGCGACTCATGTGCTTCTCTATTGGAGGAGTTAGCAGTTTCTAATCGGAAAAATTTGAACACACTCACCTTGGATCATCATTTTGTTCCCAGGCGTCAATGGATAGCGAGCAGTAAGGGCAGTAAACGGTGTCGTCACCCTCCCCCCGAGGCCTGAATATGAATCCTGCCATTACGACCTTGAATGACGCAAGCTAGTTAGCCTACCTAACATGGGTAAGGGGAAAGTTTCAAAGGTTTAAGATCAATGTACCTTTTCCACGGTTGGTTTCCATCCCTTCTTGCCCTCGTGAGGCCACCACTGGTCGAAAGTCATCCGTCGTGCCCGACACATTTCCTCCCCATATGGTTCGGTGACTATCTGCCCGTCGACAACCAGATCTCTGCACATTGTAAGTGCCCACCCGCACGTGGTACCATGTCGCCCATGTTGCTCAGCCGGATCATCTTCTGGTTCCCAAAATGACATATTCTTTTGACATAAAAAGCACGCTGCGTTATCCTCTTCGCCTTGGGTCGGTTTAAAATAGAAACCGGCCCTAGCCATCTGTTACTCCGAATGCGAGTGTCAGCGGATCATCCTCAACGTTCCTAGAAACAACATCGTACCAGCTCTGCGGAAGGGTGGTTCGCCGGCCAGGTCCATTTCGGGGCCTTTGATCCCTTTTTAGCATTGGATTGTCGTTTACGCGCCGGCGGTGATGTGAACGATTTGAGCCGCTGTTCTTGTGTATAGTATTGTTTAACGCCAATAAAATTTACTGACGAGGCCGACTTCTCATCGACGCCCGAGCCGACAACTTCTGTGATAGTAGTCTTCTTGACATTGTTTTGCTGCCGTGTTGAGAGCCTGCGACTCATGTTGGGTATAGAATGTGGACTCTATGTATAAGCCGGATGTTCGTGGACCGAGATAAATCTAGAGATGGCAATCAAGTCGGTGTTTTCTACTGGATTACCAGAATGTTGTTGTGACGCTGATGAAGGTTAATGTCAATGTCAATGTTAGGGGTATCCATGAGCGACGCCCGCGCGTGTTGTTGTTTTTGTTGTCATGAATTTGGTGTTTTGCTTTGGCAGCTGCTTTTGGAATGGTGCGGATCCCTGCTGATTTGGGAGCCGCATCCCCCCAGAATACCACGCCTACAACCCATTCCATTGTACTTGAACTTGAGTCGACATTGCATTGCATTGCACAAGGATAATATCTACTGCTCTAAGCTTCCGGAGATTAACTTCTTCGTTGACTACAAGGTTATCTACTATAGCTATTCGATATGAGCGTTTACGTCTCAGCGTATGAAATTTAGAATATAGGCGGGGGGGTCGAGGTTTTCGCCCACTCCGTATCTCCATATCTCAACTCCATCAGAATACTCGCAGCTTGGATTTCTGCCTCCTGCTCGTCCTCCGGAGATTCGGGATAAGATAGCCGGGGTGGCATCCACAAACCTTTGCAAGTTGTAAGGTATCGCTTCCATGCCTCCTCTACGGGTGGTAGCTTCTCCTGCCTATCAGCTCTCATGACTCCCTCCTCAACGTAGATCTGCCACTCTACAACTGCCTGCTTTGCCTTAACTGCCTCAACGACGAAGGTCTCAATCTGAAGAGTCTCCTCACTCCCGTATCCTTTCCCACTCAACAAAATATCCCCACGTTCCTTCTCACACAATGCCGGGAAGTCGTTGCCAAAGATTGGGGACAGCGCGTCGCGTATGCTATAGCAAAAGCGGGAGCATATGGCTTTCGCCGCAAGGTATGGTATCCAAAATCCTACAAAAAAGGATGGCAAAGTGCATTAGCGACATATTCTTAGCTCGTCATAAAAGCGACTGCTCACCTTGCGCTTCGATGTTACCACCAGTTATACTAGCGTAGCAATCATTGAGCCCGTTCCTAGTTACGCAACGGCGGGGAGTATTCTTAAAGTATCCCCAAAATTGTATTTATTAGTTTGCTCCCAGATGTTTCATTGGTGACAATGTTACAGCAAATTGCTGGTATACCTTTTTCCGTAGAGCATCAAATTCTGATGACTTGAACATAGGGCTAATCCGGACATGTCCTGTTTCATAATCCCAAAGTACTGAATGAACTACCTCTCGCCCAGAATCATGGTCTCGGGTTGTAAAGGTATATTTGTGAGCTTCGGATACGAAGGGGGGTTAGTGAAGGTTTGCGTATTATCGGACCAATCCTCTGGTAGAGAATTAACTCGACGCTTACCACGTAAATCTGTTCTTTTTAAGATATACTTGAGATCTCGGTGGAAAGTCCGATAAAAACGACCGTCCTTGAAGTCAGTGCCGTGTATATCAGAACCCGGTGATGGAAGATTGATGCGGAATGACTGGTGAGACTTGTGCAAGTCGTTGGTTTGTGGGAAGTAATAAGGGTAATTGACTCGATTCTCTTCGTAAGTAAACCCATCCCTTCGCTCGCTTACTGATATGCAAGTCTGTGTCGTAGCCATGTCAATTTTGTGATACTTCAGTGCAACGAAAGAAACTGAAACAATCGGATTTCCTAGATCTAGGTTCTGGTCATCAATTGCTTGCTGGGGATGATAAAATCCAAAGCTTTGGTACTCATTGACCAGATCAAAGCTTCTGTAAAGGTGTACCCAACGCTTCTTATGCCACATATCCTTATACTTTCATTGGTCTATCATCCTCGGCGTACAAGTAGCTCTTAGCAACTACAGAACTTCCCTGATGGCCATTAACACATCCCAATACCGGCTGTTCGAATAGTTTCTCGTTATCATCAGACTGGTTTCTAACGGTGATGTTTGTAAAAGGGCTAGGATACAGGGTTCGAAGATGGGAAGCATTGCGGCCGACAAGTTTGCAAGTCCTCAAACCCCTATATGCACAAGAATAACAAGGTTAACACTCATTTTACAAATATTTGGATCTGGGTCTCGGATCGATGGGCTTATTGAACCTTTACTTTAGAGTTACATTGCAATGTTAATAACCCTAAGTTAGTGGGAGCAATGTGGCTTGGTGTTCAATTTGATATCATCGTGTCACGAAGTATGAGTGTTATAACTATAATATCATCGAATTCCCACTATTTGTATATTAATTACAGGCACTAGGAACGCATTGATTGTGTAATTGAGAGATTGATAGATGAAAGTATTTTAAGATGAATGATTGAAAGAATTAACCCTACCCACCACTATATTTGGCCCCTCCTCTCGTTAGTTTATGGGAACCTGCATATTTCATCTTCTCTTCTCTTTCAACCGGGGATGCGGGAGTGCTGTCTTCTGGCTGAATTTGCAAACACAAACCCACTGAATAGCCCGCCTCACATGCTGCTTGTACCCGTGAATGCCAATCCAGGGAGACTGTTAGGTCATTGTAATATCAAGACTACGTTTGATTGCTCAGAATACCTTAGTCTGTTGGAATAACGCTCAACTAAGGGGGGAATATCTTGTAGGAGGTAGTCTTAGAAAGAGGTATACTTCAAGTGGATGAAACTCCGGGTTGGGCAGAGGAGGCCTTTTTGATAGCAAAATAAAAAAAAATACCATAGTGGTCCTTTTGATTAGGGCAGTCGTCCAATGACTTTAGTACAGGAAAGAGACGAGGGTCTATCAAGGAACAGCGTGCAACAAGCCCAGACAACACCAACAGCAAAGGTAGAGTCCAAAAGTTATGCGGCAAAAGAGACAAAGAGGGATTATTTTGTTAGGAGATCACGCAGGGCCTTGAGCTAGAGCTTGCAGACCACTAATCGTCATCGTCGTCGAAATCGGACAGCTCCTCCTCCTCCTCCTCCTCCTCCTCCTCCTCCTGGAAAACACTCTCTTCATCCGAGTCGGACATTTCTACGTATTTTGAAGCTTTGGTAGCTGCGGCTCGTCCTGGTCTAGCCCTAGGAGCAATGGGCTCTGGATCACTTGAGTCGACATCGATGGGGGGAGGTTTGCGAGCAGGTTTGACATCTTCGCCTGACTCTTCGTCGCTGAGATCAACCTTTCGGGATTGTTTGACTGCCTTAGCTGCCTTGGGAGCCTTTGGGACCGAGTCCTTCTTTGCCCCCGCTGGACGCCCACGCCTCTTCGTTGCCTGTGCCCTTGCTGCTGTGGCATCGTCGTCGTCGTCGTCGCTGTCTGCTAGCTGTGTCTTTTTTGCTGGCTTTGTGGAAATATCCTTTTTTCCAGTGATAGAAACCTTCTCTTTACCTTTAGCGACCGGGCTTTCCGCGTCGGGATCATCTATATTTTAAAGATTGTTCTTAGTATCGCTCGTTCGAAGGTCTATATGGTACCCGTTACTCACTAAATATGCCTTTATTTTGCCCATAGTCATCATCTTCCATATCATCATCTGAAAGATCAATGATCCTTTGAGCGTTTGCATTTGCAGCTAGCGCTGGCGCCCTCTTTACAGGAGTGTGATTCTTAGCATCGTCGTCACTGAAGTCGAAGATGTCTCTATCTAGTTCCTCCTTGACAGGTTTAGCGGCGGGCACTGCCTTCTTGGTGACCTGGAGAGTCATCTGCTTTAGCTTTGGGGCGGCTTGCTTTGGCGCAGGCTTAGCCTTCTTCGGCTTGATCACGAAATCATCATCCGATTCCCCATCCGAGCCCGTGATGAGCTTTCTGGCGGCAGCCTTGCTAGCTGTTGTCTTGACCTTTCTGGACTTCTTCAGGGCGCTGCGTTTTGTTGCTCGTTCTTGGTCTTCTTTCAACTGCTTGTACCATTCTTCCATGAAGATATCGAGGTCTTCTTTCCACAGATCCTTTGGCGAACGCTTGGCAAGAGCATCGATTTCTTCTTCCTTAGCTCCACACTCGGCCAGTAACTTCTCGACCTTTTCCTTGGTTAACGACCAAATGGGCATCTACTCAGACGTTAGTAAAACATATTGTATGGCCAACGGTAGGTGTACGTACCCCCAAAAGGTAGTTGTATCCGTCGCCGACTCCATCATCTCCCGTGCTGGCCTCGTTTTCTTCGACGGGCTCAGTTTCTCCAGCTTCTTCGGCCTCTTTCTTGTTCGAGATTATGTCAAATTTCTGCGATCGAAGTTCCGCAATAAGAACAGCCCTCTTTTTGTTCGATACCACTAGCTCCTTTTTAATGATCATCTGAACAAATCGAGCCTGGTTGGTGAGCTTCCTCAACTGCTTGTTAAGTTCACCAAGACAATAGTCCTGTTGGCTTCGTTAGAGAGTGAATGGATGAGTGATTCGATATGGAATGTTTATCCTACCTTGCGAGCCTGGTAAAGTTTTAGACGGACGAAGTAAAATTCCTTGAGGATATCCTCAGGAGTTTCGTATCTAGTTAATCTACCTTGCGCATCGAAAGCGACCATATTGGTGGTGCTGGCTGTTTTGTTAAGCTTAAAGCGGGCTTCGAGTCCCTCCTTGAGAGCTGCTTCCATAGACGCCTTCGAGTCTAATTCTACTATAAAATGAACCCGAAGATCGGAGTTGTAGTCGAGATAATCTTTTATCCAGGCCTTGTCTACCTTGGCAACTTTCTTGTCCTTGTCCTTGCCCTCCTTCTCAGGTGGCTTCATGATGTCATCGAGTTTTTCTTTGAACTCCTGAGTCCAAAGTCGGACGGGCAGTTCGGTAATTTCGACGGTGGTGTCATTGACCTGGTTTATGATCCCGGAGAACTGATACTTTTCGGGAGTTAAACGCTCGACTCGTCCTTTGAACCCACGGTACCACGGCTGCATTGGCTCAAGCTCCTTGTCATCTAGGAGACGCCGGATGTTCATGGCCACATCCTCTGGATTGTAGTTGGGGATGCTGGAGCTCCATCCAGTACCAATACCATCCGATCCGTTCATTAGAATGAGGGGTAGCACTGGGGCGTACCAATTTGGTTCGATCTTGTCCCCATCCTCATAATTGTATTCGAGGATGGCATCGTCTAGGGCAGGGAAGAGGGCCCTGGCGAATGGTGATAACATCGTCGAGATATAACGAGCGCTTGCTGCATCTTTACCTCCCCCTAGCCTTGACCCGAAGTTACCAATCGGTTCAAGAATATTCACGTTGTTGCTGCCAACAAATGTCTGGGCAAGAGCTATGATGGTTTGTGCGAGAGAAACATCACCATGCTGATAATGCGTATGGTCCAAGACGTAACCGGCGAGCGATTGAACCTTGATTTCTTTTGTGAGCTTCTTCTTGAAACAACCAAATAGAACCTTCCTTTGGCCCGGTTTTAGGCCGTCGATAGCTGATGGGATGGAACGTATATTGTCGGCCATCGAAAATAGAATCAGCTCCTTATTGATAAAGTCATCGTACGAGATTTTCTCAATGCTATGATCAAGATAAACGCCGGGGCGGTATTGTCGGAGCCACTCCTTTCGCTCTTCTATTTTCTTTTTCGAAAACACCATGTCGATGAGACCGCGTTCCTCAAGTTTCATGCTGTGGAACTCCTTCAGATGTCTGTCTAAATCCGAGAAGTATTCCTTCGCCTCCGTACTGGACGAGGTACCTAAACCCTTGTAGTACTTCGTTTGCCATCCCTTTTCAGTATTCGTTTCCTTCCATTCTTCATACTCGGGCATGGTAAAGAAAGCCTTTGATTTTGTGGGTTTTGTCACGGGGCCTTTGTAGGCTTTGACAATCGGGGTGATGAATTCAAGCAAAAACCCGTCTATTTTGAGAAGGCTTGGAAATTGAGCGTCGAGGAAATTGATGAGCAAGCCTTTGATGTGGCTACCGTCGTGATCTTGATCTGTCATAATCATGAGCTGTCCATAACGGAGATCCTTGATGTTCCTTTCATCATAAGACTTCTTGTGCTGTAAACCGAGAATTTGCTTGATGTTTTGAATTTCCGCATTCTTCGCAATCTGGTCCGCTGGTGCGTCTCGAACATTTAGCATTTTCCCACGCAATGGAAATACGCCGAAGAGGTCTCTCCCCACAACCTCCATGCCAGACATTGCTAACGCTTTGGCCGAGTCACCCTCAGTCAAGATCAGGGTACATTTCCATCCGTCCTTTGTTCCCGCCTTATTCGCATCCACGAGCTTCGAGTTAACGATGCGAGCTCGCCTGGAACCATCCGTCTTTTTCAGAAGCGCATCGGTCTTTGACTGAGCGGTGTCTGAGAGAGCTTCTTTGATACCACTTTTGATGACCTTGGCCATAAATGCATCAGAAATCTCGCATGTGCTCCCAAATGCGTTAGGGCGAGTGGTAAGCTGCTCCTTCGTCTGAGACGTAAAAGCGGGATTCTCAATCAAGCAATTGATAAAGAGGAAGATGTGGTTTTTGATTTGGGCGGGTTTCAAAGCGGTGAGACCCTTTTGTTTTTTCATCTCCGCCGTGAGGCGAGCCACAATCTTGTCGGCAACATAGTTGACGTGGGTTCCACCAGAGGTGGTGGCGATGGAGTTGACATATGAGACCTGCTGGAAGGTGCCATCCGATACGGCGAATCCAATTTCCCACCTGTCGTTGACTTTTTCGTACAGCGGGACTGGTGGCTTGCTATCCAAGTCGAGAATGGCACCGGCCTCTTGCTTGGCTCGGTGGATGGAGTCAACATGCAATTGCATAAACGCCTTGAAATCCTTGATCTTAATTTGGTCTCCATTGTAGTAAACCTTTAGATCACGGCAGCAGCCAGCAAGATCGTAAACTCTGCGGCGTACTAACGCCTCGAAGTGATCGTCAATCTCTGTCATCCCGAACTTTTCTAAATCTGGCTTGAACGTGACCTTCGTGTATTCCTCAGCTTTGGCCGTAGGTTTTATGATTGCCTTCTCGCATTTCTTCATGTTGTTCCTCCAAACCTGTTTGTATTTCTGTTTTGACTTCTTCTCTGCGGTCTCAAGTGTGAATTCGGTGGAAAAAATATTGCAAAGCTTCGCACCAAAACCGTTTCTTCCACCAACAACCTTCTTTTCTTTATCGTTGTAGTTGCTTCCGGTGAGAAGATGCCCAAATATCATCTCCGGGATGTATATATTGGTCTTATTGTGGATTTCGATTGGAATACCGGCTCCATTGTTGTAAACGCTTATGGTGCCCTTTTCACGGTCGAGTTCAACTTTTAACGTGTTCATGTTAGGATCTCGGATTTTATTGTCTGCGGCATTGACAATGATTTCGTCGAAGATTTTGTAAAGCCCAGGGACAAACGAAACTTCCGAAAATACCATTCTGTCCTCGTCTTTATTATGGATCCACATTTTACTCTCAGTCCTTTCGACAGATCCGATGTAGGTATCTGGGCGGATAAGAACGTGCTCCTCTTGTGACAGCTTTGGGAACGGGATTAGCAAAATGGGGCAGCGATAGAACAGGTGCATCAGACTTAACACTCACCTTTTCATATCTGTCAGAAGCACTCTGGCCCTTCTTGCCTTTGTCCTGGCTAACGAGTTCTCCGAGAACGTCGCCTGCCTCATCATCGTCGACATCATCATTGAGATTTTCAAGGTCTTGAAGAGGCTTCCCAGGTTTTGTCGTCCGTCCTGTAGCTCCCTTCTTGGTAGCTGCCGTTTTCTTGACTTTCTTTGGTGGGGTTCCAGATAGGTTTCCATCCGAGTCGTCGTCGTCGTTCGCAGGGCGTTTTTTCCCGGCAGCTTTCGGTGCCGCGGCGACCTTTTTAGGCTTTGCGGCGGCCTTCGCAGCAGGTTTCGCAGCATGTTTCGCAGTAGGTTTTACCACGGTCTTCTTCTTCTGTTCCTCTCAAGACGTGAAGTTAGCAGGGTAAATAAATGTCGCGAGCCAGAATTAATTGACGTACAGGAGTTGGGTCATAGCCATCAGAATCATCTGAAATGCCAAAGATTGATTCGTCCTCCATGGGGAGTAACTGGCGCTGGGGGCGTATCGGTGAAGTATCGTTCAGGCTGTGTTTTGAGGTAGAGGTATGGGTAGAGGCAGTGTTGGGATCTGCTTGGGGCAGTTTGTACGGGAAGCAATAGCGGTGAGATGGAGGAGAAGAAGAGCTTTGGGTAGCTTGAGATATTGGGGGATGAGTAGGAGGCGAGGGGTACGGGTACGGGTATGGCGATGGTTGGTGAAACAGAGGTAGTCAAAGCTCTGGTTGCTGTTATTGTGCTCGTTGGTGGTGGTGGTGTTGTTTTTGTTGTTGTTGACCGTGGAGAGGCGGCGAGTTGGTGTGGTTTTCGCGTTAGTGGCGGTGCAGGCGCAGGAACAGGACGAGTGGCGCGGCAGAGGCGTTGTGTTATTTCATCTGATAGTTGCCTATATGTGATGTACAAGACACACGGTACATGGATATAGAGTAGGTAGTTACTAATTACTTAGACATGTACTCGTACTTGTGCGCATGGTACAGCCAAAGAAGGAGGGTGGCAGGCACTGACTGGGGCTCCGACCATTGGTTCGGCTAGTTCGAGGGCGTTTCCGCTTTCATTTTGCGATCCTGGGCAGCCCCTTAAGTCCAGTCTGATGCCACAACAGGACACCACACCTGCCACTGTACTGTTTGATCTTGTCTGGCGGAGACTCACCAATGGTTCTAACTAGCACTCGCTCGTAACTATCCCGACTGACCAGTACGGAGTCCCTTCCAGCTTCTTCGTTGATTGCGACGATTAATATTCCAAGTCTTCTCTCTCACAAACCTTTCCCCCCCCTTCTTCCACTGCATTTTGCTCTAGAACATTACTTGACTTGTCCGCGCCCTTGGAGCCCCCTCCCCGAAGACCAGCTTAGAGACACTCACGAAACTCATCACCCTTCATCTTCAGATGTCCGTTTAGTTCTTTTCTAATTTTTATTTTATTTTACTATTAACTGAGTAATTCGTTTTCCCTCTTTCCGTTTCCCGATACAGGAGAAATTGATAACTATTACTTATTGTCTAATACTTCCTATCACACCCTTCCTGTCCTGCTCTTGCATATACTTCCCTATACATATACCTTTACCAGATATCCCTGTTCCTACTCTCTTTCCAACCCTCTCCTTACTTCTAGACCCTCTCATTGAACGGTAGCTGATGCCGTTCCCAGTCCGCCACTTCATCGCATCTAACATCTTACCGCATTAGGACGGATTAGTGCACCAGGCCGCATCTTGCTAGTCTTGTAAACTACAAATCCACCTACCTGAAGGCCCAAGCACTTTGACAAGTTGATCCAGCTTCAATATACATCTCACGCACCCTTCTGAACAATCTCCCATTCACTAAACGCCCGCCGACTTGCCGGCAAAGGACATGTGAATCCTGATAATTGTCCCAACTTCATTCTTCGACCCGTAGTAGGCTTGGGTAGTGTCCGCGACTCTGCTCTACTCTACTCTAATCTCGCCCGCCGTCACAGTCACTGCCAATCTGTAATACCCCAAGCGCCCCATACACTAGGACCATCCCAGGGACAGAGCTGCTTCGACATGACACGGAATATAGACCTCGAGGCCCCAAACAGCCCTTTAGAAGACGAATCCCAGCGCTCATCGCATTCCTCTGATAGTATGGTTACGGTACGACTATCAAATTCCGAGTCCATCCCTCAAAAAAGAATGTCACTCAAGTTGGTCACTGATGACCAGTCCGCCGGCCCAAGAGCTCTCACTGATCCCGTCATTGGAATCTCACAACCATCCCCTACCTCTAGCATAGGGGCTTTTCGAAGAGACAGCATGAGCTCCGAACCCGAAGAAGGTACTGTCGACTGGGCGGAGCTGGAGCGCTCGGAAGAAAAGGAACTAAGAGACGATACAGCTGATGAGGTTAGCTCTAGGGTCTCCGGCACTCTTGCTTCGGAAATCAGTTTTCTTTCTAACATACCGTTTCTCAATCTAGAGCACGACCTTCTTACTAGCACGTCTCGAAAAAGAGAACTCACGCCTCGTAAATGACCCGAAAGCTGCCCGGGCGGTGCCTGGGCAACAGACTCGGCCGCCCTCTCTGCATCATCTTAAGAAATTAATGGACAATCCCGATCCGGCTACCCTCAGATATTCGATGCTTCCTTCGCCGCCGCCATTGACCGACCTCGACTTCTACGCGGCTCTGGTAAATGATTATCACCGTACAGCGATGAAGCTACCTTTTCTGCTTAGCAAGAAGATCAGGAGTGGCATTCCGCCTCCATTGCGCGGGGTAGTCTGGATATCTATGTCGGGGGCTCGTGATTCGAACCTGGAATCAACATATGACAGGCTCCAAGGAGAATCATCACCATACGAACACCTTATCGGCAAGGACCTTGATCGAACATTTCCAGGAGTTGATATCTTTTCGACAGCCGGCGGGGAAGGGCAGAGGATGCTAGGAAGGGTTCTGCGGGCCTTTAGCGTTTACGACACACAGATCGGATACTGCCAAGGGTATGTTCGATGTTAAAACTGACGTGGAAACCTTATTAACTAATATTTTGTCTAGGCTCGGCTTTCTAGTTGGTCCTCTCTTAATGCATATGGGCGAACGAGAAGCCTTTTGTGTACTCGTTAGGTACGAAACATCTAACGTAACGATCGACGAGCACGGGCAAAATATCGCATACTAACGTTTATTTAGACTTATGGAGAACTACGAGCTACGCTCCTGTTTTCTGCCAAATATGTACGGGTTGCAATTACGGCTGTACCAGCTATCCAACTTGATCGCAATCCATCTTCCCGAACTTGCCAAGCACCTGGACGACCTCGGCATCCAGGCAGAATACGCCACACAATGGTTCTTATCTTTCTTCGCCGTCACCTGCCCTCTACCAATGCTTCTCAGGATATACGATGTCATATTCCTAGAGGGGGCACCTGAAACAATTATGCGAGTTGCAATTTCTCTTCTGCGCCGCAATGAGGCCCGCCTTCTCGCCAGCCATGAGTTCGAAGAAGTCATGCAGATGTTGTTAGCACGGGGCCTGTGGGATACCTACAAATGCTCCGCAGACGACCTCGTAAACGATTTTAGTAGCCTAACAGGGATGGTTACAAGGGAGGGCCTAATAGAATTGGAGGAAAAGTTCAAAAAGGAGCACCCCGAAGAAGCCCATGTACCATTCCAGTCAACAAAGCCTCAGGAGAACAGTGTACAAGCCGTAGCTGCGAGGTTCCTAGGGAGGTTCTGGACAATCCAATCACCACGGGAAAGCACACCTCCTATAAGCCTCAGCGCGTTACCGGTTCCCACGGCATCCCGACCCGCTAGTACGATTATGCGAAGAACTGGATCGAAACAAAGCATTGCGACGATGAATTCGTTGGACTGTGCGGTCTCCGAGATAGGAAGCATACAACCCGAGACGAATTCGTCGGCGGACGATCCTCGAAACTCCAACAAATCGGCAGCGTCCTCTTCAGCCCGTAAAAACAAGGAAAACGATCTCCACAACCAAATCGAGGACCTCCTAGTTGCCATGAGCGCCTTACAACGGGAACATGCTGCGAAGATCGATGAACTACAAGCTCTGCGGCAGGAAAGAGCAGAGGAGCGCCGGCTATCGAAAAGGCTGGTAGCCCTGGTCGCACAAGAGCCGGCCCAACCAAACGATTCCAGCTCCGAGATCGCGGAACTGTGCAGCCAGCTTTCCCAAAACTTCGACGAGTTTGAAGATTCTGCTCAGCCACGTCGGTCGTATAAAGAACTCGTCGAGGAACTGGAAAGGGCGAGGGAAAGATTGGCTCAAGAAGTCTCGCGGGCAAAGGATCTCCAATCCCAAATTGTCGATAAAGACGGCGAGGTAACCCGACTAAAGGGACAAGTGTCCGAGTCCAGGCTGCGATGGCAGGATTCTCAAAAAGAGAAGCACAGACTTGAGAAAACGATCAGCGACCTCAAAGCCCGTAAGGATATTCCAAAACACGCCACAGCTGACAGTGACCATTACGACGCCAGCCCGACAACGGAAACGGAGAAACAGCCCAACGGGCTTCGGGCATTCAGGTTGAATCGAACCGATAGCAGTACCACCCCCCGCCCTAGACAGGCACCCACATCTGCCCCACCGACGTACAACAAACGCTCGAGTAGTCTCGGAATCCAGCCACTGCTCCAGAGCACAGACAACCAGGCTCCTGCATCAGCGGATGCTCTGTTATTAGAATTGGTTCAAGCAAAAACAGCAGAGGCAACAGCCCGGCAAGAAGCCGAAGAGGCTAAAGCGAAATTAGAGGCGATGCGTAAGATGCTCACCAGCAGCACACCCCCATCAAAAGCGTCAATAGAGCGGGCAAACACTGTATTCACGCCTGGTCAAACTACGACAATATCCTCGATGGGGCCCCCATCTTCGGCCAATACCTCTAACACAGGGGCATTTGGAAGATGGGCCCCGTGGGGCCGCAAGTCCTCGAGCACGGACTGATTGAATTCTGTCATATACAACTAGTAAACGTATAGATCTGTGTTCGGTTACTCCCAACTATTATGGAGACGGTGTTCGATTTTTTTCATCCTTGTAAATAATATTGAGCGCGGTATTAATTCTCATAGCGTTGTTTAGAAGCTAGCAGGCATTTTGTTTTTGGGAACTCTCTTGATTTCGACGTCCATGTATTTATATTCCCTATTGATAAGGGTACAGCGACTGCCATCCCATCCATTTCAATCGCCAGGATACCTTCCTAGGTGTTTAAAGGAAGGAAGAAAGAACGGAGAAAAAGAACATGTGAGATACTCATGCCGGTAGATGAATTCAGATGCATAAACATCTGATGCACGATATATGCATGTGCATTTAGCTTAGGTCAAGTTAGAGATGTCAGGTGATTTTGATGACTAAGCTGTGCAGCTTTCGTCGCACAACAACAAACAGGGCTGCTCATGGTCCTCACAAACTCCAGTGGCTTCCTTCCCATCTTCGTCGGCCGTGACATCACGACTTACGAGCTATATCAGCCTAAAACCACCTACTTACTTAAGTACTTAAGTAGGCATCGCGGGAAGCAGCTCTCGAGAAGATGAACCCAGCACTCGCAAACAATCGGGTCGCGGTGCCAGTATCCTTCTCACCCGCTCAGGCCGGCGCGCTTGCACAACCATCAGGGACTCCCGTTCCTAACAGCAACCTTGCCGCACAACAACAGCAACAGCTCTTGATGCAAAAGGCCCAAGAGAACCAGAATCAACTACAGCTAGAAAAGTCTCGCGTGTCTCTACTTCTCGAAATCAATACTGAACTCCTGAAGGAGTCGTTAAACTTGCAGGCGGCAAAGGCAGCTAATACAGCTGATACAACGGAAGACGTAAAGGCTCTAGAGAAAAGCTACAATGAGTGGGTCTCCTATGCTAAATCCCTTTTAACAGTGTTTTAATCTTGGTTATCTAATCGTGGCGTACTTTATTCTCGGCCCGTCATAGGTGCTTACAGCGACTCAAAGTCAATCTTGCATATCTCGCCGCCATGGCAGATCGAAGAACATCAACGTTGCCAGCTGCTCCGGCACTTCTTGTACCGCCATCAAATATCCCATCACTGAATGAACCGTATAAGAAGCTTCAGTCCCTATTCCCAGGAATAAATAGTGCCATGGCTGCCGTGCCAAACCCCCAGTCCGGGCATGCTAGGGGCAATAGTCAGGCAGCGATGGCAAATCCAGTAGTGAAGACACTGCCAAACCAACAACCCCAGTTGCCTCAGTCATCACCGCCTCCACAGCAGCAACCGCAGCAAATTAATGCCAATCAACATCCCTTGTCGCAGACGCAAACACATCCGCAGCAGTCCATCCAGCCCGGCACTATGCCGCAGAACCAAAATGCTGCCGTAGCGTCTTCTATGATGCAGAATGTTATGCAAAATCCGATGCACGGCGCGATGCAAAATATGGGCCACATGCCTCAGATGAGTCAGATGAGCCCTCATCAGCAGCAGCAGTTACAGCAAATACAGCAAATACAACAGCAGCAGGCGCTCAATCGTCAGCAGCAGCAACAAAACCCTCAGCTCGCGATGCACCAGCAGCCAGGTGGCCAGATGAATATGAACGCGATGAACTTCAATCCCGGATTTTATATTCAACAGGCCCAGATGCAAGCCCAGATGATGCGGCCTCAGCAGAATCCTCGGATGATGGGCGTCACAAACGCAGCTGGCATGGGCTCGACTGGGATGATGATGGCGCCAACAATGGCCCCCACAATGCCTGGGATGGATCCGATGTTTGGGACGGGAGAAATGAATTGGAATTTTGGGATGCCAGGGAACTGGAGCATGGGTGGAACTGGTTAACCTTGTACTTTTGGAAGAATAAAAAACAAGATTGGTAAGTTTCGGCATGGAGTTTGTTTTGCGATGTAAGTTGGCATTGGATCTTTTCCTTTGATATCGCTCTCTCTCCCTCTATCTCTTTTTTTTTTTTTTTTGTTATCCAGGCAGGTACGGTTGCATTTTCGTGCTTAGCATAGATACCCTGTTCAATAGTTTGCATATTTGAATCCGTCCACATAAATCTCGTGTCCGCAAGATCTTAAGGTACCAGTCCTGGGACTATGGTTCTGGGAGGGATTGTTAATATAATCAATTGAGTAGTCGGCCCCGAGATAGAGGGGTGCTTGAGTACCATTAGGATACCACCACGAAGCGGGTGAAATGGAGTGCAAAGCCTCAAATAAGGTTAGATATGAGTGCGACATGCATGCATTCAAACTGCGGGTACATGACATCTCGGCTCTTAAACCCCGGTAGTATCGGGGAAGGCCTTGGTGGCACAAAATTTTTTTTGAATGATGTTCGTTACCTTCTTGTTTGTCTGCGGGCTTTTTTTTTTTTTTTTACCCGAGCTTGAAACGACATCGCCGCGCTTCCATCTGCTTTTCTCTCACTTACTATTCTACCACACATGTAGCGACCCAAGGCATCCGGCTCCAGCACCGGCAAAACCCTTTCATTCATCACAACGGCAAACACGGTGGCCACCTAGTACATAATCACCAAGAAGGAAATGTTATTTTTGCAATAACTATTTCTTCCCATATCAATTCTAGCGTGCAAACATCGAACCGGCTGTCTATCCGATACTTCGATACACCGACTCTAGACTTTCTTGAGGGTATACTTCCTGACAGAACTGCAAATATGGTCCGCAATATCGTCGTCCTGGGCGGGTCCTCTCACCCCGAGCTCGTCGAACAGATGTGCATCAAGTTGGGCATTCCTCCTGGCAGAATTACTCTGTCAAAGTTTTCCGTTGGAGAAACCCGGGTCGAAATTCAAGATTCCGTCAGAGGAAAAGACGTCTACGTTATACAATCCGGCTGTGGGAAGGTCAACGATAACTTCATCGAGCTACTCATCACAATCTCGGCCTGCAAAACAGCATCTGCGAAGAGAGTCACTGCTGTGATGCCCTTATTTCCATACAGTCGTCAGCCCGATATCCCGTACAACAAAGTTGGTGCCCCATTAGCCAAAGCTGGAATCCAGAAGGACAGCTACACCTTTGAGAGCCGCCCTGGAACTCCTGCGCCCCAACCTGACGGTACGAGCTCTAGCGGTCCTCCGGCAGGACAACTGGAGCATAAACTGAGCCGTCTCTCGTTGGACAAAGAAAGAGGGACCAACACTGCGCCCGGTTCGCCCAGTTTGACCTCTAGGCCATCTTTCCTACGCCGCCAGCACACCGGCAGTGAGATAGCTGGTTCTACAAAACGAGATTCGCAGAAAGTCGTTTACGCCAACGGCACTGGCGGCGACTGGGACCAGCACAGACAACCAGGCTATAAGCAATGGGTTGCGCAGGCTGGAACACTAATAGCAGATTTGTTGACCTGTGCCGGTGCTGACCATATCATTACCATGGATCTCCACGATCCTCAGTATCAAGGTTTCTTTGATATTCCCGTGGATAATCTATACGGGCGACCCTTGTTGCAGAGGTACATCCAAACAAAAATCCCGGACTACCAGTCGGCTGTGATCGTTAGTCCCGATGCCGGTGGCGCAAAGCGAGCAACAGCAATCGCCGATGCCCTTGGTATGGATTTCGCTTTGATCCATAAAGTAAGCTCTATCTCAACCGCCCGTAGAATCTTATCGTTCATCGTTAACAATTCCGCAGGAACGACGCCCCACCAAGATCACAGACCGTCAAAATGCAACAATGATGTTAGTCGGTGACATCTCCGGGCGAGTCGCAATCCTGGTTGATGATTTGGCTGACACCAGCAACACCATCACGAGGGCTGCGAAGCTCCTCAAGGAAAGAGGAGGGGCTACTAAGGTGTACGCACTCTTGACACACGGCATATTTTCTGGTGACGCAATCGCTCGTATCAATGCAAGCGCCATCGATCAAGTAGTTGTCACGAATTCAGTCCCCCAGAACGAAAACGTTCGGGCGTGCTCCAAATTGAAAGTACTAGATGTGTCAAGCGTCTTTTCTGAGGTATGATCGCATTTACAGAACGTGGCGACCCTATACTAGAAGTTAACGATTTTTTTAGGCTATTCGTCGAGTCCATCACGGCGAAAGTATCAGTGTTCTATTTAAATATGACTAGAGAAGCGATAATCCAGTTGCGAATCCATATGCTGGCTAGTTGCACAAGGAGTTTCGGGTAGATTAATATACTCTGTTCGGCATTAGGAAATTGAATTTTATTTACAAGATCGGCTAGGTTATATACATCTACGGGTTTCGGGTGACTCGTTCTGGCCTGTCCTGGAGTTGATAGTATGAGATAATTCTTTTTGATTAGGGTGCAGTATCCCTTTTTTTGATGACCTCGAGGCCACCTATGTACGGCCGAAGAACTTCAGGGATACGGATCTCTCGCTTGGTCTCGTCCCAGTTGGTCTCTAAGATCGCCGTTATGATTCTTGGAACGGCGAGGGCTGTCCCGTTCAAGCTCCAAAGAAACCCCAGTTTACCATCGGGATATTTGCATCGAGCATTCAACCTTCTCGCTTGGTAGTCAGTACATTCGCTAACACTTGTGACCTCGCCCCATCCTCCATATTTTTCTCCCTTTCGGCTAGGCATAAACGCCTCAATATCATACTTTCTATAGGCAGGAGCCCCAAGGTCGTCTGAAGGCATAGAGATAACTCTGGCAGATATACCTAAGCCTGCGATAATATCCCTTTGAAGATCTAGTATCTCATTGAACGTTCGGTCAGACGTCTCTGGGTCCGGTAGCGTCCACGCAAACAGTTCCACCTTGGTGAATTCATGTACTCGATACAACCCTTTGGTGGCTAACCCGTGCGACCCTGCTTCTGCTCGATAGCATCGCGATACTCCGACCATCTTTTTGGGAAACGTTGCTTGTGGGAACGCTGTATTTGCGAACATGCCTGCCAGCGGAATTTCGGCCGTGCCTGCCAAACAGAGCTCAGGCCGAGAAGAGTCCTGCGGGTTATCAGAAGGCCCTTGGGAAATGTGATATATTTGTTGCTCATTGTTATTATCTCGTGGCTTAAACCCGCATGCCCCCGCGATATGCGAATATACTATCGATGGTGGGCTAACAAGGTTCCACCCTCTATTTCTCGCACAGGACAGGGAATACTGGACCAGCGCCTGCTCCAGCAATACCGCATCACCATGAAGAAAGTACCAACCCCAGCCGGATGTTTTGCTTGACGAAGAGAAATCGAGTATACCAAGTTCGGTACCAATATCCACGTGAGAAATACCCGGGGAGTCCTCAAACAGGAGCTCTGGGACTTGCCCTTCTTGGGTCCCTGAAGTGCCTTGTGTACTTGATGCTGATGATGCCGGAAGCTTGTCCCCATTTATGTATTCGATTAACTTTAATTTACCGGGACCCGGAGTATCTGGGTGTGTCAAGTTCGGCAGCTGTGCAGCGAGAATGTTCATTTCGTCCTCGAGCTGCTGCTCCACCGCCTCTTGAGCAGATACCTGTCGCTTTAGCTCCTTGGCCTGCGCTTGGAGACTATCCCACTCTTCTGGCCTCTCATTTCTACGGGGCGCCGCTGATTTTATCTTTGCGCCTAGAGCATTCTGCTTCCCTCGTGTTAGGTTGAGAGAGCCACGGAGCTCAAAGAGACTATCGGAGAGTTTTGTGATGCGCGAGGGGTATGTTGCTTCAAGTGGCAGGTTCCTGCTTAAGCAGTTCTGGGAGTAGATATCTGGATTCTCGCGAATCGGTTTGGTTGCGACAATCGGCTTCGGCGCAAACGAAGGCGGTGTCGGATTGCTTGAGGAACCGAACGTTCGGACACTTTGGAGAGATTTTTGCGTGTGCTCATACCTTTCCGTGATCGAGACTCGGCAAATTCGTGGTTTGTGAGGCCATAGTATCAACTGGCGCCATTGCCCGTGAGATGATAACCTTGAAACCATCCGAGATACCGTTCAATTCGGATGTCCTTTGAGCCCGCTACTTGCTGCTTTGCGATTTATGTGGTTTGTGAATTTTGTGTGTTATATTGAAATGAACTGCGTTGGGAGAGAAAACGTTAATTGCTGCAGGGGCCTCTGGAGTTCCTAAGCAGTTTGCAGCATGCGCTCAGGTTTACGTTACATAGGCGACGGGTATTAACAGTGAACATGTATTAATACAGACCGGTATCGTTACACAGTATACTACCGACGAACGTACTCGGATTATATACAAGAACGGTGTAACTACCGTTATCCTGGCACTGGTTCCTATCAAAACCCCGTATATACACACTGGACTTGCCACTATTGGATTCGGAATAATCAAATAAAAACCTCTTTCATGATGGCTGCGTCATCAAGGCCGAGACTTTCCATCACATACTGATAACGCTGGCCTCCTCGTTCCTTGCGTTTAAGGTACTTCAGCAGTTTCTGTCGCCTGTGCACCATGAGTCGTAAATTCCGTTTATTCATTTTGTCATGGGTGTTGGTTTCAAGCTGTTTGGCAAGGGTTCTGATCTTCATTGTTAACAATGCAGCTTGGACTTCGCTGCTACCGGTGTCACGGCCAACTCGCGGTGTTTTGACAGGATCGGTTTCCGGGTTGGTCGAGATGGACGGGTGCTTTGGTTTGGGAAATTTATCGTCTGTGATATGACGGCCAAATGTTTCCACGCACCATGCTTTGTTTGCTCTGGTTTTGTCTTTGGAAGAACCATTGCTCAAAGAGAGGATGCGATTCATCGCAGCCGTTGCCTTTAAATGCATTTCTTTCCCTTGCCGGACACTCTTCTCCGTCACAGAAGATAGAGGTTGTTCCTCGAGAGCTCTAGACCTTGCAAGAGACATCTTAACTTCATCTGGTTGGAGAAAATGATTCAAGCGGCCAAGGCGTTCTTCAACCACAGCCTTTTCAAATGCCTCTTGTCTTTCATGTGCATCTGTGGCCGGAACGAGATGGTCGATTGGTGGTAATATATCGGGTTCCGAGTCCATAGCTTCCAGGAAAGGGGTCGTATGTCCTACCACCGGATCCGATGCTGCATCTTGTCTAAGTTGTCGAAGCTCCTCCTTTCTCGCTATGACCTTTTCCCTCTTCTCTGCTGCTTTCGCTACTGCCCATGGGTTGCTAGGTGGTTTTCTCTTACGTCCGGCATTGAGAGACGAAGACGTGTGCAGAGATGCGGTGGATGTGATCTGAAACGGTCCTTCGAGATAACGACGGGCAGGATTTTTTGGATGGCCCAGAGAGAACAGAGATCCCGCAAGCCGTTCAGTTGGTAACCGTGAGGCAGCTCCTACGGACGTAGATATCTGTAGAGCAGCTAATGATGATGACAGGTTGCAAGCGAGTGGTTGCAGCGAGGGGAAGACTCGCGATGACATATTTGTGAGCGGGACGTTCGCGGTGCCACCTGCGAGTAGTGTTATCAATCGGTATGGTCGCATGGATTGAGGTGGTTTTCCACAGGGAAATATTTTAGGCACCGCCACACAACGCCCATTCCACCAGCCACATAGGTTATCCTACTCTGGGCCTTTTTTCTTCTCTTTTCTTTTTTCTCTCGCTTGTAATTTTTTTTCTCTTCTTTCCCTTCCCCAGCATCGACTACCACAGAGTCCTTCCCACGAAGAGGTTCACCGCGGAACTCCAAAAAAAAAAAAACCAGGCGACACTAGCAATCACTACCTCTGGGGAATTCAACAAAAAAGGCGCCGGGTTCTAGGAAACGGATGCAAACATTGGGATATAGCGCATCCAATTGAATCAAAACCAACAGCACCGCTACTGTATTCTCCATCCTTGGAACCTTTTTCTCACCACAAATCCATTCTTTGATAGATCTGAATAATCGCTCTTGCGGAACAGCTAAGCGTTTCGTTACCTATAACGACTCTCGTTTGCTGCCGCGAAGATGTCGTTTCTCATCTTAACAGAAACTTCGGCCGGGTACGCTCTTTTCAAGGCTAAGGATAAAAAGCTTCTAAAGCGCGATGATCTTGCCAAAGAAATAAGCACCTCGGATGGTATCTGCGGGCTGCTCAAGCTCAAGCAGTTCTCGAAATTTGACAGTGCCGCTACCGCCCTAGAAGAAGTAACGACATTGATTGAAGGGAAGGTTTCTCCCATGTTGGCTGGGATGCTTGATTCCCTCAAAGATGAAAAGAAGGCATCCTTGGTTGTTGCTGATGTTAAGCTTGGTATGTAGCTTGCTATTTTTCGAGATACCCGGGCTGCTTGCTGACTTGGTATTCTTAGGCAATGCCATCAACAAAATACCCGGTTTGTCTCTCAACATCGTCTCGGACTCCACTACTCAGGACCTTTACCGATCCATTCGGGAGCATCTTACCTCTTTGATCCCTGGCCTCCTGCCATCTGATTTGAACACCATGTCGCTGGGTCTGTCCCACTCGCTTTCACGTCATAAACTCAAGTTCTCCCCCGACAAGGTGGATACGATGATCGTCCAGGCGATTGCATTGCTTGATGACCTGGACAAGCAACTGAATACGTATGCTATGCGTTTGAAGGAATGGTACGGTTGGCACTTCCCAGAGATGGCGAAGATTATCAACGATAACATGGCATACGCTAGAGTTATTAAGATAATGGGGATCCGGTCGAATGCATCAACATCAGATCTCTCTACCGTCCTCCCAGAGGAAATAGAGAATGCTTTAAAGGCTGCGGCTGAAATATCCATGGGTACTGAGATCACAAAGGAGGATTTGGATAACATTAACAGTCTTGCGGAAGAAGTTATTGGCTTCAGCGAGTACCGAACGGAGCTAGCCACATACTTGTCGAATCGTATGCAGGCAATTGCGCCAAACCTTACGGCATTAGTCGGAGAGCTGGTAGGAGCGAGACTGATAGCCCATGCCGGATCGTTGATGAATCTTGCCAAGTCACCAGCTTCGACAATCCAGATTCTTGGTGCCGAGAAGGCGCTCTTCAGAGCTCTCAAGACAAAGCACGACACACCTAAGTACGGCTTGATCTACCAGGCATCGTTGATCGGTCAGTCAACTGGGAAAAACAAGGGAAAGATTGCTCGTATGCTTGCCACAAAGACATCTCTGGGTATTCGATACGATGCGCTTGCAGAGGATAAGGAAGAATCATCCGCATTGGGTGTCTATATGCGACAGAAAGTTGAGAATCGAGTTCGATACCTTGAAGGAAAGCCAATTCTACCCAAGCTCCCATCCAATGGCGCCCAACCTGGAAAATGGTCTATCCAAGAAGCAAAAAAGTATAACCCTGATGCAGACGAGGTTATGGAAGATGCACCAGCCGCAGCGGATCTGGCAAAGGCAGCCGTTGCTGATTTAGAATCTGGTGAAGGGATGGAGGGAGTTTCTTTTGGTGTTGAAGAGAACGATAAAAAGGAGAAGAAGAAGAAGAGCAAGGAAGAGAGGAAAAAGGAGAAGAAGGAGAAGAAAAGGAAATTGGAAGCCACTGATGGTGAGCTGGTCGGCCAAGACGATGCGGAAGAAGAAGAAGCGGCACCAGCCAAAGAAGAGAAAAAAGATAAAAAAGATAAAAAGAAAGACAAGAAGGAAAAGCACGAGAGGAAGAAGAGAAAGCCTTCTGAGGAGGCGTAATGGTGTGCTTTTCCGTGCACATGTGATTGTTGCTAGTTCCTTTTGCAGCATACACTGTAACATGACAGTTTCCGTTGAGGTGTTCTTTTCTTCAGGCGCTTTCTGATTATATCTTTCGAGTAGTATTGTGAGGGACCCGTGTTTTGAGGGGACAAATGAATATCTTGTATTATAGGCACTCCCACCTTGTTTCGACGCATTCGACTAGAATTCTGTATGATAATCTTATCGCGGCCTACCTGCCACGCACTGTTTTTCAAATGAATATTCGAGGAATTCCCACATTCGGTTTCTATTATTAGTTTTTTTTTTTTTTTTTTTGCAAAGTTTCCTACAACTGTATGAGTCGTTGGTTTTCTCAGAATCCTTCTGGATGCTTGCGTTGTGTATTTGTGTGGTTCAGTTGCTTCGAGCTGCTTTCTACAGGCATCGCGGTTTAACACAACCACATCAAACCACAGTAAGGGTCCCAGTCCGAACACATCGCAGTCAATCCTCCAGTTTGCTAATCCCCGACCTTATACATCTAGAACTACGGCATATCGAACGGAGTTCTTGATGAAACCATAGCTACAATGTCAAAACCAAAAGGTATATATGACAATGCCGCGACTGGCGATACGTCCTTTCGCCGCACATGGGATCGCGAAGAGTACGCCCAAAAAGCTGCGGAGCGCCAGGCCCGGGAAGCAAAAGAACGCAAGGAACGATATGAAGCTAAGCTGGCGGGGAAAAAATACATACTGAAAACTGAGGCGGATACCGGTGGCGGGGAGAAAAAATTCGATGATTCGAAAATGATTGAGGCGAGGAGAGACCGTATTCGGCTGGATGAAAATCTCAACAAGGTCCAGATCGTCCCTTTGGGGACTACCGGTGGCAGAAGAGGGAAGGGCGCTGGGTACTATTGCGAAGCTTGCGATCTAAACTTTACAAACAGTCTCGAATATGTGGAACATCTAAATAGCAAACAGCATCTGAATGCGACTGGTCAGACAGATGTTGTAGAGCGAGCAACGTTGGAAATGGTGAAGGAGAGATTGGTTTGGTTGAAAAAAAGGAAGCATGAACAAGATAAAGCCGAGGAATTTGATCTGGCTAAACGGCTCGAAGAGCGCAAGAAGATCGAGGAACAAGAACGATTAGAGAGAAAGGAACGCAAGAAGGTCAAAAAGGAAGAGGCAAGGCAAAAGAAGGCGCAGATAACTTCCGAAGCCCCTGAACAGCCCAGTGAGGTCGACGGCGACGCTGCTATGATGGCACGTATGATGGGATTTGGGGGATTTTCAAGTACAAAAACTCGGTAATCAATTGAATATCTTTAATCCAGCCCGGCCCGTGCTTGTACAGACACCCTCAAAACACACCCACCACGCTCGCACTAGTATTAAATCACAATAATATAACCGAACGCCTCTATAATGAAATGCACAGCGAACCATATATTCTCCCAAGTCACACCATACCAACGCCGTTAATCCCGATGAACTCCTGAGCCAGAACATGAATATCAAAGAGTAAACAGCACAGTGCCCTTGAACGCCAGCCATCAATGATCAATGATTCGGTAATGTTACATGAGCCCTACCCGAGTCTTCATGACCCCGCCGCCTTCGAAATTCCGCATGGCCTTAGATTTCGCCCGGGGTCGTTGGAGCCTTCGGAAAGCCTCTTCAATATGACGAGGTTCTACGGGGGTTCTCCCTTCACCTGGGCCATCAAATAAAAAGCGATCTCTTTTCCTCTTTTTGTCATTCTCTTTATTCGAGGTTTGAAGTTTATCCTCTACGTCCTTTATCCTTAACGCCTCCTCGGTGAGGACCTGGACTATTTCGAAGGTTAAAAACCCAAGGATATCGACAATATCATCGTTTGGTTTTGCGTCAGTAACTAGGCCAAACCCAGCCCACTCTCTGAATCGTTTGGACTTCCTGAAAGTAAAGCTGGCCTGCCTGCATTCGGAGAAGTGAACGTATTCGTCTTTCGTCATGCTTTTCGTCCGTTCGTCGGCGCTTTTTAACCTAGCAAGGGTAGCAACGTTTGCTTCGGCCTCCTCCTCATCATCTTCGTCGTCGCCTTCAGGAGGTTGCTCACTGAAGTAGGAAGCAACCTCCCATGGCAAGGAAATCTTAGCTCGCTTCTGTCGCATCTTGAGCGCATCTCCGGCAGCAGAGTCTTCTACGAGGTCGGCAGTATCCACGTCTCTGTCTTGGTCCTTTGCAGTCTTCCGAACTTCTTTCCAGGAGAGATAGGTCCGCAGCCTGGAAACCTTCGCTTTGTCATGGCGGATGAGGAAGATGAGATCGTCGGTGGATATGGAACGAGAACCGCGTCTGGCCGCCTGAGCGGTCGCTTGGATCAGCTGCAAAGTTTAGCGTTAGAGGAGCGGACGAGGCCAAGGGTGCCAATGGAACATGCGAACACTTACCATCTCGATGACTTGTCCACGGACAATGTCTTCGATGATACCGGTGGTCTCAGGCGATGGTTCTCCAGTTTCGCCACTGACGAACATCATCTGCTGTATTTCCAGCTTGTACTTGAAACGGTCATTCGCCATGGCGGGCTATAGACGTAGTTCGGAGGATATGCGGATGTCCAGTATACGGCGTGCAAGTAGGTACCTACTTCGGTAGAGGTACGGAGGTGATATCGGAGCAACCAGATTGCCGCGTGGGATGAGGTGGAAAATCTAATCAGATTAGATGGATTCTTGGCAACTACGCGTTCGGGGTTGCGGTGGTTGGCCTTGTTTGTTTACCCAACACAGAGCCGCGCTATATTGCGTCGGCAGAGGTCTCATCCGAAACAAAGAAAGGGATATTCTATTTTATATTTATATTTATATTCATATTTATATTTTACATTTTATATTGTATTGCATCATCAAGACAAGATCGAATCCCATCCGCAGCTTGTGGGCAGAGAGAGATCGGGATAACCACTCAGTGTCTTGGGCGCGCACTGCGTTGTGCTTTCTTCATAACAACCACAAAAACAATCAACCACAAACATCACCTTCGACACCAACAGGAACTACTCTACTTACACCTCTAACTCCACCGAACCGTCATCGCCATTGCTATCGTCCCATCGCCAACAACGCCATTTGCTGCTACTCTACCTCATCGACTTTGAGAAAACGAATTCATCTGCGATGACGCCGCTTCACTTCATCAACTATCGATACTAATTTCATCTGCTTGTGCCCGTACAACCGTTGCATCCACTCGACACCAGCAACTGCGTATTTCCCCCCAGCCTAATACCCTACCCGCCACGAAAATCCCCAAAAAGGTGCACGGAACTTAGTATCCTCGTACCTACCCGCTAGGCCGCTTGAACAATGGCTTCTAGATCGGTTTTACCTGAGGTGGGGTCACCTCAATGGATCTTTAATGAGCTTGCAGACGCGCATCGCAAAGAGGCGGATCACTTCGAAGATTTCGCAATAGCCTTTAGAAATGAGTTGGAATGGCTGACGGAGCACATGGCGGAGGTGTTTACACAAGGGTCTACTGTGTACGGTTCTCAAACCCGATGTGGAATTCTTGAATTCTACGACTCAAATACTAAACTATCAAATTTGCTTTACTAGAGATATCACTGAGCTATATAAGACACCTGGGAAACTCAGAGGGAAAACTCCACGAAACCCTCAAAAAATAGGACTTATTGAAGAACAGAAGGTACGCTATCTAGCTTGATGCTTTCTACAGGTATGGTTCGCTAACATATTCACATAGAGCGACGATGTTTTTGTCACACCTCCTGCAAGATCGGATTCGCCGGTTCGTCCAGGGCGTGGTTTAATAAACAAAGTGACGACACCACAGCTCAAGCAGTCTTTCAGCTCTTGTTCAGATAGTATAGTTTCAACCCCAGAATTGATGAGGGATAGCGGATCATCCGCGGCCGGATCTTTCGGTATACTATCCAATGGACCAGTTGAGAGAAGCTCGCCTGCAAAAATACCGTCCTACCAAAATGCTCCAAACATCGTTGGCGAAACTGCAGAGCGAAGAACATGCTCTGACACAAGCCGGAGGTCGTCCATTCCTGTCGAAGAAGATCACATCAGTAGTCAAAATGGTGGCGTCGATGGGACTACGATTTCGGCAGTCGAAACCCATGATGACAGCCCCAGAAATCTAGGCGACGGGGGCGATGGTTCTTGTGCGCCTCTAGGCCCAGTAACGAGAGTTCTGACGGAAACCCAAACTGATTCGCCAATGCGACCCTCTAGCTCGCACCCCCCTCTAGACCTAACCCAGACTGTCGCGAGGGAGTTTTCCGTGTCCCCAGTTCAGGCTTCCATCCCGGTTGCACCGTCCTCTCCTATTTCCCCGATCCAACAAGCTGATAGTCTCGCCACACCAAAGCCTCTTCCGACGGACCAAGTGGCCGGTTCCGATACCCCTAGCGAAGCGGCCTCGCCCACCGGCGTAGCCCGAAGTAGCATGAACTTTGCCTCATTGCCTGCCAGAGAAACCTTGACCTACAAGAAAAGCATGGGAGGCTCGAACCCAACTGGACCTAGAAGTAGCCATGTAGATGACAGGGCTAGCTTCTTTGGCCGGCTCACAGGCGGCAAAAGCCTGGGCGCATCAAGCGTCGCAGGCGAAATAGGGCTTACAGATACACCTAGCGCTTCACGTCCAACTTCTATAGCACCCAGCCATCACCATACCTCTGATGAAGAAGATGAAGACGAAGATCTTAATGAGCAGCTCCGTCTCGCAGAGATCAACAAGGCTTCGGTGATGCAATTTTCCGAAAGGAACCCTACGCAGCGACTCGACGAAAAGATTAGGCAGTTAAGCCAACAGAGCACTAGTCGACTCTCTAAGTCCACATCTACCTCATCTATCCTGGCTGCAAGCCAAAGTGAGGAGCGTAGCGCCTCCAAGCCGACCACAGCGGGTGGGAATATTCCAAACTCAGAGTTGTCGCAGAGACCAAGGGAGTCTACACAATCGGACGAAGGGGATTGGATACCATCCCTCCCACACGTTATGAAAGCCCCGACGATGCATTCAGGCGTAGAGCCATCCTCACCAATACGACTAGTCCCCGATTCCCCTAGCAGAGCGACCAGCACGTCTCCAAAGAAAGCAACCATGACACCCGTGATAACCAAACTCCCAATGCCGGTATCGATGAACAAGAAGGCTCTGAACAACCAAGTCTCATATCCAACTCTTCCACAACCCCTACCAACCAACGAAGCCGAAACCCCCTCCAAAGCGAGGTCCCCAGATGATCTGGAAATGACGGCCGCGAAAAAAATCCAACCGAATATTTTTTCTCTTGCCAAGCAATTGCTATGGAGGTCGCCCAAGCCCACGGCCTCTTCAAAGGAAGAATCACTAAATCCGAACAGCGAAGCAAATCGGGTCGAAGATGAATTAGAAGATGCTATTCCGCCGTCTAATGGGGTTGCAAAGCAGGCTCTATACCCTGAAATACAATCAGCTCCCCCCTCAGATTCAGATGATGGCCTAGCCCCTGAAAGAATACCGAAGCTACAGAGGGGGGGGTTGATCGCATATGGAGGAATACCCAAACGGGAAGTTCAGCTTAAAGGGCCCTCCCCAGCTGTCATAGATGGGATAAATCTCATCCCAGAGCATGCTGATGATATTCTCAGATCACCTGTTGTTTCTGATAATGATCCTTCACTTCCCAGTTCACCTTTCTTCGAAGCTATCGCATCAGGCGATGAGGATACGTCGGACGAATACGAGGGCCCGAGGAATAAAGCGCCTCGAGGCGCATCCCCCGAGCCAAACCGTATAAGTCCCCCAACGGGAAATTTTAAGGAGCCACGCAATCGCCCTTCTCTGCAATCGAAGACAAGTGATCTTAGAAAGCCTAATCGTGGCCTTTTCGGCGTCAAAGATAGTGGGATAGCAAAGCCAAAGGCCACCCAAGGTTCAAACATACGCCTTGTAAATGCGCCGCAGCGTGAAATGGACCAACGGAAAGTAAGCATTCTATTCCTAAAAGGTATGCAAAGGGGGAGATTAACACTAAAATTTTACTAGAATGGCCACAACCCCTTATCGAATCCCGCCACCCTTGTGAATGCTCTGGCCGAAACATTTGGACCTTCCAAGGAGCCGCATACTCGCCCTCTGTCTGCAATGTCAAGCTCGTCCACACACAGTCGCCAGGCACCCAAATCAATAGCCGCTCTCAACTCTGCAGCGAAAGCGCAGAAGAGGGTAAGGATTCCCCTTTCTTCCAGTTTTTCCCATCGTAAAGGCAAAATCTAAAATCGTGTGTAGGAACAGGAGGAGAAGGAAAGAAAGGCCGCCCAGCGGCAAGAAATCGAGCGAAAGAGACAGGAGAATAACAAACGGGAAGAAGCACGCCGCGAAGAAGAACGAAAACAACAGCTTGCAAAGGCGACAAAGAAGCCGTTTTCAAAGGTAACAATTCCGTCCCCTCAAACGCCACTCGCCACGTTCTAACGATAAATACAGGCTTCTGATGAGGACGAAGTTAAAAGGAAGGTCCCGACGGCAGGCAAGGGATCACAGCCATTGTTTCACCCATCCAAGTTGCTCCCAAAGACAACCCCTTTCTCGCACAAAGGCGGTGCTCTGGGATCTTCCAAATCTCAGCCGGAATTGAAACGCCAGCCCAAACGGGTATTTCCAACAGAAGAGGAGAGCAAGGCCCAGAGAGAGGAAACCAACTCTAAGGACGCCGCCCAGCAGGACTCGAAACGCAGGAAAACGGAGGATACAGGAGAGACCCCTGCCCCGTCTACCTTCGCTCCCCCAATTCGACAGTCGACCGCCAAGAAAGAGAACCTTCCCCCTTCGAAAATTGGAGGGATCTTCAGCCAAGATTATACACCTGCAACCCACAGCCAGACATCTTATAGCCAGGCTTCTTCTTTGGTGAAGTCAGCATTACCAGCACAAATTCCTAAATCTACGCCTTTGCCACAAGTCGACGCTGTTAAATACTCCCATGATAAGCTAAAATTCGGAACAATGGTGACACCTTCTGCACAAAAAATTGGGAGAAAGCTCTCTGCTGTTCCTCGGGAATCACCAGTGTACCCCAATCCGGAAAGCATTGAACTCCCAGAAATCCACACAGAGTGAGAGCCAACCCCAAACTTACCTTCAAGGCTAAATACAAGCTAACCTTGATTTCACCCTAGCTCCGAGGATGATGATGACGATAAGTCTTTCCATGTTCCTAAGTGGGCCGACTCACCTGAGCTCCGGCAAGCTTTACAAGACCAGCTAGGCATCGACCCAGAAACAATATTTGGTCCAATAGCGCCACTTTCCATGGAGGATATCTTCAGGGGTAGGAGCGATAGAGCCAAGTTCAGGGCGCGGACGAGCTCTGCGAACTGGTCTGGCGCCGACCGCTTAACAACAGCAGAGATCGAGGCTGATAGGGTTGAGCGTCAGCGTATTCTCGAAAACGGCGGTTGGACTTACCAAAAGCCCTAGCGTCTACCTCCTTTTTTTTTGGCTATTATTGTACAAGGTTTAATGCTTCCGGGTCACGTCAGCGTACGACTAGAATCATGCCTGACGTACCCTCATTGTTTATATCACGTTGATTGGCGTTGCACTGGTCTTTAACTTTGAGAGCGAGTCTTTTAGCGATCCGGGAAGTGTATTCTAGCTTTTTCACCCAAGATTTACGGCTTATCTTCTCCTACGAACAGTCCGTGGTCACATTATCTCAAACAAATCAATTCGGGTTCTCCCGCTTCCAGCTTTGGACAAACTCCTGTAGCCGGGGTTTGGGTACTACAAATACAGTCAAGATTCCGTCTATTAACTCCAATTTGCCCTCGTTAAGGACCCTTTTCAACGATGCCTTCACTCCAACCTTGCTTAGGCTCGGCTTCCCGTACATATCATACTTTTTCTTCTCGACGAGCACTTCTACAGCGGGGTACGCGTATTCACTCTCTTTATCCCACTCCGGCAAATTTGGTGGCGAAAGCATTTCTTCAAGTTGGGAATAAATAGTCTCGTCTTCAGGTAATGATTTGATGAAGTCTGATTGAAGATGAAGGGGGTAAAGGATTATTACTGGGAAACATAGGCTCGATTCGGGGTCCATGGGGTCCCGAAGCTGCACGATGGCATCATCGGGTAGGTTGGGTGGTCGTGTAGAGGTTGTTCGTTGTATCACATGGCGTGTCTGCGTATTTTCTTGTTAGGAACCGCGATCCGTTGGGTTTTGGGAGATAGACCTTACCTCTAACGCCCTTTTAAGCGCAGCCTCCTTCGCCTTCGACAGTCGTTCCCGCTCTTGACTAGCTTGCTGTAGCCCCGCCAGGGCTCCCTTCCGAGCAGATACATTCTCTCGCAACGTTTTCAATGAGCTATTATTCCCATCAATGGCGAGGCCACGCTCCACACAGTCCTCTGCTTCTGGGATTTTGTCTAAAGCAAGACACGCTCGCGCCGACCGATAAAGCGCTTTGACGTTCCGAGGATTAATTTTCAGAGCCTCAGCACAATCTAAATTTGTTCGTCGATAGTTCCCTAATGTGTAGCGCGTAAACCCTCGAGGCCATTTCAGGATGTAAAGGCCTATTGAGGCAAAACATACGTAGCTCGAGGTTACAAGCAGCCCTGTTTGCGTAGCAGGCACCATTGATCTCGTCAACTGAGCACCCCACAGCCAACGCCTTGGTGTAGTATTCGATCGCATCCTTCCAATACTTGGATCGGTATGATTCGTTACCTTGCTGGCGAAAATTCTCTGCTATTTCGTGAGGTTCTCCCTCATAAGCCAGAGCTTTCAAAGCTTCGATAGCATCATTGGTCCCTTCAGGTACATCGTCGAGAGAACTCATGAACAAGGGTAACTGAGATAAGTCCTGTGCAGTTGACTCGTCTTTTTGCGACAACACCGGGGGCCTTGATGGACCATATTGTGGGGTCTCACTCGTCGGCGCTGGATCTAAGGTTGGAGCAGGAGCGGCCATATCGTATTCAAGGCCGTCAGTTGGCGATAAAAATGTACCCGCTTTAAAGTTTAATCTCCAGGCTGATTAACTTCCTCAGGGTGAAAAGACCTTTCGTTTTCTGCGGTTTCACGGCGCCGTTGAGCCTCGAGTTGGTGGGGAAGTCATTGGATTTTTTTCGAGTTGGATGTTGGATTTTGTCCAGTTTTCAATATTCCAAGTCAAATTACTGATTTCCAATTCAAGTAACTCTCATATGGGTACATCGCCAAAATTTTCCCTTCTTAGGCTGGTATAACGAACTCTTGGTTCTTGGGCACGCGGCTAGTGCAGCCGCTGCTCAAAGTAACATCCATCTCGTAAAAAATAAATCCATCAACCACCAACAACGGCACATCCACGATGAAGGTGAGCCCCAACTAGACCTACCACGTAACTTGTAATAATTTATCACTCACAGGATTCATTATATAGGTCCTCGAGCCTTGCGAAGCGATGCTTAGCAACTACGAAGTTCTGGCGCACATCCAAGAGGTTAAACAACGGTACCGGGATCAAGTCGCTGAACAAGGCCCAGCAGCAGCTATGAAGCCGGGAAACTTAGAAACAGTGATGAAAGAGGTAGTTGCAGGGAACCAAGCTTCTGTTCAAGCACGGCGCTAAATTGGCTCAGATCATCGATTATCTCTCGACAACTGCTGCAACTGTGCAGACCTCCGAAGCTACCATAAAACTTGTAGAAGCGCTAGCGAAGTCGCCTCATCAATTCGAGAAAATTGAGGTTCTCATGATGCTGAACCATCTGCCGAAGAATGAGACCGAACTTGACGTCCTTATTGAGGAGCTAGAGTCCCGATTGTCAGAGGAACAGATCACAGAAGTCCTCGACACCATACAGTCTGCTGTCCACCCCAAAGCCGATTGTGATATCTCAGAGGGTTAAAAGGAATTATCGGAGAGTGACTAGACTGTATACCTGGGACTGCACTCTGCAGGCCGAGGATATCGCCAATCATTTGGAGGAATACACACTGAAGTGATCATATTCGCTGGACACAGGACCCAACACTTTGGTCGTCTCTACGCCTATGAGATCGACCTGGGCCGTGAGGTACAAGGCTCAGGGTACGAATTGCATAATCATATTTTGATTCGCAATAATCAACGGCTTACACCGTCATCCTATTTAGCATATGATACAGGGGAATCTATGTATACAAGATTATATTGATCAAAATTCGGTTGAATACCTTTCCTCTTCCCCACAAAAAAAAAAAAAAAAGAGCCAGGCCCTGTATCGAACCCGGTCATGTTCTTCGAACTACTTATACCTGTGTAATCGGAGTTCCTTTTTGTTGTTTCTCCTAGGCATCAAGCAGCCGCGCCATGGTTCAGATAGAATGAAGTTCGCCCTAGAGGCCAAGTAGAGATTGAAACGAAGGGGGTGGATGTATATATTGGCTTAGTGAGGCCGAATACCACTTTCGGGCAATATGTTAGATTTTAAGACAAAGGGAAAAGCATGACCGGTAAATGGGAAACCCGCGTAAAAGTTGTTGACAGAAGCATTGAACGCCAAATCCAAAAGCTCAAATCCCTAGGAGATACAGTGAAGGATATATGTGAAATAGACAAACATTCAATATGGTGATTATGGGTATCAATTGCGGCCTGGGGGGCCGCCATGACTCTCTGAGCCCTCCCTTTCCTTGCGGGTGTGATAGTCAAGTCTGCCGTCAGGTCCAGCCTGGTATTGTTGATGTGATAGAGGCGACTCTTGATGTGGACCGCCCTGCGGCTTTGTCATCGATTCCCGGCGGGCTATCTCCGGGGACGATTCCCGGCCCGTCATATGCGAAATGGAAAAGTGACTTGTAGTTCCGCCGCTGCCATCACCACCTGCATCCGATCTCCGTGGTCTAGAATTGAGATTTTTAGGGTACGGCTCGTAACCACGGGCAGATCCAGAGTCGCTCCGGTGACGGTTGTGAGTTGGGTTCACACCTCTCCGTTTATTTGCATTCCCGGAAGAGCCTGGAGAAAAGGAAGAAAAGGAGTTAGCCTGTACGCTCGGCATTGGGTTGGTGGTAGCAGAGGATTGAAGGCTATGTCCACCACTCGCGAGTTTTCGCTTTTTAGGCGAATGCGAGGATTCATTACCTGAAGCGTAGGGCTGATTCGAGAACGGTGATGATTCGACGTTCTTCACCGACGCGGGCGAAGTTGACGCTACTGGGGCAGACGTAGAAGGCTGTGTAGCAGGAGGCTGCCAGTGGTGAAAGAAAATAGGTGACGATTCGGGTTGCCGATGGGGTTCAGGTGGAGCTGGCTGTGAACCATGACCTTGAGAAGTCTGATGGGCGATTAAACCTTGCGCAGGCGTTTGGGAGGGCGGGGGTATGCCCGAAAGCTGCATATTTAAACCGGGAGGTGGGCCTTGTGGTGAAGGTTGCACATGTATCTCATTGGTATTAATTCGAGGTAACGATGATCTTGGAGGTTCTGAAGTATGAATTTGTGGTGCATGATTCCGTGTCGGCATTAGTCCCGAGGTACCAAATGGAGAGTAGGAACTAGAAGAGGAATGATGCAGGCCATGTGTGGGTCCGGGGGGGACATTGGAAGATGTTGTCTGAGATTGTGCAGGCGTTTGGGATATCGACGATAGACCGCTCGATTTCGGGGTCTGATGTTCCGTGGCAGTCAGAAGTCGAGACTCTAGCCGGGAATCTGGCGGCGAAACCACACTGCCCTGAAGTAATTGCTGTTGGTTGTGGTTGATTTGCGATAAATAATGGTTTGCCCATTCCGCACTCGTGCCAGCTAGTGCGCCGCCTCCTGTGAATATCATGGGTACAAGCTGGGGCGGTATGCCTCCCCGAAATGCTTCGCGGAGCATTTCAAGTTCTGTACGACGAATCTCGAGCCTGAAACCCTCTTGTTTCGTCCTTTCCTCTTCTTGGCGACGTTTCTCTTCATCTGATTTTGCCTGGAGAAAGCTTCGTTGGGTTTCGTCAGAGCCATGCTGCCATCGATCTGGAAGTTGGTTCAGGTTTGACGAAGGCGAGTGGCTAGGTAGCGCCATGGCTGCGGGGGGAGGCAGCCCCCTGTGTGAAGTCGACATCACAACGAAGTCGACCGAATGCAATGGTAGATGCAATGTGGCGGTCTGCGGTGCTTATTGTGCACGAAGAGGGAAAAAAAAAAACACTAGTCTGGTGGGGATTGCGGATGTCTTTGGACGTAATTGAGACACTGTGCGATTATGTTAGCTTTCAAAAGGTCTGGCAGCACTCGAGGCGGAGTCCCACATCGACTTCTGGCTGTCGCTGCTATGTATGTATTATAGAAGGATTACGGATTTTCAATTGAGGGTTAAAGTCGCAGGGGAACGAGACAAAGACATCGTCCCACCTGTCGCCGGAAGACGGGTACCTGCCGTTGTGCCCCAGGTTATTATGAATTTGCGGAGGATATTCTCGGAACATGTTACATGGGTGGGCTTCATTTGAAGATAAAGTTGTTGAAGAATTTATTTCAAGGGCGTCCGGATAAGAAAGAATAAACGAGGCGGGAAGGGGGGGGGGTTGTGGGTGTTGGGAGTGTCGGGGAAGAGAAGAAGAACCAACCACTAGAGAATATTTTATTGTTGCTGCGGAACCAACACAGCCACGGGTTTGTTACGGTGGTGGGACGTCTGTGTGAAAATTGAGGCGGCGATGGCGGCAGCGAGTATCGAGACGAGGACGAGGGCCACAAGTACAGAAAAAGCATAGACTGTCTGTCAGGGTGGTGTTGAAAGATCGCAAGAAAAAGAGAGAGAAGGGAAGATAGGAAAAGGGAAAGAAACAGAAGAGGAAAATTTGGGTGGGAGAAGAGAGAACCACTACGCCGACTGAACTACTACTGCTGCTTTGTTGCTAGGATTGGTAAATAAATAATTAAAANAGGTCGCAGGGTGCTAGTTTACAGGCGGCTGGCCGCTAGTTAGAGCGAGTTGGTGATGGCGATGGGCGATAAGGTATAGTCGAGTATCGCAGCGGAGAAGTAGCAACGACAACGACAACAACGACAACGACGACGACGACAAGAAAGCTGCGAAAGTGGCGACGACACGAAAAGACGTGATGCCGGTGAAGTGCGGTGCAGGGCAGTGACGATGGCGGAGGAATAATTATCAGGACAATGAAAGGAAGGATGGAAACTGCGATCGAATTGGATCGGATCGAGTCAAAGCCACACAGCTGGCAGGCAGGCAGGCAAGTGGGCATCTCGAGCCTGGTGGGTTCTGGTACATCAAGGGGGACAAAAGGGAGACCCGACGAATCGAGGCAAGGACGAGTCCCACACAAGACCAGGACGGGCCAGGACGGGGCCAGGAGGGAACAAATTTCCCTTTCAATCGTGCCGAAAAGATATCCTGGCAGCTGGTCATTAAAACAGGAAGGCGGCCTGTCCGCTTTGGGACGACTCCCACGCTCACCGGCAAGATTTGACGATGTTTGACTGCCTCTCCAGCCGATTTGGGTGCGCTGGCTTGGGTGGCCTGGCCAGCGGCCCCACCCACGCCATTTCCTGACTTGCAGCCATCCCGGCACTGGCACATGTACTGGTACATTGAGTACATGCAGACAAAAATCTGCACGCTTGGGACGGGAATTCTAGGCTTGGACGTGAGTACTTACGAAGTAACGAAGTATTTGAGAAGCAAGAAGTAGCAGTTAAAAGAAAAAAGTTATTAAGAGTACCTATATGATATGCCATACGCTAATAAAATAAAATAAAATAAAATAAAAAATATATAAAAAAAGCGTAAGACCAAGTAAGTAGCTATCGATAAGAAAGTATAAAGAGTAAGTACCCAGGTAAGTACTTAACGTAATTAACTACCACGCGTAGAAGTAAAAGTAAGTAATGCAATTAACCGCCCCGGCTCACCCCCGTCGTCGGCCGGCTCGCGGCTGATAACATCGCCATCGGGAACAGCCCCCGCCTCTTCCGCCTCTTCCACTCCACCTTCACGCCCTTCATCAGCACGTCCTCGTCCTTTATAGCTATCCAACTTGTTAAACTCTTCATCGCCCCCTCAAAATCAGACTCAAGAACAATCTCCTTCATCCCTTCTATTAGCGCTGCGGATGTCGCGTGGAGCACATCCAGTGTGCCCCCCAACTCCTCGTCCCCCAGTAACAAAAAAACATCCCACACTCTTAGCTGAGCCGCAAACGGAATCGAATAATTGAACAGCGTGAGATACCACCGAGTCCCAAAAGACAGAACCGATATCCCAAGGGTTTCCTGTATCCCATTGTGAGCAAATCAACCGCCAGAACCCGTTAAAACCGCACTCACCAGTTTCTGGCTGACCAACGGATGCCCGGGCTGTAGCCAGTCCGTATCAAACTCGTTCAATGCATCCATTAACCCTCCAAACCCGTTGCTGTACAGTGTGTGCAACCCCCGTAGTTCGAATAATCGCACCAGCATAACAAACGCCGCATCCTCATCGTAATAACAAAGAAACGTTGCCGCCAGTGAGGCCATCCCTTGTACGTACCCTATATCGGGGAAATATAGGGATATCGCGTGGAGGACTCGGAAAAGTAGCCTTTGCCTAGTAAATGAGAACCTTCCGTTAGAACGAAACCACCGAGCTTATGTTGTCAGAGAAATTGGGACCACTTACCCCCCTCGGTACCTTCGCCGAAACATAATGTGCGAACTGATCGTCCGCGGCACATCTAAATCTATCTGGACGTCGTCGGGTGAATTCTGACTGGACAGGCTCTAGATCATATATAATTAGCTGTTTGTAGATAAAACCCTTCGCTTCACATCCAGCTTACAGACATGATAGCATCTAATTAGATCTTCATTTGACTTATAGTCCTCCTGCTTCCTCGCGCTAGTTTCGAGAAAGGAGAACCAGGCCGCAGACCTCCAGCAATCGGGTATCCCTTTCCAAGTTCTATCAATGAGCTGCATCGATCATAGAATCAGCAAATTGTTTACGCCAATATTCAACAAGCACGAAGGTGTAGCTACCTTGGGATTTGAAGTGGGGAAGTCGAAGTTCGTGCCCCCGCCTGCTACGGCGTCCGTCGAGAGGGCGTTTAATTTCAGGGCCATGCTATGCCACTTAGCGACTCGTTCAACCTCCTTCACTTTCATTCTCTCACTAGACCCAGCTATAGGGCTAGTAAGCATTTCAGGAGCACTCCTGCTGTGAAATGTGGATAGAAGAACATTGAAGTGGCGGCTACGGGCAAAAACGGGCCGGCTATGCCGTCTTGGTGAAGCCGTTTTAAGAGCGAGCCCGGATGTTGCCTTTCTACGAGCCGTCCTGGTCGCCACGTTGGCCTTTGAATTTGGAGGCGCCGGGGCCCTTGGTTTGGGCATGATAAATCCGTATCTACCATCCGTATTAGTCGCCCAGTTCGAATCTGAAAAGATGGGGAATATACCAGACAATCACTCACCGATCTATATCATCGGCATCAATATCTTCCCAATCCTCGACACCGCCAGCAAGTTCGAAGTCCGCCCGACTATCAACTCCGCTCAAGCTCCTAGCGCTGTTCGCGATGGAATCTCGAACACTAAGTTGGTCGGCTTGTAACCCAAGCGACCGGTTCGATACGGCGGAGAGACGGTTTTGTTCCAACCCCGCCCGTATGCTCCCAGATGGTATTGAGCCGAAAGAACTCTGGGCTTCTAGTGGCGATATCCCTGAATTGTACAATGAGCGAACTTTAAGGGACATTAGTTCTTCCTCGACGGTTAACTCTCTAATGATGCTTTTCCCAGCTCCTTGTAGAGAGATTTTCGACACATTCGCATGCGATAGGCCAGCGCCCGAGCCCGATATGGTGGCCGTGTTTAATGCCGCTAGATCTTGAACACCGTCTCCAGCCGAACTGGATACTTTTGACGCATTCCCACATTCTTTCCCATCATATGTTGACGGTCCATCGGATATTACGTGTATTGGGAGTGTCGGGTTGCCTTGACTTCTCGGGTCTGTCGAATTATCGTTTGTCGCCAATGGCGATGCTTCCGATGTGGATTCCTGATGGATTGATGCTGATGGACTGTTCGTAGCAACAATCACTGCGCCAACTCCGTTTTCCAGGCTCATATCGTCATTCGCTCTTCAACCCTACCCTCGCTTCGCACTGGAGAGCGTCGCTTTTACCGAGTAATAGGAGGGTGAAGGAGTTGTGGTTTCGGACAACGGAAATCGGTTGGTCTTGTCATGAAGCGTGATCGTAAAAGTGGATTGGCGCGAAGAGATGTGGGAAGAACAGGACGCCACAACATTTTAAAGTGTTGAGGTACAGCAACAGCAACAGCGGGGATCTGGTTAAGGGGGACCTAGCCGGCCCAGCCTTGGACTACTGTGGAATGTATTATAACATATCAAACACTGAAGCCATGGCAGCCAGACCTCGGAATCAATCTATTTCGAGCGAGTTCACAGAGACACCACTAATAAAGCCCTTGCAAGTGATTTGAATGAATATCAGCTCCCTCGACGCGATGCTTCTCCCGCGAGCCCTACCTGCAGCCTTGTTAGCCGCCAGGCTACAGCTCCAACCAAGATGCATCTTGCATCTTGCACCTGCATCTCGCATTTCCCGCTCCACCTTCAAATCCATCGGCATCAAACCCAAACCCTCATGACAGCCGTGCATGTATCCTCAAGCTGAAACCTCTTTCTCTGACATTACAACAATAACCCTTATCGCCCCATGCTACCTCACACCTCTAGAATGGACAACACGATCACCAACACCAACAAGATGGAGCTCACAGAACCGAACCCCGTTGAGCCTCGCGAAGCGGACCATCTGGATAAAGCCGCAAACTCCCAGGACGCCACCCCTCAAAATATCGACCGGACCGGTGACACGGACCAGACCATGGAGGATACTGCAGGCGAAGACCCGACCCAGGTTAATCCACAATCAAAGAAGGATTTAGCGGGTGTATCACCTGTTATCAGGTTCTATGAGGGTGATAATATCCAAGGACGGACTCTGGAGGAGATTCTTGAATGGTCGGACACTAAGCTTGAATACACCCACGACTTTATCCAAATCCTGTTTCCTATCCCCGAAAGGTCCAACTTCATGTTACACCCCGCTGCCACGTTGGACGAACAAACGATGGAAGCATTCCGAAGCAAGCCTGAATTACAAGCTTCCATGCGGAAAGCCCTAGCCCGAATGCTTAGTTTCTTCGGATTCGACTATCAGATCGTTAACTTGGACACCGACAATGCAACCACTGACCAGAGAATCTGTCACATCGTCCCGAACCCAGAAAAATTCCCCAGGGCAGCAAGGAACTGGATGAACAGCCATAACGATCTAAGGATCACAAGGATAATTCGATGCCTGAGATGCTGCGGGATGGATGTTGAAGCTCGAGAGTTCTACCGGGCTCTCAGGAATCTCCATGCCTCACGAGTTGGCCATCCGAGAAGAATTAACGACCGGACGTTTATGTACTGGACGCGAGCTGCAAAGCGAGACCTTCGAATACCTCCAGATATGTCCGATGCAGAAGCAGAGAGGTTTGGAGAAACATAGTCGGTCATTGGTACTTGACTACTCCTGCATTCTTAGGTACTGCATCTTTGATGTAAATAGATTTCTACGAACTAGTAGGTACGTACATCCATAAGGATCCAACGAGACCTCTAAAGAACCCATATCACACACCCTGTACAATAAATATCAATACAGTACTGTTGTGGCGACAATGAATTCCATTGGTTGATAATTTCGGGGCCTCGCTTGATACTTAAGTAATTAATAATACCCTCTGGTGAACGGTGCCGCCGCGCACAGGAGTTAAATCTGATGACGGCTTGCGGACCACAAATGATATCATAACTTGTTCTACAATAGATAAGGCTCTAATTGTTTATAAATGAGCGGTCCCGCCTTCAGGCTCTAGGCTACGGAAACAACATTTCACTCTGGCGCTGCAAGAGGATTCAGCTCCAACCCCAACTCTCCTAGAACCCCGAGCCGAACCGAACATTCCTGAGCTTAGTATATTTCGTGGCCACTTCACAAAACTTACAATGTCGAGTGGCCCAGCAGCGAACCCAGAGCAAGTGGTGTCGAGCCAACCATCAGAGACGGAGCCCTTGCTTGGGCGTGCTGGTGCCGTCAGCCAACGAGATGATGCCCCATTCTGGCGAAATCTCCTCCTAGGTATTTCCAGTTAAATGAACATACACACTTACTATACATTCCGACCTTCAGGCCTCAGCTATAGCCCTTATAGCATGAGTGTGATCTAACCACGCATGACTATAGGGACAGGGTTCTTGGCCCAGATCGGTCTTCTAGTTCTGATTTCAACCGTTTGGACTTCCATCTTCTCCCTTCCTTTTGGACTGTTCACCCTCCACCCAGTGCGTATACACATCCGGTTGCCGCAGAGCCGATGGGTTTTTTATACTAGACGCTAACTGTATTATCTAGCTATTTAATTCGGTATGACAATCGAGATGATTGCTCTGGGAGAAGCACTAGTTGCAAAACTAACTTGACACATGGTTTATGTGCTTCTAGATTTCCATTTTGTTTGTCGTCGAGTCTGTTTTGCTTCTACAACCTACTCACACACCCGACCAAAAAGTGAAAGGCGCCATTATCCACTCAATTTTAATTGGAATATCACTACTCTTATCTATCGGAGCTGGAGTGGTGATAGTGCTTAACAAGATTAGGATCAAGCATGCCCACTTCGATAGTCCCCACGCAATTCTTGGGCTCATAGTCTACATCCTTATTCTCGCACAAACCGTAGTCGGTTTCGCACAATTTTATACGCCTCGTGTGTTTGGGTCTGTGGAAAAGGCAAAGGCCATCTATAAGTACCATCGTATCGCTGGATATACGATACAATTACTCCTCGTTGCGACGTTATTGGCGGCCTCGAGAACAACGTTTGCACTAGGGCCTCTGAATTTGAAGACCTGGAAAGTAGCTATCGGCTCAGGTTTGGTGCTCCTAGGTATTATATACTCGATCTCCGTCGAAGCTGTGGCAAATGCTTATATAGTGCGCAGGCATTTTCCCCCGTATTAAGAAAGAGAAACTCGGGCTTAAGCACCGGTAAGATGATGATCTTGCTTTCTTCCGTCGGAGGGCTCTCCTAAAACCGAGAAATTAACCGAATTTTTGATTCCAAAATGGCATCCTTTTGCGCGAGCCTCGCTTTTACACGTGGTGATATAGCGAGCGGTCCGGAGGCCCTTGGTATTCGTTTATCTGTTCCTTGGAAACATTACATCGAATTTGGTGCTGTCAACTGCAAATTCCCTAATGAAGTCCATTTCCATGTCGTGTACGTTTCCGACGAGAACGAGTGAGTGCAAGGGCGGTCCCAGATCAGCCGTCGTAAGGTCTTCCAGCGTCCCGACAGCGAAGGTTTGATCATCGGATCCCAGCCTGGCTATACCGATAGCCAACGAATCCTTATTATACACTACCCTCATGGACAAAGTAAGCAAGTGGCAGCGCTTAGAATCAGGCTGAAAAAGAATACGCACCTCCTTCCTGACGAATTTCCTCGATGGTTAGCATCTGATGAGCGCACTGCGCGACTGTCATGTAACGGGGTGGCTCGTAGATTTTTCTCCCCCTCGCAAGATTCTCTTCGCTCTGCTCTTTGACTTTAATATCTAACAAGACAAGAGTATGAAGCCCGATTTTCGCGTTTTCCCTGATCTTGTCGTAAAAGGAAGACGGTTTCCAAGTATCTGTGAAGAAAACCATTGACACAGTCTGACCAAAATTATACAATTGAAGACCGCAAGCCCCGACTGCATTCATTATAGAAGCATTATGAATAGTTTTGACTGGAATCTGAAGACTTCGTGCTCGAAGTAACAGGTCAAGATGCGTAGTAGCGCCGAATGGATCCCCAACGACAAGGAAAGCGATGTCAGTCGAGTTCGCATCTTTCAAGATCGCATCGCTATCAGATTCGACGAGCTCTCTATCAGCAATGATCAACTGGCGGCCGTAGAACTCTTCCTGGTGAGACGGTTAGAAAGTGTGACGCCGGATGGAACATTTTGATTAATTCTTTCTTTCGTCCGCATTCAACATTCATACCAATTTTTCCCGAGACACCATGAGGATACTAGTGTATGCTTCCAAGTAAACCCTCTCCGCTCGCCTCACGATCTCTAGACCCTTTAGCGTGATGTCTTTCTCATCGCTGAGACCTAAACCGATACAATAAAGCATTTTTTTTTCTTTTCTCCCCTTGTGGCTTATACCTTGTGTGAATAATATGGGCCAGTAAGTATGTATGAGAAGAAATGTTGCGGTACCGAGTGGCTAGTACTTACTTGGTGGCAGTCGTCTTGAAACGCTTAAGCCCACCTAGAATTGAACCCAGAGCACAGATTTTATTTTATGTTTGCTTTGCAATCGAAGCTTCTTTTGAACTCTTTCTTTTTCCCCTTGCACAACATTTTCTTGGCGATGTGTTGAATTATTAGCTTCCTGCAGGCCTGGCAATTCTCGCGATCAGGCTTCACCTGCGCCTTTCGCCTTCGAATAACAACCACGACCTAGCAAGGGCAACCAACCAATACCCGGTAACGAACGAACCTACACCATTTTCGGGTAACAAAAGTTCACCTGAAATACTCATCGAGTGCATGCCGCAACCTGTTTTGCAGCTGCCACTCTATCGAAAGGCGACGATCGAGCACCTTCCTCGCCATCGACAGGCATTTCCCGTCTATATCTCGTGAAGGTAGTCCGTCAATCTCACAAGTAGGCGCTAGGTGAATCACGCGAACCGGAAGAATCATCAGATTATATGGTAGACAGCATAGCTACTCTTGAGCAGCACAGAAGGTCCATCAATAACTGATCTACTAAATTGACCTTCGTCACGATAAACCCGTGTTTTTTACATAGCGGAAGGGGAGAAAGGGGCGAAAAGAATATTAAAGGAGAATATGGAGGCAACAACAGAATCTCGAAGTAAGAGGAGGCATTCTGGCTCAGCGCAATTCATCCGCCCAAGCAAACATGTGAAAGGCGACCATTTCGAAATTGAGTTCGAGGATACTACCGAATACAACGACGAGGATGCTGATGACGATATCAACATGATGGCAGAACAGGACCTTTTGGCGGCGCTAGAGCAAGCGCAGTCGGAGCCAAGGATGGTCCCGCACATTGCTTCAACCGGAGACTCTGTCGAATGGCAAAGAACTATCGAGTCTGTGGTTAGGAACGTCGTCTCAATAAGATTTTGCCAGACCTGCTCTTTCGATGCGGATCCAGCGGTTACGAGCGAAGCGACTGGCTTCGTTGTTGACAAAGTCAGGGGGCTGATTCTCACAAACCGACACGTTGCCTGTGCCGGTCCGTTTTGGGGATATTGTGTGTTCGATAACCACGAAGAGGTAGCCCTTCTGACAATATGGTTTTCTTTTCTTTTCTTTTTTTTGAGGTTCATTTCGATGCTCACTTGTTGGTCTCTAAAGTGCGACGTATACCCAGTCTATCGTGATCCCGTTCACGATTTCGGAATTCTGAAGTTCGATCCTTCGAAAATAAAGTACATGGAAGTTGGGGAGCTAACGCTAAGGCCTGATCTTGCAAGTATGGGCTACTTTCAAGGCTACCACGCGTAATACGAATTGCTAAATATATTTGATTTTTAGGAGTTGGCGTCGAGATTAGAGTGGTTGGAAATGATGCCGGGGAAAAACTTAGCATTCTCTCTGGTGTAATCAGCAGGACAGACAGGAATGCACCTGACTATGGCGATGGCTACAATGACTTTAGTGAGTAACCCGGCGTATCTCGCTAGATTTGTGCACTCTGACTTTAGTAGACACCAATTACATTCAAGCGGCAGCCTCGGCAAGCGGAGGTAGCTCCGGTTCCCCAGTGGTAAATGTGGATGGATTTGCGGTTGCCTTGCAGGCGGGTGGAAGTACTGAAGGTAGGAGGCTATTCTCACGGTATTTGCCTCTACATTTCGACTGTGCTAATTTAAAACTTAGCCGCAACGGACTACTTCCTGCCCCTTGATCGGCCCTTACGAGCGCTTCAGTGTATCCAGAATAACGAGACTGTTGCTCGCGGCACAATACAGACGCAGTGGCTGATTAAACCTTTCGATGAATGTCGCCGATTAGGATTGACGCCTCCCTGGGAGGCTGCTATCCGGCAAAATTTCCCTAAGGAAATTGGGATGCTGGTCGCTGAAACAGTATTGCCGGGAGGGCCTGGCTATAAATCGATTGAGGTATGAGTTCCGTACTCGAGCTGAGGAAATCTCTATCATTCTAACCCGTGGATTTAGGAAGGAGACATTCTTATAAAAATTAACGATGAATTGATCACCAAGTTCGTTCGTTTGGACGATATTTTGGATAGTAATGTTGGTAGTAGTATTAAATTGCTTCTCCAGCGAGGAGGTCAAGACATCGAAGTCGAACTAGGGGTCGGAGACCTCCACGCAATCACGCCAGACCGGTTCCTCACTGTCTGTGGCGCCTCGTTCCATGACTTGTCATACCAGCTTGCGAGACTTTACGCAATACCTGTGAAAGGTGTCTACGTCTCAGAGCCTGCCGGTACATTCAGGTTCGATGGCTCTGATAAAGGATGGATTATTGCGGTATGTGTTCCACCCCTCAGCATCGGCCTTCAGAGCTAACGGATGTAGTCGGTGGACAACGAGAGGACCCCTGACCTCGAAACATTTATAAACGTCATGAAAAACATTCCAGGTATGATATAAACTCAGAAGTAGCTACTTATACTCCGCTTACCATTCGAGAAGATCGATCTAGGGTCGTTGTAACATACCGGCACTTGCGAGATTTGCATACACTCAATACCTCCATATTACAAATAGACCGACACTGGACCTCTAAAATGAGGATGGCTATTAGAAACGGTATGTCGTACCGCCCCGTGATATCGAGCCCGTCCATTAAGATCATCATGCTCCCTAGACTCCACAGGGCTGTGGGATTTCAAGGAGGTCGCAGATGCATTGCCACCAAAACTCCTCCAGCCGATGTCTGCTCAATTTGTCACACTTGACAATCCTGGATTCGCGGGAGCGTCCGACCTCGTTAGAAGCTTCGTTCGCATAGCTTGTGAGATGCCATTGAAAATTGATGGCTATCCGCTCCCTAGAAAGGTAAGCCCTCTCGCTAATATTGTATGCAACAACGGGCTCTAACTACAGTAGGTTGGGTTTGGGGTCGTGGTCGATCATGAAAAAGGATTGGTGGTGGTCTCGCGAGCATTTGTTCCATACGACCTTTGCGATTTAACCTTAACTATCGCCGAATCGGTAGTTGTACCAGGTAAAGTCGTATTTTTGCACCCGCTGCAAAACTATGCCGTTGTTCAATATGACCCAGCACTCGTTCACGCCCCGGTTAAATCCGCCAAACTCAGCACTGAGAGTGTACGCCAGGGATCTTCAACTGTGTTTTTCGGCTTCAACCACAATTTCAGAGTAGTAACGACGAAGACGACAATTACAGATATTACCACTGTTGCGATCCCAGCAAATTCAATGGCACCCCGATATCGAGCTATTAACCTAGACGCCATCACTGTTGACACGAGTTTGAGCGCTCAATGTGCGAGCGGTGTGCTTGCCGATGAAGATGGCACTGTGCAAGCACTGTGGCTAACTTACCTCGGAGACCGTGCACATGGCTCTAAAGATATTGAATACCACCTAGGCCTATCCACACCAACAATCCTGCCTGTTATCCAACAAATACAACGAGGACAGATTCCAAATCTCCGAATCCTCGACGTGGAACTTCACACAATCCAAATGAGCCAAGCTCGTGTTATGGGCGTGTCTGAAGATTGGATTAGAAAAGTAGAGCAGGATAACCCCCAGAGGCATCAGCTATTTATCGTTAGAAAGGTCTCTTGCGGTCCGGTGCAGACCCTAGAGGAAGGAGATCTGATACTTACGCTTAACGGGAAAATCATGACGCGAATATCCGATTTAGACGTCATGTATGATCACGACGAGCTTGATATCCGTGTCGTACGTAACTGCGAAGAGCTCAGCATAAAAGTTCCGACAGTCACAACTAGCGATATTGAAACAAACCGGGTAGTCGTCTTTTGCGGGGCGGTCTTGCACCGGCCCCATCACGCCGTTCGACAGCAAATCAGTCATATGCATTCAGAGGTTTATGTGTCAGCCCGGGTAAGAGAGTTTCCCGTTCCCGTAGTTTAGCAGTTTCTAACACATTTCGTTTTATGCCTGACTAGTCGCGGGGGTCGCCAGCGTTCCAGTATCAGCTAGTGCCTACAAATTTTGTCCTGGCAGTGAACGGAGTACCGACGCCTGACTTGGATACCTTCCTGAAGGAGGTTTCCAAGATTCCCGACAACACCTGTGAGTGGAGAAAGAATGATACCCACCGATAACGCGGACGTTTACTAATTTGGGTTTACAGACTTCCGACTTCGTGTAATCACCTTCGACAATGTACCTTTTGTAATAACGATGAAGAAAAATGAACATTATGTTAGTATCCTTACCCTGTTGTCTGATCCAAAATCTAACAGCTTGGTTCTAGTTTCCAACAATGGAGTTCATTAAAGACCCTTCAGAAGCTTGTGGATGGCGTCGGGTAACCTATGAACACGGAAAGCCACATTCAGGCTTAGATACAGGAATCCTGAGTGACAGTATGTGACCCTCCCCGGCTGCGGTTTCAACAGGGGGCTAACTCAAGAATATCAGGCATGGACCAAGGGGTGGATTGATGGGCACCATCCATCAGGCAGCCTTTCTAATCTGATCTCCTGGGTGTCATTCTCATATTCGTTTTCGTCTTCGTTTTTATTTTTATTTCCATTTAAATCGGGTTTGTTTTTTCAGATGTTGTATAAAACTGGATAAAGGTTTAGACAGTGCACGGTTTACCCAGAGGTTCTGCCCAGCTCAATATCAACCTAGTAAGGGCGATTATGTTCGATAACCAGCTCAGACACATTTCATAGATACCGTCCGTGTCGTCAGGGATCGCGTAACCAATCGGGTCATTTTTCTTATCTTTGTATACTACTACTACTTCGGGACCAGCTCCCGCCATATTATGGTGCTCGTTGACTCGGTTTCCCACTTCAATGCGTTCTCTTCAATCTGCACCGAATGACTCCCAAACTTTCTCCGTATTCGGACTTTAAGCAACGCCGAACACGCTACATGGGTTGTTTATAAAACTATACTAATCGCTAGCACTCCAAACTTCAAAAACATTTGCAAATCCGAAAACTCAATTCCCGAAGACAAACAATGGGCGGCTTTACATTTGATCTCAATGCTTGTGCAAGGCCCAACATAATAGCTCTACAGCCATATAGATGTGCCAGGGAGTTCGTTGCCGAACCTTTTCTCAATCTCAAAAACCATGATAGCTAACCCTGAAACCCGTTATGTAGCGACTACAAAGATGATGGCCATAATACACTTTTAGATGCGAATGAGAATTCGTATGGTCCGTCGCTTTCCCTGGATCTGTCAACCAATCGCAATATCAGTGGTAGTAGTTTAAAGCTCGCGGGTTTGAACAGATATCCAGACCCGTAAGTCGTCCCGATTCGAGCCTAGATCATACCGTTCAAACGTTGCCGAAAAGACCAGCGTGTTAAGCAATAACATATGGGTTTTCTGATTTGAAATGTGGCTAGTCATCAAATCGAGTTAAAACAGCTTCTGTGCGACCTTCGACAGCCTGCAGATTCTCCAGCGGCATTACAGCCAGGAAACCTATTTGTGGGTGTGGGCTCTGATGAAGCAATTGACGGATTAATCCGATGCTTCTGTATCCCGGGTGTCGATAAAATTCTAGTCTGCCCTCCCACTTATGGGATGTATACCGTGGCTGCCCAAGTCAATGACGTTGAGGTTGTGAAAGTACCGTTGGAGGTTGAGGGGGAGTCGTCTAGTTTCGACATCCAGCCGGTTAAAATAAAAGAATTATTAAAAGACGACCCTCGAATTAAGCTGGTCTATATCTGCTCGCCGGGGAACCCGACGGGAAAACTCGTGGACCCTGCTCGACTAAAAGTCCTTCTCGAATACAGCTGGAATGGCGTCGTTGTCCTCGACGAGGCATATATCGATTTTGCGGGTCATGGGAAAAGCCTTGCGCATTGGGTCAACGACTATCCAAACCTAGTTGTAATGCAAACATTGTCCAAGGCCTTTGGCATGGCAGGCATACGGTACGTCTCTACATGAGATAAGTTTTTATCATAGTACTCACGGTTTGTAGGTTGGGATTTGCGTTTGCGCCTTCTGAAATAGCGCGTCTTCTAAACAACCTAAAGGCGCCCTACAACGTTTCGTCCTTAACATCGGCACTCGCAATCCAAGCTGTTTCAGAATCGGGCCTAGAGGTCATGAGATTACACCGAGAGTTGATAGTTCACCAAAGGGAGAGACTCATCCAGGAGCTTCCTAAAATTCAACGAATCGGTAGGTTCCTTGGAGGATATGATGCTAACTTTCTCCTTGTCGAAATGCTCGATGCACCGAAGAACCTGGGTGGGCGACCAGATAATAAAACGGCGAAGATGGTGTATTCGCAACTCGCGGAGACGAAGGGGATCGTCGTTCGATATCGTGGGAATGAATTGGGCTGTACAGGATGCTTAAGGATAACAGTTGGCACGGAGCAGGAAACAACAAAACTACTAACAAAACTGGAAGAGGTGTTCCACGAAATCCAATGATGTTATTCGGATTCAATTAAACGCTGTCGAGGCTATGTGGCCAATAAAATAAAACCCCGATCAGTCAGAGAGCATTAATAATCCAGATCAAAGCTACAATGCACCGTTAAACCATCGCAGACACCGTAAAATGCTGAAAAAACGCTTGGGGTATCTTTATCATAATAACGAAAACGCAAAATTAGTTAATAAAGCTGTAGAAGTTGTGATGAAAACAGGCATTGTATGACGAAAATGCAATCTAGTCGATGAGGCCGGTAGCCTTTAGCCGATATCCAATTGATCCTGGCCGATGCAGATGACCTACTCGAACCCAACGAATCCTTCGAGTTTCTCAAGACAAGATTTCCACAGCGCCAAAACTTTTCTGTGTATGACTATAGCGGCCTCCCACTCAATGCGGATTTTCTGGTCCTCGTCCAGTTCCGCTAAAGCCTTCATGGTCTGCTTTAGATCGAGCTCTATCCCGGCTTTAGAGTCAATGCTTATTCCAGTTGCAATACCTTTATTTTGAGCACACTGGAGGATATCCGCATCAAGCCGGGCCCGCAAATGGTTGACAATCTTTCCGTTATACTCGTTCCAATGAGTTTGGTACACAGTCATTATTGCGCAGTATTTGTCGTACGATGCGGGCGGTATTTCATTTGGGACTACGGGGGGCTCGGGGGGCTTTGGGATATTGATAGCCTTCTTGGTGGGCTCTGATGCTGGTGACAGTCGAACGAACGGGGCGGCTTTGGACTCGAATGGGAGATTATCTCGCATGCTCTGCCAATGATTATTTAAACCGTTCGCAGGGGCGTACGATAGAGGCTCAACGTTACGAAGAGTCCCCAGATCTGGAAAAGTCGGTCCTCCAGGGACATCTCCAGCTTTTGAAAGTAAAGGTGATGCATCGTGAGAGAGTTTGAGTGACGGCGCCTGAGTGGTGTCTTCGTCGCGTTGCGGAATTTCGTCGGATCTTAATGGGGAAATCGGCACACCATCTCCTCTGAGAGGAGAGACTGGGTCTTCCTCAGAAACAGCAGGGCTGTGGCTCGTGTGTGGGTCTTTTGAGTCCGACGGTTTCTGTTTTATAGGGGTAACCGGGGCTGTTGGGACAGTAACTGGACTCTTCTGCGGAGTATCAATGTCCATGGCGATAGGGGAAGGAATACTAGTATTTGCATCTGAATTGGCATCTTTTTGTGTGGATGGTTCCTCGTTTTGTGGAGGGTGAGCATTTTTGTCCGTAGGTGTTATCGATGCGGAACTATTGGCATTATTGTGACAGCTATCTGCTGAGGGTGCTTTTTGTGTCGTAAAAGACCCAGCACTTCTCTTCGTGGTTGCAGTTTTGCGATGTTTTGAAGTCGACCGCGCTGTAGACCCAGATACGTGCTGGTGAGACCGATTTATATCAAACGGGTTTGTTTCGGCAAATGCCTTCTGCCAGTCCTCGAATACGAAGGCATCCTTCGCAAACATATCAGGATCGCGGGCATCGGCTGTATCTTCGTGATACTTTGGCGAGTTCGGTTGAGATGATTCGTTTAGGCCTGTGTCTTTTGGCGCAATAGGGGACTCGCCAGATGTAGAAGTTGGTCGGGGTCGAGAAAAGTTGAGACGAACACCACTGGAGCCGAAATTAGTTTGAATTTTGGGTATAGCTGGGCCCTTACGTGGGCTTTGCGGACCCTTTCGGACAGGCGGGGCAAAAATGTTTTCAGTGCCACTGAAAACCGTATTCCAATCTGAAGGAGAGAAGGATTTGGGCCTATGCTCTTCCTTTTGGGGGCTCCCAGGAAAGCTAATCGGTGATGATGCGTTCGTTTCGAACCTGGGGTAAACCAACTGTTAGGTAACTTCTTGAGGCGGGATAGGCGAACTTACGATTTGAAAGAGTTCAGCGGTGTTTGATAATCTGCGGGTGATATTAGCTTTACGCAAAAACTGGCTCGCGGTTACTGTTTCGACACGCACCCTCAGATTTCCCATAGGAATGCCCACTAAAGCGTTGCCGCTCCGAATGTTTAGACCCATGACTATTCCGGTTGTCTCCTAGCCCCTTTGATGCGGCACCCTCCCGGTCCAAGGTGTTGCGTCGTGAAGATGGATACGACTGTCGTAGCGGTATATTTCGAATTTTCGAGAACGAATCGTCCTCTCCGTCATGATCGCTGCCCGTAGCCTGCTTTGGTGTACGATGGGGTCTGCGTAGCCCATCTTCGTTAAAAAGATAGGAAAACTTCCGCCTCTCCGTACCTTCCAAGCCTACCGAAGAATTACTTTTCCGTCTATCTTGGTTGGAACTTGTTTGTTCACCGTATTCCTTTGACTCTCGGCTCGTTTGAGGTCGTGTGAAAACTCCAGAGCGCTGTGGCGATACGGATGGGTCGGATGGGCTTGCTGTTTTCAGTTTTGCCGAATAGCCTCCGTTCTGATTACTATTTCCATGTGCACTTGGTCTATCCGGGCTAGTATCTCGGAGGTTGGTTCTTAGGCGGGTTCGGGGGGTAAAGGCATAGAATGTAGATTGGCGAGGGACATCTTCCTCTGATGACGACTTTGTCTCCCATATCCCACCACTTCGTCGGTTATGATTCCCCCCAGATTTGTGCTCCGAACCTGGATCCATCCATTCCTTCTCACGTGGATTTCGATCGCCAAAGAAACCATGTCTCGTTGACTTCTTCCCGTTAGGACCACCCACCCCGTCATCCTTATAGAATCTATACGCCGGTTCGCTCGCAGAAGATGGCTCAGGGTCCGCGCTGGCATAAGGGTTTTCCCGGGTTTTCTTGGGCGTGCGGGGCACTTCGCGGGAGCTGCGTTGCTGCCATCGTTCCTGGGCTGCCTTCCACGCGGATGCTCCACCTGGAGTGTACGTACGGGAGGCGTGATCCCATTGAGATTTGGCTGAGAATGGCGCATCGCCAGGCCGGATATTTGTGGCAAATGGGGGTCTATGTGTGTTACTAGCATATTTCCTTGAAGAGGCAGGCGATTCATTTGAAGGCGTGGAGGCGTCATATCGGTCTGGTTTGTGTTTATTATGGCCATTGTAGTGCGATCGGGTTCGATCATAAAGTTTTCGTCTCCCAGGATCCGTTAGGAGCTCGTGGGCTGCTTGGATTTGTTGAAACTTCGCGTTAAACTCGGCCTCGCGGCCAGGGTTCCGATCAGGATGATATTTCAGAGCTAGACGAGGCTGTTAGTATGAGGGAACAAGTATAAACCAGCGAGTCGTACCAAGTTTCCGAAATTGCTTTTTAATTTCATCGGATGTAGCAGTAATCGAGACCTCGAGAGCCGCATAGTGATCAATGGTCACGTCTTCCCTCGGCATGTTGGAGGGAAATAAGCCGGGAGAGCATCAACGGCCGGTGAAACTGTTTAATTGTTTCGAAGGACTGCTGGCGGGAAGACACTATTTTGGTCGATATGGTGAGTGACGGAAAGGTTGTGGGAACGGTGCAAGCTGGCATTCGATCCCAGCGAGAAAAAGAAAACGCTGCTTGATTGCCGAAGCGTCAGTTTTGGTTTCGTACCTGCTCAAGTATCCTGAAGTAAGAACTTGGCAGAAGGAAGAAGGAAGTCTTGATGAGGAGGGTGAGGGGAGTGACAGCTATAGCAGTTCTATTGTTTTTTTTTTTTTTTTTATTTGGCTCTGGCTTTGGTTTGGCCAGCCCTGCGTTGTCGAGCATACCGTTTGGTGAGGCGCTGCTCCATTCTAGGCAAAACAACCCCACAGGAGCGGAAATTTGATTTGACCATGCAAAATATAAATACTGCCTACAAACTCTACGACAGGTAACGAGAATTCGAAAAGATTTACAATGGGATCACGAGAGTAACAAGTGGCTGTACGATTACCAAGTCGCACATGTGAATTCGGCTGGGCGCCGAGGAAGCCGTCTCCCCTCAGCTCTAAATTCGAGTATCGGTACAAGTAGGAGGTGGGTTTTGGTGGGTGAGGATGGTGAAAAGAGAAGCGGTTATCATACCAGCGAGCAGGAAGAACAAACACGGAGAGTTAAAATAAGTAGGAAATCATAACGAACCCTCTGGAAAGCCCTCGAAATCATACGTACAAGAAAAACGGTGTGTAGACATTATGAGACGGGGAGGTGATGGTGTATTTCATGAGTTGGGAGGAAGAGTGAGAGGGGTTTGAAGGATGTCATGGCGGAGGGGACAAAGGCAGAGCAGGCCGATCAAAAAAAAAAAAAAGAATAAAGTAAAGGAAAAAAAAAAAAACGGATATCAAAAAGCAGGAAAGAGAAGGGAACTACCATCCGCTCTGTTCGGCAGCTGGCTGTGTGTTCCCGCTATCGGCCCAGTCCCCAGTTGGTTGGTTAGCCTGCCAGTCAGCATCCCCATCCCAGCTTGTACCTCCAGCGGCAGCTGGTGCAGTAGGGAAGGTTCCAACTGGGCCGGAGGCGTCCCAATCACCACCGGCGGCGGCGAACTCAGTGGCGGCGGGGGCTTCCTCGGCACCGGTGGCCTTCGATTCTTCAGCACCTTGATCCTTCTGATCCTCAGCCTCTGGATCACGGTAGAAATACAAATCAACCATGACATCCCAATCAACATCTCGGCTAGCAAGTGTTCCACGTAGTCGCAAAACCTCCCTAGCCAATAGCCACCAGATCAAACCAATCGCGTGTCGGCCCTTGTTGTTGGTTGGAATGGCAACGTCGACGAACTCGGTAGGTGAATCGGTGTCGCAGAGGGCAATGACAGGAATATTGACGTAGGAAGCTTCCTTGATGGCTTGAGCGTCAGTTCGTGGGTCGGTGACGATGATGAGGCGGGGCTCTTTGAATGATCGAGTGATATAGTTGGTGAAGTTTCCAGGTGTGAATCTGCCTGCAATTGCTGTAGCTCCGGTATGCGCAGCGAACTTAAGCACGGCTCTTTGGCCATATGGACGGGCTGAGATGGCACAGACGTCGGCCGGGTTGTCGATAGCAGCAATAACTCGGGCGGCAAGAACAATCTTTTCCCTGATTATCGAGACGGTGCTCTAGTTAGATAGGAGTCGGAGCCGGAAGGGTGCCGAAGAAGGTGCATATCCTTACCAAGTCTTTCCAATGTTTATGATATTGATACCATCTGGCCTTGTCTTCCACAAGTAAGGTTCCATATGGACCTAAACCGTGCAATAGAGAATTAGCACATCCTAGTCCTTCTTTTGTTGTCTCCATCGAGATGGCCAGTCCACTGTACGAGGTTTTACCTACCTGGAGATTCTTTGATCCAAGATGGCATTGAGCCGCCAGGAGCATCTCGATGTCCTGGGACGTGGCATTGAAGATTGCTGGGAGGTTTTTGGCAGATGCCATTGTCAAAGTAGTGTTGGATGTGCTGCCGGTGTTTCGAGGAAGGTTGAGGGGGTAGTACGAAGTTAGCAGTGAAAGATGGAGAGATCTCGATGTTTTAGTATCGGGGTAAAATTTTGTGAGGTTTGTGTGTTGTGAAGGTGTTTTTTGGCGGTGAGAACAAAGTGGCTAGGTTGGCTGCCCTACCGGTCCAAGCGCCACAGCATCAAACTTCAACTTCCAACTTCCCCACGATATTTGAGAGGCAGGCCCTCCCGTATTTTCAATATTGATGCCATCTCTGCTACTTAAAATACTTTCTTCTATGGTTTAAAAGATCACGACCTATGAAATTGAATCCAGACTAGGAATAGAAGGGGATACCCGCACCTCGATTGTGTATCCAGAGACCGGTGTGGCTGGTGCTATCTGATGGTTAGGGCAGCAGGATAGCCCTTATCGCAATTGATCTAATCTAATCTAATCATGTCCAGATAAGATTATAAGAATGTGTTGTGGACAACGCGTATGAGGACCCCTGTCGGTAAACTGGACGCGGAGGTGGTCGGAAGAGGCCGCGCTTTGCTAAACCTCCACCCAATTATGCGCTGCTGGTAGGCACTTATCCTCGTCGTGAACTGGCAGGGATCTCCGAGACTACTCATCCTCCTCCTCCTCCTCCTCCTCCTCCTCCTCCTCCTCCTCCTCAGCGTCTATTAATTTAACTTCCCTGATAACACGCCGAATCCTACAGCTATGGAGGGTCTGTTCTTCAACATACATTCAGGTTACGTGGAGGGTATCGTCCGTGGATATCGTAACAGCCTTCTCACCAGCTCAAACTACTCGAACCTAACCCAATGCGAGACTCTAGAAGGTATGTTCACCAATATACCCGCCTTTTCCCTTCTGGAGTCTCCAAGTGCGTGCTCTCTGCTAACGTCGGTAGCAAATTGCAGATCTCAAACTACAGCTCACACCCTCTTACGGAGAGCAGCTTGCCAACGTTGCATCACCATTCCCGACATCAACAATCGCCGCCAAAGCAACCGAGAAGCTTGTCCAAGACTTTCGGTATCTGCGAGCCCAAGCAACCGGCGCACTTGCCAAATTCATGGACTTTCTCACCTACTCGTACATGATCGATAATGTTGCTTTGCTAATTACGGGAACCCTACATGAACGAGATACAAAAGACCTCTTGGAACGCTGCCACCCGCTTGGTTCTTTCGAGGGTCTTCCTGCTCTTTGTGTCGCGTCAAATATTGAAGAGCTCTATAGCATCGTTCTAGTCGAAACCCCATTAGCGCCGTTCTTCAAAGATAACCTTCGATCTGCGGACCTCGACGACCTCAACATCGAGATAGTTCGGAACACTCTCTACAAGAGCTATCTGGAATCCTTTCACGAGTTCTGCACAACAGACCCAGAGCTTTCTGGGACACCCACAGCAGAGCTGATGTCCGAAATTCTCGGGTTCGAGGCTGACAGAAGAGCGATCAACATCACATTGAACTCTTTCGGGACGGAACTTTCTAAATCCGATCGTAAGAAGCTGTATCCCGAAATTGGAAAGCTTCATCCAGAAGGGACCTTGATGTTGAGCCGTGCGGATGACCCTGAGGCTGTCCGGCTAGCAATAGAAATAGTTGGGGAATACAGATCCTTTTTTGATCAAGGCGGAATTGGGCAAGGCGGTGGCGGAATTGGGGGAGGTGCACAAAGGAGTCTTGAGGATGTTTTCTATCAAAAGGAAATGGAGTTAGCTAAGGATACTTTCACCCATCACTTTACCTTTGCTGTTGTATACGCATGGCTCAAACTACAAGAGCAGGTGAGTTCGTCCAACTATTACAATCTTCGTATCCTTGCTTCTATCGCCTTCTAACAAACCCGGTCCCCTTTCCCGTACAGGAAATACGAAATATTACATGGATCGCTGAGTGCATAGCCCAGAACCAGAAGGACAGGATCGGAAACTACATAAGCGTATTCTAACCCTGCCATTGTCGTTCTGATTAATTAGTCTCATTTAATGTTCTTAGCGTGTACATTAGTAATTACTCCTTCGTTATATACTCAAGTACTCAAGTACTCTCTTTAGTAACTCAAACTACTCCAGGGGTAACTCTTGTAGCTCAGGCTCCAGCGAGCGCTCGTATCAAGTAATTATGTGGTAGCATCAACACAGTTTTCTATTCTCAAGACTTGGCAGGAACGCGAAAGATGCAGCAGAACTTTTATCTCTGGTAGATTGCTTGCTACAAAGCCAGATATGCCCTAATATCCTTAACTAGAACCCTTCAGAGCCTCCATGTACTCCAATCAATTGCGACGATGTCTGTCACGGTATGCCACTCTTATACTCTCAACCCACTCTCCGCTAACTATTCATGTATCGCTGCAGCTTCACACTGAACTAGGTGATCTGAAGATCGAAGTATTTTGCGAAGCCGTTCCGAAAACCGCAGAGGTACTTAACAATGCTTTGGAAAGCACCGCCGGTAGGAGCTAATCTTACGTATTTCGCAGAACTTCCTTGCACTCTGCGCCGCAGGGTATTACGACGGTTGTGTTTTTCACCGTTCAATCCCTAGCTTCATCCTTCAGACCGGAGACCCCTCGTCCACCAACACCGGGAAATCCCTTGGGACCCCAATATACGGAGCACCATTTGAGGACGAAATCAGGCCATCCTTGAGGCACAATGTCCGCGGTGTGGTCTCCATGGCCAACTCTGGGCAACCAAATACAAATGGTACTCAGTTTTTTATCACATACGCCAAGCATGCCCACCTAGACGGCAAAAATACTGTCTTCGGGAGGGTCATTGATGGTGCTGAAGAGAGCGGGACGTTGGAGAAATTCGAGAGACTTACCGTTGACAAAAAGAATCGGCCAGTAGAGAAAGTACATATCCTGAATGTTACAATTCATGCGAACCCACTCGCAACCCAAGGAATCTACTCTACATAGGTCTTTAGCTAGGTACCTTCCTAGACGAATCTCCAGGACAATCAAATAACCAAAGTTCAAAGGACGACCAAAAATATGTGTTATTGCAGACGACCGCTCTTATTGCCAAGATAAGAACCTCCTTGAGGAAACATAAAAGTATTTCGATAAAAAAAGCTATGTATTAGAAATGCATGTAAATACTTGCGGAAACACGAGGGTGGCGCCTGTTTATGTGTGGAGAAGTAGCAATCACCTATACTGCAAATGAAATGGTACTGTCTAAAACAATCAAAAGCAAGTACATCTATACTGCGAATGCCCGAAAGAAACCCCAGATGCCAGCTGCACTAAGAACAGGTATCACAACATTATCATCCAATCCCCATATGTCCGTCAACTCGCTAACAGATCCGATCAAACCTGTAACCATGCTTACTATCCCTAGCGCTATCGACCCTCCAACCTCCCCTATCACCGGTAACCGAAGCCCTCCGAGGTAGCTGAGGGCGGGAGTCGGATCATCCGGCCAAAATGGGGTGTCTGGGACCAGCTTTCCATAAAAATACGCGGTGGCCGCGCTTCCGACTATAAGAGCGGCCAGCGACCCAGCAAGGCTCTTGCCCTTCCTTATTTGAGGCGTATAACGTCCGAATAACCTCCCAAATGTACTTGCTGCGGTATCGCACCACGACAAGAGGAGGATGGAAAGCGTCGCGATATCTTTAGGAAACACGGCAAGCACAGTCCATGTCCCAATCATATACCAGATTACTCCATTCCATCCAGAGAATTCCGACTCCCGCATCAAAGCGCCTAATACTCTAATGTAAAGCCAATTGAAAGAAGGAGAGACAAACCTCAGGACATCGGCTGACACGATAGGTATGAGGGTATAGCCGAGTACTGGTGTGAGGGTTGCGGGTTGCACTCCAGTCTTGTAAAGATGGAGAACGAGGAACCCGATAGACACATGTAGTACCTTCCGAGGAACCTCGTGACGATGTATCTGGTGTCTGAATTAGTATCCTTTCAAAGTCCCGCTCAAATTCAGGCCCTGACCTAGGCCCTGACTTACGAGTTGTCGGAATGTTTGATGAATCGGTATTAAGCCTAGTGGGCTAGGGCTTCGTGAAAAGCTCCTCCAACCAGATGATGGAGGGGAGAGAAACCCGTTGGAGTTTTTTGTCGCAATAGCGGTAGGTGTTTGGCAATGATTGTTTCTGGAAATACTTGGAGACTTTGAACGAAATCTCGCTCTGGCTCGAGATTCCGTATCTGAAACCGCCTCACATCCTGACGAAAGGGTAAGGTTATCTTTTGGGGGTGGAGGAGATGTTTTCCTGAGTTCCGGGATATCGGGAGCGGCGTGCATTTGGGGCGATAAGGGCGATGCTTTTGATTCTTTGGGAGGATGTGACGACATGACAACTTGGCCGCTAAGTGGAAGCCCTTAACGTGATTATTTCGGAATGGGACGGGAACCACCAGGAGGCTGATTTTGCGTCGGAGACTTCAGGTCATTGTTGGCAACAATGATACAGGGCTTTCAGCTCCAAGTAACGGACAATCGCGCCCAGAATAAACTCCAGCAGGTGGTTGGGATATCGACACAAATGGGTTGTGTCATTTCTTTGATGTAATTTGCGATGAGAAAGATGCCCCACGATCCAGGAGAAGGCTTTTCTGGGTGTTGCAGGTGGGTGGCTTGGCGACATTACGTGAGTGCGGCGCGAACATGTGACACCTAAACGGTGCCAGCTGATATCCTCCAGGGACGTGTGTACCCTCTCATGGGCTGAATTTGGTCGATTCGCTTCAATGTGACATTTAAGCCCTGAATTACTCATGTGCTACGCATTTCGTCGCTCTCCAAAAATCAAAAAAAAAAAAGAGAGACAGGAATCCAAAAAAGAAAAGCAAAGCTACTTTAACGCTAAAGGTTGCAAGTACTTATTTATCGAAACAAAAAGCCACACTGCCCGAGTATGTCACATTTTCGGACAGGAGACGTGCTATGTTTATGGGTAGGGTGTGACTTTATACAGGTTGACATGACCAGGCACAACGGGCTTCATTGATTAAAGCCCATTCACTGAACTGGTGAAATTTGGTGCGGGAATGATTGGAGATATGTCGTGAGTTCTCTGATAAGTTCCGGGCCAGCTTGAGTGGCGAGAGAACCATTCAAGGGGGGGAATTCGTAAGCTAAAAGAGACGATCGTTGAAACTAGAATTGGTGTTAGTAGAGTATATACAAAACGGTGTGGTCATCAATCATAAATAAAACCTACAGTATTGACCGCTAACCTACAATGGCTATCGTTTTCTTCGGCCATCGTCTGGGTATGAGACTTTTGAACATCTCTGCTTCCTTTCATAGGTGAGGTATTGGGGGAACTAGAGATATTGACGGTTTTCCGAAGGCCAGATGGTACTTTTGGCATATGGAGCTGGGCATGTTTAGAAATCGTGGGTTCCGATGGCAAAGGAGGGGATGGAGACGGCGTAGGCGCGGAATATGCGCTAGCTGGGAGGGACGGCGCTTCGCTCTCCCGTACGTTCTGAAGCATATCGTCTGAGGCCGGAATATTCGAAGTACTATCGATCGCAGTCCACTTGGGCTCAGAAGACTTGAAACCAGTCCGTGTTTCTCGGTCCAAGGCCCGAGCAAAGAGTTCTGATGACCGACTTCTTTTCGAGGGTGCCTGTTCGGCTAGTGGCTCCGAATCAACCGACTCAAAAGATCCGCGCGGCCGCTTTCGCCCAGCCTCTGTGTTTCCTTGAGTCTCGGACTGATTTTCAAGACGTAGCCGCTTCTGTCTCTCCAATCGAAACTTTTGAAGGTCCTTCCTTCGCCTCTCGCGTTCTGCTCTATCTTTGTCGGAAATCTCCCAATCATCCATACCAACATCGCTCATCGCGGAAGGTGTTCCGGGGCGTTCCATTAGGCGCTCGAATTCCTGTTTCCTACGTGAGAAAGCCGCGAGTTGCCTGGGTGTCATATCGAATCGAGAATGCTGAGGTAGAGAGGACGAGCTATCGTAACGATTTTCCAATGCAAGGCCAGGATTTATATATGAGGGCCGGCTAGGTGTCGAATACAAAAAATCAGTGTTATTTTGGGTCGATTCTGTTAGACTAGAAGAAAACGCTGGAGATGTGGGTATGTCTTCTTCAAAGACAAAGGACCCTGGCATTGGGGGCGTGTGATCTTCTTGGTTTGGTGGGGTTGCATCAAGACTTTCTCGAGTCGGCGTCGGGGAGAGAGGTGGTGACAATGGGTCTTGTTGCGTGGTCGACGAGAGATAACTCTGCTGCGATGATGGTTGGTGATCCATAAGATCAGGCCCGTCAGCAGCCCCTTCCTCGTCATCTTCTTCGTCCGAGAGCAGCCCGTAGGAGCGACCAGCAAAACTATCCGGCCATGTTTCCGCTTTCGATTTTTCTCTTTTTGTCGTATGGGGACAGCTCCTACGATTATCACTCTGTATGCAAAATTAGGAAATTTCTCGCCATATCACCAAACCAGTCGCAATATTGTCATACCTTTTGCCAGACCCGTTCGGCTGAGCCATGGAAAATATTACCACGATGCCCGCTAGCTTGCTTAGATCGTGCTATTTTCCGCGCCTGAACATAGTTAGTTCGAGCCACTAGGTTAACTCATGGAGATGAGGGACAGAAAAACATGCCTCGTTGTCATCCAGTTCTTCTTTGATATACCAAAAGACACCGACCACGTTTCTGTCCGTTGAAAACGTCAAAGATGTAGGGTGTTTGTGGCCGCCGGTCGTCGTCGAGGCGCCATTTCGGAGTATGTTGACTTTTGCGAGCCGCATTGCCTGAATCCAGGGCTTCGGAATCAACCAAGGCAACTCGTTCAAGGAATAACACCTCCGTGAGAAACCCCTGATCCTGAAGGCGGGTAATCAGGTCGTAGAAATATAGTCGAATATGGGGGGCCAAACCACCGATGCCCGTTCTGTTCACCCGTGTTCCGGAGAGAAAAAAATGTCAAAGAGATGGTACGCGATGCTACCCTCGGCCGCGCCCGCCGGAGTTCCCAAGACTTTGGTGTAAGATAACAAGTACACCGATGAGTAGAATATTCAGCTGGTATTGCTATACTTAGGGGAGGCGAAGGGGTAGGGACTTCTCGTGGTGTATTTCAGATGCAAGATGAAGTGGACAGAAAAGGAGAGTAGCGACAAATTCCATTTCTATTCGCTTGTGTTGTGATGAAGATGGACAGGCCGCAACACATCGTCCAGGAGACAAGGACGTCACCCTGGCCCAATCACAATGTTCCCGGCAACCACAACGACAACAGCCCAACACATTTGCATTGCATTCCTGGATGGGAAAAACGGTCACCTTGCCCCTTACCGGGTATCAGGAGGCGGGCTCGGAGAAGGTGGGGCAAGATCTATATCTCACTGTGCTACCTGATGCTGAATGTTAATCCCCAGAAGATACCAAGTCGTGAACTAGGAGAGATAGCCCTCTGCTGCTCAGAGTAGTCTGCGTTGTCGATATCGGTCAAGGTAGGTCCTATAGCCTCCAGGGTAGGCCCTATAGCTAAGTACCAAAAGTTCTGGTTACGAGACTGCTAAGTACCTAGGCATGAATCGAAGGACGAATATAAGCTAGCTAGAGATCCCGATAGAAAGTTGAAAGGGGTTCCCTGGACGGATAACTGCCTCTCATTCAGTACTATGTTGCATCAAGGTAGACGTCAGTGACATCTCTGTATTTGCTGCTGCTCCGGCCTCAGGATGTAGATTATTTTTGTAGTTAGGTCAGCAACGAAACAATGGATTCCAATGGTAGGAGGGGATATATGGCGTGCTACCACCCTACGTCCCCATAAGCTTTAGCCCAGCTCGAACACAAAGATTCACAATGGTTTTAGGGGGCTCCTTAATGCTGCTAGTGTACTTTTGTCACTATTAGTGCATCACGATGGCGCACCCACGAAGTCCAGTATATGTGTAAATACGGTATTAGATACCGCTCGATTGTGATAGACAAAACCATCTAGATAAGCACTCACTAGAATACCTGTATTATGGTACCATATTCTGGTTACTAGACTACCATGTTGCCGCGAGTGTTAGTTTTCGTTCCCAAGAACCCTCAGCCCGGCGTCCCCATTTCAAACCTAGAAACCCGGAGATTCACCCTCGTGGGTAGGGGCCTGGCACTCGTCTCTTTGCCTGCGGCGTATGGCCCCATGTTGCTTAGCAGGTAGTAAGTTTATTGAGAATTAAGAACTGCTTGTCTATTGCCGTTTATATTATAACGTTGCTAGTAGAAGGAAACTGCGATCTAGCGACGTGATCATGATGGTAGCCGACAATAAACTTTACCGCATATAACAGCAGTTTACGCTATATCATTTTGCAGAGCCACGCCACCAACCTACTAGAACATGGAAGTCTCGTTGGATAGATACAAGTAGCTAACCAAAACCTGATAGCATGTTATGGCTGCATCCCCTCGCAAACACTAAACGATATACTCGTGTGAAAAATAGCCAGGCCTATGCACCCCGTGTATATACTAAACAGCCACAGCTGCAGTCTTAGCTTTCAACAAGTACAGCCTTGAAGGGGCAAGTGCCCGTGCCAGCTCTACAGTTTCCTACAACCCTATCCTGAAATACAGAAAATTGTCGACCTCGAACTAGCTGATTGCAAGACGATCTGGACGCTTCAACCCGCGGTTATTTCTTTACAACAACAATCCAACGACGTATACCATCCATGGCCCGGAAGTCTATGATGCCAGGATCTATGGGCCCTGTGGAACATAAAAATGCCTTCAACGCCGCAAATACAGCTAGATTAAACTAGGAAATCTCAAAGGAAAAAAAAGTTTGTCAACGAAAGAAAGATTATCGAGAACCCGCGTGTAGAGGGCGGCATCCTCCGGATCCTAGTTTCAGTCAAAACCCCGTTCCAAAGCCAACCAACCCTCTACAATCCCAAAATTATTAGGATCAAGCAGTTCCAAAAGAGATGTCTCCATTCCCGGCACACCACTAGGCTTCTGCAACAAGTCAGAACAGGGCATCTCTACTTCCGGTGTCTCACAACACCTTGGTGGAGTTGAGAGGTAGCTGGGATCTTGAGATCCGTCCCCTCCACATTGACTTCGTCCTCAATTACTACTATGTTCTTGTTGTCGGAGGGGCTTGCCCTGGTCTTTGCTGATGATTCAAATCTTCTCCTCAAGGCGTCTATCATCTTCCCGAACCAGTAGAAGTTTAGGAAGTGCAATATGAGGTTGCTAGTGACATATGACAGCGCCAACCATGCGGGGACTGTCCGCCCTTGATCAACGATGTCGTGAGGTGGGTTGCTCCACGCAAAGTAAATGTCCGAACCAACTCGAAATGAGGAATAGGTACCATAGACAAGGCGACAAGAGAAGAAAACCACAAGAAGGCAAATCCCATTTACCAGCTGTAAACTTGAGCCAGTCATTTCCAGTTTATCCATAAACCAATGAAAATTGAGGAACGGAGATGATAATTCATAGAGCAGGAAGGTTGGTGCGTAGTAATTAACGAATGGTCTCTATAGGATGTCCAGTTAGTGTTTGAACCCTAAGAGCAAGTTCGACAGAGAGTACCCCATACAAAACCTAGAGAAAAGACGCACAAAGCACAAATTGCGTGTGCAAGAAGCCCAGGCCCGAATATACTAAGATACTGTGTGCTAACCATCAGGTCCCAGAGAAAATAACCGGCACCGAATGCCTGGGTCATTCCGAGGAGACCGGTGTAACCCCACACACGTTGTTTTGCGTCCATCCCAGATCTTTCTTGATCAACGAACATTGCGTATAGCGAGACAATACAGATTAAGGTGCTCTGGACTAGTGATACAACATGGATATCCCAGTTGATTCGGTTGCGTTTGTTGAAGGAACAGTAGGTCTTGGGGAAGAGTAGCGGTGATATGAGGGGGGATAGATAGATATTGGTAAAATGATAAAGGAGAAAGGCGCCGATAACTTCGTGAAAATGTCTCGGAAGAGTTGTGAAGCCGAGGGCGTCGCATATTGGAGTGACAGCTTTGACTATGGCCTCCGGGCATGGTGGGAAAGGGTCCTTCATTTTGGCGCGTCACAGGGGGTTGTAAGACTGTCGATGTCGGTATCGTTCTTCGGATACCTGATGGCCTCGAGCTTTGCAGGAGTGTCGATGATGTTTTGGGCAGCCACGTCGGCGTCAAAGCAGCATGACTCCAAACGGTATTTATACTAAAACTCAGCCAAGGGTAGAATGTTGGGGAGCACGATCCTTGAGCAGTTGACCCTGTCACCCGAAGTCAACAGAGTGCAGAGTCTTGGCATGCGGCTCGTTGCCATCTGCACCCTGGCCTTCTATAGAATTCCAGAACACCGATATTGATCATGCTTGTACTTTATACCCGTACATCGGTACAAATTGGTAACTTCGCTCCATTGGGTGCGGAGACAATATATACAATACTCGAGTACATCCAACAATACCTCTCTCGAGCTTAAGCTTAAACGAAGACCCAATCGCGCGGAGACTTCAAATGCACATACGCATGTATGTTGTCGTCTGATCAAAGAGCCCTCTAGCAAGACTTCACAACCGAAGATCACCTAGTATACTGGCAGCCGGAGAGACATGTAAGCTCTATGATTACAAGGCGAAGGGTTAGAGACTTAAGTTTATACCCTAAGCTGTTGATGTTTCGAGCGACGTGATTGGTAAGCGCGAGGGTAGGATGGCGTGAGCGGCGCTCGTGCAAGCTGCTTGTACCATATCCACCAATCCATATGTTTGGTCCCTTCTACATACACTCTCTCCCCAAGAAAACCAACCTGCGCTCTGCTATTCCGGCCTTTAAACTATCAATCTAATCCAACCAACCGACCCTAACTAAGCACACATTCCTAATACTCTAAGGTTCAGCTCCCCAAGATGTAAATATGTTGAATAGTTAGGGCCAAGTGAACCGATCCCGAATCCACGGTAGTCTAGTACGTTACCAAGAATCCTCCCCTTTGATATCCTAGGGCTAGGTACCTCAAGGAACACCAACGATATGTAACGGTTGGGTATTCGGAGGAACAATAATAGGTCCATATGGGAAACCAAAAAACCACAATAGGAGGAAAACTTTGGAAGAAACCTACGAACAAGGCCCTTTACAAAACAATAAAAGTCCGATATTTGAAACAACAAACGAGTAATCCAAAAAAGTCCTATCCTATCTTTATGAAGCTAAGCATGGAATACTGGTATCTCAATTTCTAATTAAAACCTAGTCCAGAGGTAAAAGACCCCCCGGAGATGGGGCGGTATTCGCAAATGCATCGCAGACTAGTATACTAAGTACGTAGTGACTGCGTGTGGAAATAGATCGTATGTCTGATGACCAGCGTCTCTAAATCTCAGCCAGTAGCAAGGGAGGAGATCTTCATCCGGTACTTGTGATTGGGGTATCATATTCTCGAAACATCCGAGCTCAGACGCAAGAACCTGCGGGTTTGCAAAGGGTTCGATACTAACCCAAAGATGAGAAAGCTCATAAAAACAAAGATATTTCGCTAAAAGTGTTTTTTTTTTTTTTTAAAAAAAAAAAAAAAAATTGGGAGGGGAGGCCGCTCTCTTCCATATAGCTTTGAATTCTTACGGCAGTTGCGGATACATATATGCACACGTTCGGTAGGAGTTCCACACACCTACAACCCAGAGGATTCGAAGCATAAAGAGCGGCCAACTTAATTTAAGCCGTTTTCGGTTTCCTTTAAAGTTGCTGTCGCACAGGTCGGGATCGTCCCGCAGGTTGGCTGGGGTCTACGGGACAAACTACTTGAGTACTTAAATATGTAGGAGCTCCGATATTCAGGCCTCGCTCTCCCTATATCAGTCCGCCAGATCAATGCCGTGAGCCGAAGCCCCAATCGGGTCCAGCCCCTGCCGTTCCCTGCCGCTCAGACTGCTGTGGGTTAAAGACACAAAAACAACGCATCTGGTGAGCTTCAGATATTGACCTGGATAGAGAGGAAACCACACCGAGCCCTTGTTATTTACCCTAATTCCGACGGACAACTTTGACAACATAGGTACCTCATAACATTTCATTGGATATAAATCTTCCCATCGTCAAAACCCTGCCCTTGCCCCACATCATACAACGAAGTGTGCATCGCAGTGCTAGCCCACTCTGATGTGCGCTAGATTTTACATCGTACATAACTGTCGTCCGCTTTGTGGGGACCCACTACAAGACTCATACATACCTACCCTTAAAGTCGCGACCAAAGCGGTCACCGGCAGGAATGCAAGCCTTGGGCAGCCACAATAACTGATCCACAGAGAGCTGGGCGGTTGAACGCCAATAGGTAGAGGCGGGGAAAGGGAGACCTGGCGCGAGCGCCCAATTCATGAAATCTGAACTTAAACCTTATCATTGATCAGTATGCCATTTACTTCTAAGCGCAGGATCCTGATTTGTGCCAATAGAGGAGCAACCTCTACCCCACGGTTTCGAGATTGTAAGGTACAAATATCGTGATGATTATTCCCCTAGCAAGATACGTTCTCACCCCATCAGCGAGTACTGAGTTACTGGCCACCCAAATAAATACAGTGAGGTTAATTACTTTCATCCTTCTTACGGGCTCATATCTGCAAGAGGTAGCCGCCGCTCCTATCCTGTCCTCTCTAGGCTCTGCCCTCACAATTCTTAGGGAAGAGGATTTTCTTGGTAAGTACCTTAAGAATCAGCCATTTGGTCAATTCAACTTTATGTATGCTGACATGGTATCTGTTTTCCTTGGTATTAAAGCCCAGTCCTCCCAGAAATCATCCTCTGCAATCCTCATCGAAAATGAGAAAACTTTCAGCCAATGAAAATGGGCATGCAACTCCTTATCTGAAACCCTCTGGTCTCCAAATATTCAAGACCTCCATGCGGGAGTAAATAGCAGCTTAGCTTACCAGATTTATGTTAATAAGTTTCCGCCACTCCAGCTCTTTTGGGTAGGACCCCCAACCAGCGGTTCCTGCGGGGCTATTAGCGTTAGTGGAGTCACAAGGAATGTGCTATGCAATCGAAGACTTCCTACCCCATGTACTCATTCTGGGGCTTGGAGTAACTCTACCTCCACCGACAACTCTCCCTAGTATCAGATAGCAGTCTCCGCAGGACCTATGGAGGTCACAAAGTTTAGGGATGCAGGTGGCTGGAGGTTTGACGGGATTAAATACGCAAACTTTCCCGGCAGGTTTACTCACTCCAGCGTCCGAGAAGCTGGTGTTCCGGTAAATGCGCTACAATTCGGCGACGTTTGTTTTCAGAACTCGGCTTGGAGAGGAGTCCCACCAATGGGCAGCGAGGATCGTCTTTATTTGAATATTGCGACACCATACCTTCCAGGCGCGCAGAAGCGAAACCTAAAACCAGTTTTGTTTTGGATGCACGGTGGCGGGTTCACAGAGAATGACTGAAATATCAGCAACTATAGTGGGGTAGCCATTGCAGCCAGAGGGGATATTGCCGTCGTGAAAATAAATTATAGACTTGGAAATTTCGGCTACCTTGCCACAGGTGGTACCTCAATTACAGGTATGTGACTTCAGTTCGCCCGGTATTTCTCTGCACCGACTTCCCATCATAGAGGCTTACTACTGACATATCCCGTTCCGGCGCCACAGGGAACTACGGATTCGGTGATATGATCACAGCACTTAAATGGGTCCGTAAAAATATAGCCTACTTTAGAGAGGACCCAAGTAATGTCTCCATTTCTAGGGACTCTGCAGGAGCAGCCTCCGTTCGAGCATTGATTTCAACTCGGAAAGCACAGGGCTTTCCCGCGCCGGAATCCTGCAAAGCATGCCGAGCGGGTGGAGTTATACCGGACTCTTCACAAACTACTCCACAATTCCAGAAGCTACAGCCGGGACTGGCAATAAGGTCCTGGAACTGACCGGTTGTGATACCGCGGCAAACAAGGTCCTTTGTTTGAGGGCCGTCAATGCAGCAGTTATGAACACCCTTAGCGCCAGAGCATCGTGGGTTTTAATCTTCAGTCCACAAGTCTAACTGTATTGCTAATGAATCACAACCGATGCTAGAACCCCAGTAGTAGGTGGCAACATCTTCCAGAGGAGAAAATTGCCCATTACCGGTGGACCAGGTTATATGGCCCATGGTCCCCATCTTGATAGGGACCAATCGAGATGAGGCTGCTATGTCCATGCCATTAGCAGAGTTGTTAGATGACCCCAGTGTCACAACCTTTGACATCCTCAAGGCTCTTGGAGACAGGTCTGGATACACGCTAAACGGCGAACCCAAGAATATTTCCGCTTTAGCATTCGACCCCGCATTTCCTACTCCACCAGAGCCTAGTGGGGTGTTTAATGCGACATCGAAATTTTTAACAGATGTTTATTTTAGGGATTCAATAAATGCATACCCCCAATTTATTAAATCTATACCCTCGTGATTTTTTTTTAAATAAAATAATAAGTTGGAATTGGAAATTAATAAAAAAAAAAAAAGGTTTTATACTCTCATAACCTCTGTAACCTTTATAGTTTTAATTGATATTAATTTCATAATTTTATCACTTTATTACTTTAAATTTAATTTTTTACCCACATTTATTGACTTTTTGACAGAATAGAACCTAATAACGATATTATAACCAATTTAATTATAAAAAGTGTATTATTAATCTATCTTTTTGATTTTGGGATTTTTAAATATATATCATAATTACATCAGCAAAAACTGGGGTTGTTACTAAAGGTTTTTCTATATAACTAACAATACTACAAAAGTTTAGTAAAAATTAGATTATAAGTATCAAATATTAATTTTTAAATATTGTGGTGGGAAGGACCCTTCTAGGTCCCGCCGCATTTTCGGTGTTGCATTCTGGGTCTTATCCAGCGCCGTGCTGGGGTTTGGCAACCCTATCTCATATGGAGGTCCAACCTGTTAACTTCTTTTTATCATTATCAATAATATAATATACTTATTATATATTATAAATTTTATTTTACTTATAAGAAATCGTATAGAGACTAGTCAAGGTATTAAAATAATACACAAATGTCATAAAATAAAATAAATATATTAATGTATATATAAATTAATACTTAAATTATTGTTTAATTTCTAAATATATAATATATCAAGCTACGGTAGTATCTAGGCTTATCGAGGGTACTTAAAGAATAATACAACACATATTTCAAAAAGTACATATTAACTTAAACTATTTAATAACAACTTTTATTATTATTAATCAAAAAAATTATATATACATCTATTATATTACATATGAATTATATTTATAATATCTTATAGTACAACAACTTTTCTTAATATTATTTATTGTATATAATATACAGACTTTTTTTATAAAGTAATTGTAACGAAGCTCTTTCAGTATAATGAATTTCAAATAGAAATCCAGTCGGTTGGAGGAGTCTTCAGAATGATTATAGGAAATATTTAAGTAATATTGTGGTTGGAAGAAAAACCATATAATGTAATATAAATTACAGATTTAGAATAAGAAAGTATTTAAATTTAGACTTTAAAACTTATAGAATTATATTAATATTATTATTTTGGTATATACAGTAGAAGGCCTGTTTAAACCTTTATCCTATATAAATTTCTAAATTATTAAGAAATAATTTATATTTAGTTTAATATTTTATACCCGAATATCTAGTTTATAGATTTAATTTTTGTTCAGTTTAATATTCTATGTTTGAATGTTTAGTTCATAGATTTAATTTTTATCTAGTTTAATATTGTATATTTGAATGTTTAGTTTATAGATTTATTTCTTGTTTAGTTTACTTTGTTATTTCTTTTATTATTTGTTTATTTAAAACTATTATATTCGTTATTATATATTTAAAAATTAAATAATAATTTAAGTATTAATTTATATATATATTAGTATACTTATCTTACCTTGTGATATTTATGTATTACTTTGATATTTTAATTAGTTTTTATATAATTTCTTATATTTTGTTGTTTTATAATTTTATTAATTTAATATTTAAATGTTTACTTTTAAATTAACTATTATTAATTTTTTCGGGTTTTTTGAAGAACAAACTATAGTTATTATGGCTATTTTCGAATATTTTAAAAATAATTTAAAAATAATTATTATTTCTATTTTGATTTTTATTTTGAAATTTCCAAATTTTGATTTATCTGATAATATGAAATTTTATAAATTTTAAAACTTCTTTTTTTAATTAAATAATAAATATAAAGAAAAATAAGCTAGATTTTAAAAATTAATAATAAAAATTTCCTATACTATTAGCTTATTAAAAGGAAATCTAATAAACCTTTATTTTAATAAGTATAATACTAATAATAAAAAATAATTATAAACTTCTTATAAAGAATTTATAATATGGTTTAAGAAGATTTTTAACAACTCTGATTTTATTAATATAATAAAATAAAAATTATATAAATTTAAATAAATTAATAAAATTTTCTCTATATACTTTATAAAATTTAAATAATTAATAAAACAATTAAATTATAATGATTTTATATAAATTATTTATTTTCATAATAATCTATACATTAAAATCAAAAGAATTTTAATTATTTAAATAAAATTATTAATTAAATTTAATAAATTTGTATTTTTCTGTTAAATACTAAATAATAATTAACAAATTTTGAAAATTAAAAAAAAGTTTAAGAATTAAGTTAATATTAATTTTTTAAGAAAAAATCTATTATTTTAGATATTTTAAAAATTATTTAATTACTTCAATCTTATTAATTTTTTATTATAAATATAGGGAAATAATTATTTTAACCCAAAATTTATAAACTAATTTATTAACAATATTTAAAGATAATTAATTTAAAAAAAAAAAGATAAATATTATATTTAAAAACTTTATTTATATTATGTTGAGAGTGGGTATTTTATTAATAATTATTTAAATAAATAAGTTTTAAGAATTTTTAAAAAATTCATAAAATAAATCTTTTACAATTTTTATTTAATTTATAATTAAAATATTTGTGGATTTATTTATAAGAATATTTAAGATAAAATAATATTTATTTTAAAATATTAATAATAAAAATATGTTAAAAAAAAAATAAAAAAAAAAAAAAATGTTTAATTATATTTTATAATATATAAAAAAATAAGTTTTTATTTATCACTTTAAAAAAAATTCTGTTTCAGAAAATATTATAAATTTTTTTTATATTTTAAAATTTATTTTTTTATTTAAATTTTAAAAAATTTAAAATTTTGCTCAAATTATATATTAAAATCTTTATTATTTTATATTTTTATTTTAGAAATTTATTAATATTCTTGCATGTTTAAATAGTAGTAATATAGGAATGTATATAAATTTATAATTTATAATTAAAAATAATCTTTTATTATATTCTAAGCAGATTTTTAAATCCATAGAATATTTTAATGGGAATAGAGAATTAGTTAAGAAAATAATTTAGTTCTGTTATTAATGGGGCGTATATAATAGAGCAGTCTCTACCACGGAAGGTATATAAATCTATATCCATTGATCTTGTTAATAGGTTCTACTCTTGTAAAACATCTTCTATGAGATAGATATAGGGGTAGTAAGTGCCTTGGCATTTGTTATTATTTGTTTTTTATAAAGGGTATGATTTGGCTATAATTGCCTATAAAAATGGCTGCTTTATTACAGTAACAACATTCTGGCTTAGGTATTATTTAGAGGTGAAATGATGATATTGTTATATAGAGTTTTTTTTATTATAGTTGTAGGTAATGTGTATAGAAGGTCTGGATTCTTCTTATGATGTAGTTATTTTTATGGGAAAAGTTGTGTTTGATTTATGTTTATTCTATTTTAGAACTTATTATATTTTAGAATTTATACTATTGTTTGATTTAAACTTTATAAGGTTTTACAATTTTATTTGTCTTTATTATACTATTTATTAAATTTTTATATATATAAAAAAAACTCTACATTTTATACATATTTTAATTTAATATCCTCTATTAAAACTATATATTGTATCTAATTATATAAAGTTGGTTTTTTACTAATATATTACATTTTATAATAAAACTCTACTATAAATATTTTATACTCTTACTATAATAATATCTAAAAACTCCTTACTCTACCAACTATATTAATAATTTTTTCTATATAATTATATTTTAGAACTCTTTATTCTATAACCTTAATCTATAACTTTATCATTACTTATATATAAATTTATTATATATAATAAAATTTGTAGTAAAATTGTGTTTTATATTATGTTTATATTTATAATACTTATTAATTTTATACCTTTTAAATAATATTATTAATATTTTTATAAAGTGTACTTATGATTTCAGTTTATAATTATGTTTTTTGTGGAAGCTGTGCTTTTTTTAAATATTTTGTTATAAAGTTTTTATTTATTAAATTTATATTTCTTAGCTAATAAATTTTTTGTTTTTTGGTTTACCAATCATAAAATAAAAATTTTAAAATAATTTATATAATGTTTATAGAATTTTATTTTATAATACTTGCAGGTGTGTTTTTTGAAACATTTTTTTTTATAATAAAAAATATATATATATTTTTTTTTATTTTTATTCCTTTTTTTTATTTTTTTTTTTTTTATATATTATTTTNATATTTTTCTTAAATTTTGGAATTTCTTTTATATAGTATAACTATTGTTTTTGGTTTTGTTTTTATTTTTTTTAATAAAATTGTTACCCTAATTATTATAAATCTTTTTAATATTTTCACAAATAATATAATTTTAAAATATTATATAAAAATTTTTGTTGATTATTATAAAATTTTTATTCTATATCAAAAATATTTTAATAAATTTGTTACTAATTATTATAACCATGTTTGTATATGGTCCTTTTAGAATTATAAGATGAAATATAAGTTTTGCTTTTGTACAAATACACCCTATATTTTCAATATATAATTTTATTTAATTACAATTTTACCTCTTTTATAGGTTAATTTTTAGTACAATAATTAATATTCATTTAATTTACATTTTATTTTGTTTTGTTTATAATTTTATTGGAGAAGTATTTTTTATTTTAGAGGTATTAAGTATAAACCCCTCCCTCACCCATCTTTTTCCCAATCCATCCATCTATTTTTTATAAATTCTTACCACTGTTATTTATCTTATATAGTATAGAATAAATTATATTACTTTTCCTATGTAAGTTCCTCTTGTTGCTAAAGCAGGAGCTCTTTTTTCACTTTTTTCACCACCTCCACCAGCAAAAGGTTTCTCTACCTAAGAGCATATTTAGTTACAAAAGATTTATACTCAAATCTATACTTTAATAGATTTTAAGAATATAATCAATACCCATATTAATAATATATATAAAAACTACCTTTTATAAATATAAATATAATAATTAACTTAGAGAAATTTGTATAGCAAATTCTTTTTTTTAAAAATCTGATGGTTTTGATTTGGTATATGGGAGGCTTTTGGTTCGAGGTGTTTCTTTTTTTTTTTTTTTTTTTTT